>NC_051170.1:132398090-132513744 GCF_013339725.1 Rhipicephalus microplus
GTGGCCTACATGAGATTAGTTAGACCGCTATTAGAATATGCGGACGTAGTTTGGGACCCGCACAACAAATTTGACATCGATTGCACTGAACGCGTTCAAAAAAAAAAGCGCTAAGATTCATCTTCAACTCATACGGCAGGCACGTGTCCATTATTAACCTTAGACATCTAAGCGAACTTCCAACGCTAGAATCACGCAGGAAACTTCATCGACTGCAAATGCTTCACAATATTGTAAATGGTAACATTAGAATGGGCTTCACTGATTACATGCAGTATAACAGCGCAAGGCCAACAAGATGGAAGCACAGTAAGACGATTTTAAGGCGATTGTAAGGTAAAACGAAGGTGTTTCAATTTTCGTTTTTTCTTCCAACGATATCAGAATGAAACGAGCTTCCATGTGACATAGTCAGCCGATCATCAGTTCATGCGTTCACAATTGCAGTGCAAGATTATCTGTGATGTTATGCGCAGTTCTTGTCATTCTTTCTCTTTTACAGCTTTAAATGTATGCGGGTAACCATTTATTTCGCGGTATTCTTGTGTTGACGTAAGCTGTCCTTCGGTTCACATGCTTATTTGTTTCGTTGGCCGTTTCACTCATGTTCTGAAATGTTGTATGCGTCTTGGGTGTTCAATCACTCAATCCTGTACATGTCATTGCTGTGTCCTACCTCAGTGTATTATTGCAAATGCTGTTGTGCTTGTTTTTTATGTTCGCGTCTTTAGTTCACATTCGGCTGCATGTGTTGTTACCATTACACATATGTGCATTTGTTCTGTTTTTCTTTCTTTTTTATTATTATTTTGGTTGTCGACTGAAACGATGCCATGTGTAACATTGTAATGTGATGTGCCCACTCCTGCCATGGCTCCCAAAAGGCAGCCGGCAGTATCTGATAAATATAATAAATAAGTAAATAAATATTCTCGCAGGCGCACGCTGGGGTGCGTTTTTGACGCAGGCGCGTTTGAGCACGCCCGGCGTCCTTCCGTCACGAAGATAAGCAGACGTGGTGCTGTCTAGGTAACTTCATCGGGCGTGAAATGCAGCATGTTACATTTCGAGCCGGTTGTCACTGGGCCCCGCCAACAGACGCTGGTCGCGCCTAAGGTCAGACAACAGAGTGCTCGCGTTTGGCTAGTGTAGCGTCTCTGCGCCCAGCGCGGGCACGCGTCAACGTTACGTGCGGTCGCCGCCACTTCGCTAGCTTCACATATACGAATTTTGGTATTACGGGACGTGAATGGACGGCGAAGGTATGTGACACGTCCAAACATGATAATCATGATATTCGCGTCGTGGAAAACAATGCCACATGCTACGCTCATAGCGTTCCGCGGCCGTCTCGCTAGCTGCACATAACCAAATTCGTTATCAGGTGACGAGAATAGATGACGAAAATAAATGACACGTCCAAACGTGATAATCATGACATGAAAGTCACGTACAGCATCATTTACCTCCGCCTCGTATTGTTGTGCTGACTTTAAAATGACATCTCAAGCTTCCTCGATCGTGCTTCGATTATCAGTGATTGCCACTGTACGTGGGATCTGCCAATATTTTTGCTACATTCTATATTAGATGGCAGCTCACTGCGAGTGGTTCCTTAAGTTTCTTGCCGAGTATCGGAGCGATATGATCTTTGCGTTCCCAGATAAAAGTAATAAGCCACGCCATGTGGGTGTTCTGCGTGGTGAATGACGCGTTGTTGGTGCTATCGAAGTCGTTTGGTGGAAAGAATTCCTTAGATTACTTTCAGCAGCGATGTTCAAAGAAACCGTTTTGACGTCGACGATTTTTCACTGGACTTCAATGGTTGTCAACGTGCCGAGAGTGACGGCGACGATGAACGATCTGCTGCTAGCTCACGAGCAGAGAATTGCACTTCACGTCCCGTCATGCACTATTGTTTTCTTCTCGCTCGTGAGTCACTGAGATTGTATTCATTGTATAATATTCTTCAGCGAGCTCAAAGTAAAAACATAATTTTTCTTGTGCATGAAATGTATCTCAATTACAGTCGGTAATACAAAGCGCCGCATTCCGCCAACACGCTCGAGCTCGACCAGCGAAGCGAATTGGTTAGAACAATGAAATATGCAGTTACGGCTACAGTCCACGCTAACTTCTGCACTTCAATGGCGCCATCAAAACGATGCTGTTATCCCGGCTGCGGCGGCTGCATTTCCGGTGGAGGCGGAAATGGCGTAGGTCCATGTACTCATATTTGGGCGCACGTCAAAGAACCCCAGGTGGTAAAAATTTCCGGAGCCTTCCACTACGGCGTATCTCATCATCATATTCAAAATACCTAAAGACGAGTACATACGCCTTCCTGGAAAACGTAGCACTAGATTGAATTATGATGCCGCCATTGAACCTTTTAGCACTCGCATTGACATCTTTCGGTGGTCATTTTTCCCGGACGCTATAGAACAATGGAATTCTCTACCCCAACATGTTATTAATAGTACCGATGTGCAAACTTTTGACAGAGAAACTGATGCTTATTTTGATAATGGTTGAAGTACTGCCCATTCTGCTTTCCTGTGTTTATTGCTTAGTGGTGTTCTGTTTGTACTCATATTGTACTCCCTCCCTGATTGATTGATTGATTGATTGATTTGTGGGGTTTAACGTCCCAAAACCACTATATGATTATGAGAGACGCCGTAGTGGAGAGCTCCGGAAAATTCGACCACCTGGGTTTTTTTAACGTGCACCCAAATCTGAGTACACGGGCCTACAACATTTCCGCCTCCATCGGAAATGCAGCCGCCACAGCCGGGATTTCATCCCGCGACCTGCGGGTCAGCAGCCGAGTACCTTAGCCACTAGACCACCGTGGCGGGGCAGTACTCCCTCCCTGTTATGACTCTCAAGCGAGGGTTGACAGTATTATTAAATAAATAAATGAATAAAATATGGTAGTTTTGGGAAGTTAAACCCCCACATATCAATCAATCAATCAATCAATCAATCAATCAATCAATCAATCAATCAATCAATCAATCAATCAATCAATCAATCAATCAAAACGATGCAGTGGTTTGACAAAGTTTCGCAATTTTGACGTTGCGAAAGGCGTACGCCTGAATTGATTTCGATATCCTTGTTTCGATCACGCTATTAAAACTTGCAGCATCCAAGTGCAGGGAATCGCCCACTGTTGAAGTCTGATCATGGCTGTGACATAAGTGCTACTTAATGGAAAGTTTAATGCTTGTGTTTCGTTGAAGAAGCAGCTACATGATTTTTACAGCGCAAGTAACGATAGCGTAATATGTTTGCAAAACATCGCTGTGCTTAACGTTCGTTCCTATGCAGCGGCGATGGCTTGCTATTCGCTAGTGGCCTATTACTTTGGCAAATCCGCCAGACAGGCTCGGCACAAATGATCTGGGAGTGTCATTCAGTTCATACGTGAATTCTGGTTCACGAAGTTTTCTGTGCCATGCACAGGATTACGCGAAGTATCCTTGACCAACGCCCCCTCTAGATAGATGCCTGAGGAATGGCTCCCGCTCCCAGCGGAGTTGGCCTGCCTTGAGTTTTGAGCAAGCGCCGCGCGGTGGCGCTCGCGACCAAGACTATTATCTCTGCGGTAATGAGGGAGATAGGTTAGATTTTAGATTCAGTAGGGAAAAATCATCAGTCATGATTTTGAATGACAACGAAGGTAGTGAGCTTAGAATACAGGAGGTCACGCTAGAGATAACAGATAAATACAAATATTTGGGCGTATGGATAAGCAATGGGACCGAGTATCTGAGGGAACACGAAATATACGTGACGACTAAAGGTAACAGGAATGCAGCAGTCATGAAAAATAGGGCACTGTGGAATTACAATAGGTATGATGTTGTGAGAGGAATATGGAAAGGGGTCATGGTTCCTGGGCTGACGTTCAGCAATGCGGTCTTGTGCATGAGATCAGAAGTTCAAGCAAGATTAGAAATTAAGCAACATGGAATAGGTAGGCTTGCTTTAGGAGCTCACGGGAATACACCAAATCAGGGAGTACAAGGTGATATGGGATGGAAATCATTTGAGGGCAGGGAAGCTAGCAGCAAGATAAAACTTGAGAAGCGATTGAGAGAAATGGGGGAAGAGCGTTGGGCTAGGAAGGTTTTCAGATACTTGTACATGAAGAATGTCGATACAAAATGGAGGAAGCGAACCAGGAAGTTGACTGGTAAATACTTAGAAAACAGCAGGTGGCCAAACCAAAAAGAACTGTCGGTCAAGAAGAAAGTGAAGTAAACGGAGACTGACATGTGGAGAATGGGCATGATTAAGAAGTCCGCACTAGAGATCTATCGAACTTTTAAGCAGAAAATTGCCAAGGAAAGGATCTATGATAATACTCGGGGTAGTTCTCTACTGTTTGAGGCCAGGACGGGAGTACTGCGAACCAAGACATATCGGGCCAAATATGAAGGGGTCGACACAGTATGCAGTGCGTGTGGAGAGGAAGAAGAAACTGCCGAACACTTGATAATGTTCTGTAAAGGGCTTCACCCTATAGTTCAGGATGATGGCGCAGAGTTTTTCAAAGCACTGGGATTTAGGGACAGGGAGGGCAAAATAGACTTTAAGCGCGTAGACTTAACTAGAAGGAGGTTATCTGATTGGTGGCTAAAGTCAAGGCACGAGTGAAAATAAACCCTTCACTGCGAAGTACGAATCCTCAACTTCATTATTGTAAGGAAAAAAAAGATAGATGTAATGGTTAGTTCACTAAGTATCACGGCTAGGTGGCGTTAGCCACCGCCCGATCTAAAGGGTACGGCCACATCCATCCATCCATCCATCCATTATCACGGCAGTGGGCGGTACCACACCGCGTCGGCTGCTGCTGACGTTCAGCCACGCGTTGTGCTCTGCACGATTGTATGAGCGCGTTTCTAAATGTTGCTTAAATGTCTCTGGAGAAGCAATGGCATACTGTGAGCAGCAAGCACTCGGTCGTGGTGAAATAGTACATGTAGCGACAGTCAACGCAACTTCCAAAAAAGCACTGAAATATACGTGCAGAACAGGGCGACCACGTTGGTATCTTCAGCGTCACCGACAGAAGGTTCCTTTCGAAATGCCTGCATACGTTGCTTTGAAATGAACATTGGAGTGAACGTATTTGTGCCTATGTTTTTCAGTTGTTACACAGGGTGAAATTTGAGTAGATTCAATAAACAGCTTCAAAAACGAAAGCAATAATTTTTATAAGAATGTTCAGAAATCTTAACACAAGAAGCAATGAACACAAGCAGAAATGAGCACAAGCAGCAACCTAAACTAACACGCACAGGTAATGAGTCAAGCTGTGTTACAACTTCAGCACTTTTCGAGAGAGAGGCTTGTTCTCCAAGATTCTCACAGCAGCATTTCTGTCAGGCACACCGAGTGCATAATTACTGAGCATTGGCTTTATGAACTTTTTTGAAATGAGCTCGAAGAGCTGCTTTCGGTGGTCGACGTCTGTGTTCCCACAACTCAGAACTAGAAGTACAACAAGTAGTTCAACAGTGCGCTTCACGCAAACTTCAAGGGCCTTTGTGATGTCTCTTGTGTGCGCCAAAACACAGTCTACAAACTTCCTGAGGCCTACTAAAAGCTTCAAGAGCTCTTGACTTGGATATAGCAGTCCACCACGGTCCTGATGCGCGATAAGCCCAAGAAGGGGAGTGTTGGCTTTGGGCCCTTGCAGCAGTGCGACACAATTCTGACAGGAAATACTCTCACTTGCAGCTCGGACAATAAACCCTCCCACCATTGCCACGCTTGCAACATCAGGATTTGAACAACATGGTCCTTCCGAAAGGCAGTGCTCCTTTAATGCGGCAACTGCCATGTCTAAGATCTTTTCAGCCACACCCGGGTTGGTTGTAAGACTTAATTGAGAAGGAAGAAGTTGTCTCGATGCAAAGGACGTCGAGCTTTGAACGTTGCTTTCCTTGGAAGCAGCAACGATGCCAGTTTTCAACATTTTCTCTTGACCGCACACAGTGCTCTTCACGTCCAACATGTCGTTGCTGCCGGCACTTCGCCGTAAAAAGCCAAAAAGTGACTCGATTCGATCACTTGACAACTTTCGCGTGAGCACAAACTTAAAATGCTTCACGGTGAGCATATGGCGTATGCAGTCCACGTTTGATTTAGTGGCGAAGACAATGGCATGATACGTCTCTTTACTGAAAAGTTTCCTGTCAAACTTTCATTCTTGAAATCTTCGATGTAATCGAGGAAGACAGTTTCGAACCATTCAAGCATCGGGTCTTCGACGTCTGTGAACGGCCGAGAGTCTTCGTTGTTGCAGTGAATATACTTTTGGAAGTTGCTCACGTCCATGAGGGCGAACCATTTTTGCATCATTTTCATGAATTCGATGGTAGGGCCCGCTGACGTGAATTCCAAGTCACAGGTGTGTCCGGCCTGGTCTTTAAGATAGCTGACAGCTGCGGTCACTGCTGCCGAGAACAACTGCACAGCAGGCCTAACGCTCATTTTCTCGATATTTGAAGGGTAGACATGCCTGCGGGTTAAAAATCTCACCGGCCTCATTGAAGAATGCTTCTGCATCCTATACAATTGTTTAACATACTTTGATGACACCTGCTTATTTCTACCGAAGTACTTTGCCAAGAACTGAGATCTGGCATTTTTTATGATATGGCTCTGGTCAAAGGAGAGGTAGATTTCTTTTGAAGGATCGGCGGGATGTGGAGCTCTCATAGCTGCTTCGCCATTGCACATGATGTCCATGGCTGCCACGTTTATCTTGTGATTATCTGTCACAAGGCGGACAACGTCAAAACCGGCGTCTGCTGTCTTTTTTAGCACGTGGCTTATGACCAGAGCAAGTTGCTGACCGGTGCAGCCCTTTGTAAAAAAAAATACCTACTGGTATCTTGAACCTGGCGCATAGGCCACACAGAAGTAAACACAAAAGCGAGTTAGCCAGATACTCTCCTGATTTGGGAGTTAGTTGTTCCAATCCAGGACCCATATCCACGTCGCCAACAAAGTCATCCCGCTGCTTGTGATACAGCAGTTTTTGCTGTATCCTCGTCTCATCAACAATGAGGCTGCAAACCTTGGAATGGGTCGTGTCTAAAAGTTCCAGTTCTGTTTGGAGGCGCAGGCGAACGAGTTCGCTGAAACCGACTTCTCCAGAGCTGCTGCCAATATATTTTTGAAGAGTAGTGCGACATGGCAAAGTTAGTAATTTCTCTGACCTAATGTATTCATATGCTTTGGTAGAAAAATGTCGAATGACAATGCAGTGTCTAATCGTTGTTTCTGACCACGACGGTCTCTTCTTTTTATAATTATTCATTTGATCTAACAGTAACACAGCTTTTGTGCTTCCCTCTTCGGCATCGGCCACAACTTCCAAAAATGCGCTTACAGATCACTCTTCTTTACGTTTTTGGAGCTCGTTTTTGTAGGCATCCACAGTTTTTCACGGACTTTCAATTTTTACTTTCAGAGCACGTTCCTTTTCGCGCCATCGCTTGCGCTGAATAAAAAAATGCGATGAAGGCGCGCTTGGGGCTGTTTGAGTCTTCATAGAGCGCTTGTAGGGCAGGATCACTTTTTTTCTGGCGTTCTTTCTTGTGCTAACCCCGACAAGCACATCTTGCTTGTTTGCATTCTGGGTGCATGTTAAAGTCGTCACCACTGCAGGCCCTGTCATGGCGAGCAAACCTACGTCGTGGTTGCCACTCAATGAACTGGTACTTTTTTGCACGGGTTCACTCAGGTTCGTGTTCTCGCTTGTTGGAGACTCGTTAGCTTTAGGTCAACTTGACTCCATCTCGCTTCCTCCTGTCGACAAGGCTGCGGTATGATTGTCGTCATGGCGGCCGGCGTTGCTCGGAGAAGGCTCACGCTTTCTTTTCCGTATTCTTCTATCCCGCTTTACTGCGACCCTTTCAATGTCCACAGTCTCGGCAGTCGGGTCGTCAAACACGCTTGGAACATCACCCGGTTTTAGAAGTCGTCCTGCGCAACCGTCTTTGAAGTCAGATGGAAGAAAGTGCAGACTACATACCACTGAGTAGTTTGAGGTACTGTTTGGCACCCACTCTTCTCTTGAAATGGCCGTTAACCATCGCTCGTGTGAAGTGCTCTCAGCTGGTATCTCATGAAAAGATATGCCGTCTTGTTTTCGCCGATGAGCAGACCTGCACTTTGGCACGCAACAATAGCGCATGTCCGAGTGTATATGGTTGGACCGGACGCACGCCCAACACAAGTAGTAGGCACAAACCTTTCAAATAAAAAAAATGAAAGTAAAACAGTAATGCAAGCGTGCGCACCCCTAGCACTCGCGCTGCAATGCAATGTACGTCTGCTAGCTGTCGTGATTTCTCGCACGAAACGACAAAAACAGTTGAAAAGACGATGTAAAATACTTTCCACTGTCTTAAAACTTATTATTTATGATTCCTGCGCCCAATTTTGCTATAATACGAGTTATTTGTGTGTTCGTCTGCAGTAATTATCAAGTGGAACCGCACGCCACGCGCTTTTTTTTCTGCGCGCTGCCCGAAAGTCGTCTGCTAATCGTTTTTCACCGGCGGCCCACAGGGGCGCGTCAGTCGAGAGTTGTTCGAGACCTGCAACTGTACACCGCTATTTCAGAGGCTATGCAAAGTGTTGCATTGTTGCACCGTCCGCCACAGGTGACGCTAGCGACCGAGAACATTCAAAAATAAAGGAGGAAAAGGGTGTGGCAGCCGTTTTTCTTCTCATGCGGCAGGCATCTTCTAGAGGAGGCGTTGCCTTGACACACGGTTGATCAGCTGACACCACCACCCTTTGCACGGCGGCGAGAAATGAGATAGCGAACATTAGGCAGTTCCTATCAGTTGGGAAAGTACTTCGGTTTGATATGCATTCATTTGACGATCAGGAGTTCATCTGGGGAAAGCGGCATGAGGAGTACGTCCGTGCGTCCTATCTTTCATTATGCGAGTTCACGGGTTCATCATCCTTCCACAGCCATCTTGGATTGCATGGTGTGCCACCTATAGGCGGTGCGCATCGCGAATATTTTTGAGTAAGCGTAAAGATAGAGGGCGTGAAATAAAAATGCCCACACCTTCTCGAAGGGAACCGTGAGGAAATGCGAACGCATTGCGTAGCGTTCATAATAGACCCTTTTCGAAAAAAAGCACCCCTAGCGCCTCAGGCACGAACTACAGTCTACCACCATTGTGAGGGCACCGCAGCAGACGACGCAGGTTGTGTGCCCCAGTGACGGTGATGCGCGTTTCTTGCAGTGCACACAGACTCCTCTTGCGTTCTTGTAGGACGCGGACCACGTCGGAAGGGCACGCCGATGAGAGTCTCCTGCAGGCCGGATCCATGCATTGTCAGTCAAAACAAGCTGAACTGCTTGTCTAACTCATTGAAGTGTACAAAATATGGCTCATTGTGCAGCGGAAGCAGCTCAGAAAGCTTATCGGACAGTACTTCGAGCTTGTTCAAGCTAGAAAGCGGTTCGATTGCAGCGGATGATACGGAGAACTAGCCGCGAACACAAACATCACAGCAATCACGCATCTGACGGCTCGTTTTCTATGCCCCCGTGATGGCGCTAGCTATCCCACGCTCCTTTGCGAAGCGAAACTGACGAAAAGCTCACCATCAGGTGGCGTATTTATGAAAAAGGTGTAATGCGTTTGCACGTGATAACCGAGCGTTAGAAGTATCATGTTTCCTTTTTTTTCTTACCATGCAGCGAAAAGTGCCGTTCAGCTTACATGGCGTTTTTCTGTCACGTGAAACGCGGTATGAGTTTCCAGCTCTATACTCGGTGACAACTTTCTGTGGCAGCACAGCAGAGACTATGAAGCCTAAGCACGCCCTTGCCTGCTACGCTTCTATAGGTAGTCATCGAACGCTAACGTTTGTATACTGCCTATCTTTATGGAAAACATAAAAAGCGGTGAATAATATGTTCGAGATTGTTCGCAATATTATTGGGAAGCATCACCCGTGTAGCTTTTTTGTTGTTTGCTCTTTCTTGTTTTCTTGTTCTCTGGTCCCATGTGACCTTTTTCCTGCCACGATAAACAACGATGGCGTCGCTCGGTTGCAGAAGATCCAAATCAAAGCTTGTGAGCGAGCGTGAGTGCGTGTTCGTTAGTTGATCTCTACTCATCGGTCAAGGAGAAAAGAAGGCAGCGGTGCATCATGAAATATTTTGTTTTGCGCACACGCAATCGCCGAGAAGTTGTGTGCGAGTGATACCAACAGCGAAAGTGGGACTCTAGTCACTATAGCCACCTTGAAAGTGACACCGGTGACTTGCCAGTATTCAGCACCACCAGCTGCTTGAAAGAAAAAGTGTTATTGGACACTGTACGTAAGACTAACGACCCTCTTTCTAGATTGCGCTGCATACGTGGTCGGTGTTTCGGCTGCCTTATGTTGCTGATACAATAACACTTAAGAACGCGTACCGTAACACCGCTCCCGTCAGTGTATACAAAAGGAGTCGTTTCTTGCGTTTTGCCTGAGTAATGGACGCATTCATGTATATTAACTGTTGACTGTGCAAAAATAGCGTTCTTCGCCGAGTAATGCTTTCGTTTAACCCATTAGGATTTACGAACGTCACATGCCCGCTCATCAATGATCGGTGCCAAGGCTTCTGCTTCCTGTCGTTGCTTTCGTGTGTCCTAAAAAATAAAGTGACAATCTCGACAAAGCTCTTGCGTCTCTAAAAGAACAAAAACGATGATGCTGACCCAGCATGCACTGGAATTTAGAAACTGGTTCTTTAGATTTTTTTTGTTCCAATCGCTCAGTAACCGCTTAGCCTTACTTTTTTTTCTGAAATAAATCTCAGCGTTTCAAAAAAGCTTTGTCTTCTTTTCCTTAAAAATGAACATTTAATTTATTTCCTCCCAAATATCTGTAAATGTATTGCATGAGGTCACACGAAAAATTGCGTGGTAAATGCGCTTGCGAAACCGAAACCATAATCGCGTGAAAACGGACTACATGGCGTAGTAACACATGTGCAGGAGCTCCACACAGGCAGCTTTGGTTGTGCTGCCACAGAAAGTTGTCGCCGAGTATGGTAGCAAGCGTGCAGAGTTTAAAAATACTGCCACCAGCACGTAGTGAGTCGACAGCAAGAGCGGCTCTCAATTTGGAGGAAAAAGAAGATCGAAGTGCTTCTTCTCTGCTCGAGAGCCAACCACGACTGACGCATCGTCCTAGAAATTGCTACCCGGTGGTTTAATAAATCCCCCAGTACTTGTGACTCATTGTGACAAACTGGTGGAAGTGCTGGGTAGTCTCAGGGATGCTGCAGACGGGCCCCAGGAAGCCGTGATACGAGTCCAGTACCAATCAATACTCCCGTGCATCGAACCAGCCGCCGAACCAGGGGATTGCCTCCAGAAATCGACAATACGGCTCCCGCCACGTCGACAAACATGACCAGCGCTTCGGTGCAAACCTCGTCAACAGGCACGGGAAGCACGACGTCGAACCGCTATACGTTGGAAAGCCCACGGGCACCGACGACGTTCCATGGCACGGAGCACGAGGACGTTGAGGACTGGTTGTCGGACTTCGAGCGCGTAGCCACCTTGAATCAGTGGGACGACGCGGCGAAACTGGGTCGTGTCTACCTCTATCTCGAATACGGGGCACGTACGTGGTATCAAAACCGAGAGGAGCAGCTGACAACGTGGCCAGAATTCTCTCGTAGACTTTTGCAGACCTATGCCAGTGCTGATCACCAAGAACGAGCTGAACGAGCTATTCTGGCCCGCGTCCAGTTGCCAAACGAAACTGTGACCACGTACGTCGAAGACATGACGCGCCTCTTCCGACGGGCCGATTCAAGAATGACGGAGAACAAGAAATTGCGTCACTTGATGCGCGGTGCCAAGGACCAGCTTTTTGCCGGCCTCGTGCGCAGCTTTCCGATGACGGTCACGGAGTGTTTGTCCGAGGCTGTGACAATAGAAAAAATGCTGCAGCAGCGATCCAACCAATACGACAGGCAAGTCAGTGGCATGTCTATTGCCGACATTTTCACCGCCACTAGAACCAGCCACGACTGTCTACGTGAACTCATCCGTGATATAGTACGTGAAGAGTTGCAAAAGGCTGGTGTAACACCTCATGCTACGGTTAGCTCTATTGCAACTGTGATAAAGGATGAGCTGCACCAGGCCCTCCGGCACTCCCGGACTCCTCATACAGCTGCGCCAGCTCCTGCTGAATACCGCCGTGAGACAACCTACGCGGAAGCCTTGAAACGCCCTGCTGCATCGCCGCCATTACTCGTCCATCCTGTGCTGTGCTGACTGGAGTGCTGTTGCACTCCAGTCAGCGCAGCACATACCGTACTACGAAGGCACGTACACGCCACCGCCCTTGCCCTTTGTCCCTGGCGCTCCTGTCGCCCATCGTTCGGTGCCACCAGTTCAGTACATCGACGATCGGCGCACGTCTCCTCGGAAGTCTGATGTTTGGCGCACACCTGATCGCTGGCCTCTGTGCTTTCACAGCGGAGAAGCTGATCACTTATACCGCCAGTGCCCATATCGCCGTCTTGGGCTTTGCGGCTTCTTTGCGTACTCACCGCCACCCCGTTACGGCCAGAGACCGCGCGAAATCGAAAACTACCTCACCCAGTAGCATGCCAAACCGTATGCCGGGCGCCAGTCGCGCTCGCTGTCACCGAGGTGATTTTCATCAACGCCCCAGTGGTATTCTACCACACGATCTCCCAGCCCCCGCCGGAAAAACTAGCCCAAGTGACCTCTGGGGGCGGGGTCGCTGAACGTCGAAGCGCTGAAGACCTCCTATTGACGCAGAACCGTACAGAAACCGGTCCGACATCACATACTGCCGCAAAAGATGGCCTATTTTCACTCGACATAGCAGTGAGAATTGATGTTTGTGCAGTTAATGCGTTAGTGGACACCGGCGCCGACTATTCCATACTGAGCAAGAAACTGACAACGCAGCTGAAGAAAGTCATCACGCCGTGGCATAACTCGCAGATTCGGACAGCTGGTGGCCACGTCGTTACTCCACTGGGTGCCTGCACCACTAGAATACAGATCGAAGGGTATACATTCGTAGCAAGCTGCCTCGTTCGACGCGAATGCTCCCGTGACGTCATCCTGGGAGTTGACTTTCTGCAGGAAAATGGAGCTATCGTTGATCTGCAAGAGCGCCGCGTCACGTTCTCAGCCCAGCGAGCAATCAACGTACAGGATGACGGAAGGCGTGTCGACATACTCCGTATTTCTGATCAGAGCGTGACGCTTCCTCCACGATCAAGTGTTCTCGTCGACGTAACATGCTGTGGTTTGGGCGATGGCGATGTGGTGGCCGAGACAAATTTAGAACACTTCCTGCAGCAATGCATTTGTGTAGCTAGAAGTGTAATACACCTTCGTGATGGCCGATCTGAATTGCTCGTAACCAAATTTAGCAACGAGGATTGACATCTGTTCCGTGGCACTTCGATAGCGTTTGCCCACGAAGTAGCAAACGTCACCAATTGTCTGACGTCAGACCTAGTGGATACCACTGACACGTCAATGAGTAATATTGACATCAATCCTGATCTGTCCACCGATAACCAGACTGCGCTACGAGCGCTCTTGTCCGAGTTCAGGTCCTGCTTCGCAAGTTGCCCATAGATCCGCCAGACGTCTATCAGTCAACACAGGATCATCACGTACGAGGACGCACGCCCGATACACCAGAACCCCTACCGCGTGTCGGCTAAAGAACGTGAAGCGATACGTACGCAAGTCAGCGAGATGTTTGGCGATGCCGTTATTGAACCATATAACAGCCCGTGGTCATCTCCAGTCGTACTTGTCAAAAAGAAGGACGGGTCACTACGCTTCTGCGTCGACTACCGAAAGCTTAACAACGTTACCAAAAAGGATGTGTATCTGCTGCCACGTATCGATGATTCGCTGGATAGACTTCGTCGTGCCCATTATTTCGCTTCTCGCGATCTCAAAAGCGGGTATTGGCAAATCGAGGTAGATCAGCGAGACCGTGAGAAACAGCCTTCGTGACTCCAGACGGCCTATACCAATTTCGAGTGCTCCCTTTTGGCCGTTGTTCAGCGCCGGCAACTTTCCAGCGAATGATCGACACTGTCCTCACAAGGCTCAGGTGGCAGACTTGTCTTGTCTACCTTGATGATGTGGTGGTCTTCTCTACCACGTTCGAGCAGCACCTTCACCGCCTGCGCAGCGTGCTGGAGGCTATCCGATCGGCGGACCTCACACTAAAGCCACAGAAGTGCCACTTCGGCTATAAAGAACTAAAATTTCTTGGACATGTAGTTAGCGCCAAAGGAATCCGGCCCGATCCAGACAAGCTTGCCGCTGTTGCCGAATTACCAGCTCCTGTCGATAAGAAAGCCGTCCGGCGCTTCCTTGGTTTGTGCGCCTACTATCGCCGCTTCATTCATGGCTTTTCACAGATAGCAGAACCTCTGACTCGTCTCACAAGGGACGACACGCCGTTTGTCTGGGAAAACGAGCAACAAGCAGCTTTTGAAGAGCTGCGACAGCGCATGCAATCAGCGCCCGTTCTCGCTCATTTCGTTGATGATGTTGACACAGAGGTCCATACCGACGCTAGTAACATTGGGCTCGGTGCAGTGCTCGTTCAGCGTCAAGGGGACACCGAAAGAGTCACGGCCTACGCCAGCCGCTCTCTATCCCGTGCCGAGGCGAATAATTCTACTGCGGAGAAAGAGTGCCTCGCAGTCGTGTGGGCAATCACCAAGTTTCGCCCGTACCTTTAGGGTCGTCCCTTCAAGATAGTAACGGACCATCACGCGCTCTGTTGGTTGTCAAGCCTGCATGACCCTTCAGGACGGCTAGCACGGTGGAGCTTGCGGCTGCAGGAATTTGATGTCACCATCGTCCATAAGTCCGGCCGTAAGCATGAAGACGCTGGCACACTGCCACGCGCACCCCTTCATGTCGTCAGTCAGGAAGCAGAGGAAGACGAAGGCTTCCTGGGTGCCGTTAGCGCATCAGACTTGAGCAAACGGCAGCGAGATGACGCAGAGATTCATCCAATGATTGATCATTTAGAGGGCCAGGGCGCTATCATACCACGTCATTTACCCCGCTCGTTGATGTCGTTCTGCCTGCGAGACGGTGTGCTGTACAAGAAGAAATCTCGTTCGAACAACCGTGCTTACCTCCTGGTGGTTTTTCGAGACATGCGAGACGACGTCCTCTTTGCTTACCATGACGAACCCACATCCGGTCATCTGGGCTACTCAAGGACACTTGCCAGAGTGAGCGAGAGGTACTATTGGCCAGGACTTTCAGCAAGAAACAAGAAGTACGTCAAGAGCTGTCGGGAATGTCAGCGCCGATGCAACCATCTGTTAAGCCAGCTGGTTTGCTTCAGCCCATCGAAGCACCCTGCACGCCGTTCGACCAAGTCGGCATGGACATTCTCGGGCCATTTCCCCTGTCTGCGGACAGCAAGAAATGGGTGATCATCGCGACCGAATATTTGACGTGCTACGCTGAGACGCAGGCGATCCCATGAGCCGCGGCGTCTGAGGTAGCACAGTTTTTCATGCGCCACATCATGTTACAACACGGTGCTCCTTCCTGTGTAATAACGGACAGAGGGACGGCATTCACGGCGCAGCTTACGGACTAAATTTTCAAACTGAGCAACACCAGACACCGAAGGACAACTGCGTACCACCCGCAAACCAACGGACTTACCGAGCGACTGAATAAGACCCTCGCAGACATGATCTCAATGTACATTGACGTGCAGCACAAAACATGGGACCGGATCTTACCTTACGTGACCTTCGCGGATAATACCGCCACGCAAGAGACCACGCGATTCACGCCATTTCGGCTTCTCTATGGCCGCGATGTGCAGACCATGCTGGACTCTATGCTACCGTGTCAAGACGAAGACGAGTTGGCAACTGACGCCGATGAATTCGCAGAACGTGCCGAGGAAGCCCGGCAGCTCGCGCGACTACACATCGGCCAGCAACAGCAGGCAGACGCACGGCGCTATAACATCCGCCACAGTGAAGTATCTTACAACCCCGGAGACCAAGTTTGGGTGTGGACGCCCGTCCGCCGCCGTGGCCTTAGTGAAAAGTTACTGAGCCGGTACTTTGGCCCTTATAAAGTGTTACGTCGCGTCAGTGACGTGAACTACGAAGTGGTTCCGGACTCAACATCGCAGGCACGGAGTAGGACACGACCGAGGTCGGATGTCGTTCATGTGTTGCGCATGAAACCATTTATTGCGCGTTGTTCATAACTTTTTTCTTGCCGTACACTGTTCTTTGTGTTATTTATTTATTTTTGTGAACTTGCTTCTTCGTTCACTGATTTTACCTATATTGGCACGCTCGTTTCTATTTTTACTTTATCCTAATTTTCTATTTCTTTTTTTCCACGTGCCTATGTCGTAACATTGTAGTGGTGCTATGTACTTTTTTTCCCTCCTTTTGGGACTTTTTTTCTTTTCGAAAGGGGGGATAACGCCACCAGCACGTAGTGGGTCGACAGCAAGAGTGGCTCTCAATCTGGAGGAAAAGGAAGATCGCGTGCTTCTTCTCTGCTCGAGAGCCAGCCACGACTGACGCATTGTTCTAGAAATCGCTACCCAGTGGTTTAATAAATCCCCCAGTACTTGTGACTCATTGTGAGAATACTATGAAAGGAAGAAAACAAACAGCGTTCTCGGTTCAGCGTTGGCGTTTAACAGCGGCGTCTGGAGCACACATTGCCCGATGTTCTTGCGAGCGAACGGTACAGAGTGAAGCGTGAGTGGACGGGAAAGTGGGGCGCATAAAGGGGAGAGCGCGAACGGCGAAACAAGGAGCGGCAAAGCACCGCACTTTCCCTCTGCTACTATTTCTCGCACCACATGCTACTGTTGTTAGGGGCGAGGGTGTCACAAAACGAGCGCTCAAAAAGGGCGCGCCGCCAAATTCTCGCGACGAAACGCCGGAGTGACGCCGCGAGGTCAACGATAAAAAAAAGAAAATAAACATCCAAAGACTCCCGGGTGTGTGACTCTCTCCCTCGGATGCGTGGGTTCGCCGACGAACCTCCTCACCGCACATCGGCGCCCGAGCAAGACATCGAATGTTCTACATGGAAAGGGGCGTGGTGATGCCGGGTTGAGTCATCCGTCGTGAACGGCCTTCGAGCCGTTTCGCCCTCTCCCCAGCCTTCGCTGCGTATCGCGCTGACGAAATGATGAGAATCTTCTGGAATCGCGCGCGGATGGTTTTAACCGAGCAGCGGAGATGAGAGATCAGGAGAAGACGGAAGTTAGCGCCAGAGCGCGTAGGCTTTCCGCCGTGTAGTCGGCGAAGGTTTTGTCCGTAGGGACAAAGCAGGAGAAGAAGAGGATTTCCACCTGAGGGGTGAAGGCTCGAGCTACAGGCAAGAGCGTGTGTGTTTACCGCTATTGAGCGAAGACGCGTGGCAACAGCTGCGTGTGTGAAGCCGACGTGTTTCCGGCGAAGAAGATTGAAGCTTGGAGAGTGGCCAATTGAAGACGTGAGGTTTCCTGGATGAGAAACTTCGGGGGCAGCGGAAAGGCAACAACGCTGGACTTTGAGTGAGTGATTCTCGGAAGAGTATCATCCAGACTTTTGTTCCAAGAACTTTGGACTGAATAGGTTTTCTATCTCTTAAGTCTTTAAGTGCTTTGGTTGTTCAATGCATGCGACTGCATTGTAGTGCGTATTGTTGTCTGTGTCCGTTGTTTCGAGTGTGGCTGATTGTACTGTGTAGTACGTTGTTTGATTGGTGACATATTGTACTCAACTATTGTGGAGTGTGCATACGTGTGTATTGTTTTTGATCTGCCATTATTGAGAATATAATTTTGTTTTGTTTATCAACTCTTGGCTCTGACATGTTCTTTGGGCCACAGCCGGCGTCCACTGGCGCGCCAAATAGGACCACTTCTAAATTGTCCACGCTTTCGTGGTGCGGTTCGGGGGGCCGATATTTCAGCCCTTGGAATTAGCCCGGCGATCGCCTCCCTAATTAACGGGACCTGTGGCAATTAATCTGGCGTCCGCGACGAGGACCTTTTGGTGTACAGTGTGTCCAAAGTAGTGAGAAAGAGCCTAGAGTTGTTGATAGTGCTATCGGAACGATTTTGTGTGTTGCTCAGTGTTCTCGTTAACGAGTGCAGGGGAGTGTTCCGATAGACTGATTTAGGCAGATACGTTTTACACGCGGCAAGACTTTATTTGCGAGACACCATAGATCTCGAAAAGTTAGTTGCTCTTGGTGAGAAGATGGGTCTTTCTGGCGCCGAACTACGGAAATGGGTAAGCCAGAAGAAGAAAGAGGCGGTGGAGAGAGATAGGTTGGCAGCTGAGAGAGCCAAGGAAGAAAAAGCAGCTGAGTTGGAACGAGAGAGGTTGGCAGCTGAGAGAGCCAAGGAAGAAAAAGCAGCGGAGTTGGAACGAGAGAGGTTGGCAGCTGAGAGGGCCAAGGAAGAAAAAGCAGCTGAGTTGGAGAGAGAAAGGCTGGCAGCTGAGAGAGCGAAGGAAGAAAGAGAGCAACAATTGAAGTTGGAGCTGGAGAGAGAAAAGTTGGCAGCCGAAAGGGCGGGAGAAGAAAGAGAGGCAAAGGAGCGACAGCTGAGAGAAGAAAGAGAGCAGCAATTGAAGTTGGAGTTGGAGAGAGAAAGACTGGCAGCTGAGAGGGCTGAAGAAGAAAGAGAGGAAAGGGAACGGCAGCGACAGCACGAGATAGAACTCGAGCGGCTACGTTTGCAACAGCGAAGTGAAACTCCGGTCCAAGCTAGAGTTGAAAGCAGCAAACGGGAAGATCATGGCTTCCGCTTGAACCCAAGCAAGCTGCTCGTAGCGTTTGATGAAAGGAAGGACGACCTTGAAGCGTACCTTCACAGATTTGAGACGATTGCAAGGAGCCAGAATTGGCCGGAACATCAATGAACAACTGCTTTGAGTACTTGCTTGAGCGGAGAAGCTGCTCAGTGTGTACGGTAGGCTGACGCCGACCGATGCAGCCAACTATCCAAAGGTGAAAACTGCTTTGCTGAAGCGATTTAGATTTACTGTGGAAGGATTCCGGGACAGATTTCGGACAGGAAAGCCAGCTGATGGTGAGACGGCTACGCAGTACGCCGCCCGACTTAGCAATTATTTCGACAGATAGATTGAACTCAGGGACAGCGCAGGAGTACGATGAGCTCAGAGAGCTCCTAATTAGAGAACAATTTCTTACTAGTTGCCACCCAAGCCTGTCGCTGTACTTGAAAGAGAGGAAGGCTGAGTCACTTGAAGGAATGCTTGAATTGGCTGATCAATTCTTGGAAGCGCAAGGTGGAACTGATTTGGCCAAGGTCAAGAAGGAGTGTCCCGAAGATTCGAAAAATTTGGCACCCGAACAAATGAAGCGTGCACCGGAGAGTGTTCCGCGATGTTTTCTGTGTAACCGAGTGGGTCATCGCGCTAGCAACTGTCGAACTAACTTTAAGAGCCCTGCAGTCGTAAAATGTTTCAATTGTGGTCAGACTGGGCACAAGGCAGATGCATGTCGTAGCGGAGCGAGTCAAACTTACCAGGTATCCTGTGCACAAGTGGGACCGAAAACCGTTGATGACGTCACCGATGGATTCGTAGAGTTGAAAAATGGGGAGAAAATCCCTATTGTGGGTGCTGTAATGAAAAAAGAGCCAACCGGTGTTACCAAGGGAATGCCAACGCTGCCTGGAAAAGTTGCGGGCAATAAGGTTACTGTGTTAAGAGATACCGGTAGCTCCACTGTAATCGTGCGCAGAAATTTGGTACGAGAAAGTGAGTTAACAGGGAAAACAAAACCAGTTTGCCTAATCGACAGTACAGTTCGGATGCTTCCCGAAGCAGAGATTGAGGTTGAAACCCCGTACTTCAGCGGGAAGGTTACCGCTGTATGTATGACGACCCCCCTATACGACCTTGTCATCGGAAACATCGACAGGGCGCGAGGGCCAAATGAGCCAGAATGTTTGAGAGAAGACCCTACGATAGAGCCCTCGCCAACCCAGCGACCGCGACATACAGTGGAGAAGCATCCCGTGACAGATCTCACTCGAGCCCAAGGTGAAGCCGTGGTGCAAGAGACAGTGAATGAGAAGATGATCGTGTTGAATGAGTTCACGGGCTGGGTAGCTGGACTTACGTCAGCACGACCTGAACCGACCGACAGTGTAAAGGTGACGGAGTCGGCCAGCCAGGCCCAATGTCGTGACATGGACTAGCGGGTGACAGAATCGGTTGAGCGTCATGACCCGTTAACAATGTCGGAAGTGACAACGATGGCTGAGACACCGTCTCAGATACCGTCGTTGGAAAGGGCTCGCCGAAAAAGAACGTGGAAACACAAGAAGAGATCGAGCGAGCACCGCAAGAAAGGGCGCAAGCGCTGTTCGAAATGCACAGGATAGGTGTTAGGTCGACTCTAAATGTGTTTGACAGTGCTGAGTGCAATATGTTAAGTTACTGGAGTTGTTGTCCTGTGTCACAACTGTATGTCGAGTGAATCAAAATGTTTGTTGCAGTGATGTGATGTATAGTATTGTACAATTGTTGTAATGAGAGAACTTTGTACATTTGTATTGTTTGGAATATGTGATGGAGTGTTGCATTCATGTACCTGTGGCTATATTTCATGTGCTGTGGAATTGAATTACAATGTACAATTGTATTGAGTGATCTATTGTGAATGTGAAGTGTCATGAGCGACGGATTGTGTTACAGTCTGTGAGAGTGTGTGGTGACTGTTCGCGCTCGTTTGTGTGGTTTTGAAATTATGAGATAATATTCTTAAAATGGGGAGCAGTGTCACAAAACGAGCGCTCAAAAAGGGCGTGCCGCCAAATTCTCGCGACGAAACGCCAGAGTGACGCCGCGAGGTCAACGATAAAAAAAGAAAATAAACATCCAAAGACTCCCGGGCGCGCGACTCTCTCCCTCGGAAGCGTGGGTTCGCCGACGAACCTCCTCACCCCACATCGGCGCCCGAGAAAGACCTCAAATGTTCTAGATGGAAAGGGGCGTGGTGATGCCGGGTTGAGTCATCCGTCACGGACGGCCTTCGAGCCGTCTCGCCCTCTCCCCAGACTTCGCTGCGTATCACGCCGACAAAATGATGAGAATCTTCTGAAATCGCGCGCGGAAGGTATTTAACCGAGCAGCGGAGATGAGAGATCAGGAGAAGACGGGAGTTAGCGCCAGAGCGCGTAGGGTTTCCGCCGTGTAGTCGGCGAAGGTTTTGTCCGTAGGGACAAAGCAGGAGAAGAAGACTGGAAGAGAAACTTCGGCGAGGTTCCCTGGAAGAGAAACTTCGGGGGCAGCGGAACGGCAACAACGCTGGACTTTGAGTGAGTGATTCTCGGAAGAGTATCATCCAGACTTTTGTTCCAAGAACTTTGGACTGAATAGCTTTTCTATCTATTTAGTCTTTAAGTGTCTTGGTTGTTCAATGCATGCGACTGCATTGTAGTGCGTATTGTTGTCTGTTTCCATTGTTTCGAGTGTGGCTGATTGTACTGTGTAGTACGTTGTTTGATTGGTGACATATTGTACTCAACTATTGTGGAGTGTGCATACGTGTGTATTTTTTGATCTGCCATTATTGAGAATATAATTTTGTTTTGTTTATCAACTCTCGGCTCTGACTCGTTCTTTGGGCCACAGCCGGCGTCCGCTGGCACGCCAAATAGGACCACTTCTAAATTGTCCACGCTTTCGTGGTGCGGTTCAGGGGGCCGATATTTCGGCCCTTGGAATTAGCCCGGCGATCGCCTCCCTAATTAACGGGACCTGTGACAGAGGGTAAGCGTGCTCGCCCAGAGCCATTGCTAGTAGAGGGAGTGCCCCGGACGTCGCGGACAACGCCGGATGCCGGACGTACCAGGAATGAGAAATGCAGTTTCATTTAAAAATGACTCCTGGTAGCATGCAGTCGAAACAAACTAGAACATTAGGGTATAATTGGAGTATATTACTACAAAGTCTGTGGCTTCCCAGGACAATTGATCACCACTCATAGGAAACACATGGGGCCTCATTGTAAAATATTCAACACTCTGGGAAGCAAAGTGGGTGGCAGCTAGACACTGCGATTTCTCCCGAATGTTCGAGTAAGCGTCTGCTGCATATAAACAGCAGTCATTTTCGGCAATCAGCTTTATCTTCAGACATTTCTTGCGCCTATATACCATTCAGTTATCGCAGGCCCCCACTGTCCCCAAGGAGTGGTGGCATGTCGGGCACATGTCCTTAAATTGCGGTCATAATGATAGGTAAACGTCATCAGTTGTGTTGTACAAAACTCAAGAGAAACGGCTTCATGATTCGGTTTTTCTGGTTGTCCCGAAGAGAAAACAAAAGTGAACGCCCTGGCGTTACTGCGAAGTGTTCCTGTAAAGAGCGATCTCTAAAATATTGTGAACTGCGTTGTTACAACACAAAATACACAAACATCATTTTGGCACCGCAAAGGTCATGTAAAATATTAGTGACGGAATATGATTATCCTGCTACGGTGGGGCGCGTGCCAGCAAGAAGCCCTTGCTCGTTTAATTAGTTTTTGCGTTTTTTTTGTAAATCCCGCTTTTTTAGAGTTTAAGACACTCTAAAACGGTCTTGACAATTTTACACAATGACATTAGGCCGGTTAAGCCAGTCCAATGGTTCACTTGGAGAGCATTTCATGCTCTCCTGTTTAGCAGTGACTTTTTCGAAGATTTTTCGGATTTATACAAAGGTTTCTTTCCTGAGGCACAATAGCAATAGTTCACCCTAACTAGCGATTGGTGACTTGCGAAGCTGCACCACTGTGCAAGGCTTGTAAGGCAACTGGCGGGCGCGCTTCAGCTAGTCGCTGAAGTAAGTGTCTCGCTATGCGGCCAGTGCTAAGACCAATGCATTTGTACCTGTAACTTTAGCCCAGAAAACAAGACCACACTGCCGGAGGCTGCCCTTTTCGGTGGCCGTTCTCACGCACTGCTCGCGTGCCCACGTGCTTTTTTACGTATCCACTGCCCGACACTGCCTGAACAGATATCGGAGGCCACAATGAGGGTAGCACAGCTCAACCCATAGAGTGGGCTGCCGTCACCTGCGAGAGCTGCCCTTTGACGATTTGACGAGGAAATGCAGTGCTGAAAGGGAGATGGAATCGTATCGACCTTTATACAAAGTGCCTAGCCTAAGCTATGGCATCAATAATTTCATGAGGCTGACATTTCAAGAAACCATTATGGAGTTCTTTCCTTTCAAACCGCGAAGGCTTATGAGATCGTGGCATGGCATTTCATTACGTGTAGGACATCACGTGTCTCTTTTACCTCTTCAGTGTTAATCATAATATAGTAGATGCCAAATGCCACGTCTTGGACTAGAATTAGGCAGAATCTCAGAAATCCTCTGTATCTGTAGATCTTTGAAAAGTTTTGCTCTGCGTTGATAAACTGTCACTGTCTTTCTACTTTCAGCTGTATACAGTACAAATACCTGACGCTCCACCGATCTACGAGCTCCCACACTGTAAAAATGGTTTCTTCTTAGCTACAACAATTGGCTTCTGCCTGCCACTGGTCCTGCGTATAAGAGTCGTCACTGCAGAGATAGGGTCTGGCATCAAGGTATGTGCTTTATTCAGATAACCAATGTTGAGTTACACGCATTCTGAAGATATGCTGCTTAATGGGGTCTACATAACTTCGTTATATAAAAGGCCTCAGCGGTGTTGGGGTAGTAAGAACCACCATAACAGTTGTAATAGAGTACATGCATCAATAGACATGAGCCGGCTGGCGAAGGTCAGAACGAGGGTCCCACGATGGCACGAGAGACTCTGCAGTTTGCCGGCCAATAATCTACTTGACCGTGTGGGCATATTTCATAAATAGAAAATTTGATTGATTGATTGATTGATATGTAGGATATAACGTCCCAAAACCACCTTATGATTATGAGAGCGCCGTAGTGGAGGGCTCCGGAAATTTTGACCACCTGGGGTTCTTTTACCTGCACCCATATCTGAGCACACGGGCCTACAACATTTCCGCCGCCATCGGAAATGCAGCCACCGCCGCCGGGGTTCCATCCCGCGACCTGCGGGGCCACAGCCGAGTGCCTTAGCGACTAGACCCCCATGGCGGGGCATAAATATAAGCACCAGTAATCCCCATTATTAAACCTCATTGCTCCGTAAAATATTGCTTCATTCAGCCAGATAAATGTGTCCTCTTGGGTCAGCAACACTCCATGTGAAAACTCCGTTCGCTTTTCTTGGGATTATTTCACGGTACTGAAACAATGCGTCCAGCAAAGCACTTTGATGGCTGATGTTGCATGAAATGAATGCCCAAACTGCATGATATTCACTGAAGTATTTTTGTGTATTGTGCATGACTTTTTCAACATTCTCGGAAGTATTTCAACAACTTCATTAGGCTGTCAATGACCATGCCAGAATATTGAGCATGGATGCAATATCAGACGATTTCGCCTATTAGGTTTGCCGAGTGTCAGGTATGCTTACGAGTTGTTTATTTAGTGACGTTGTTGTCCTAATTTTTCTACTTATTATCAAAGAGCTGGACAGATGATTTTTAGGCATCCCCAAATGAAAGTTGGTAGTTTATTTGGTATGCACGGCTAAGATTCTCAGCACGCTGAGGCCAGGGAAATAATATAACGTATTTTAGTTTCATTTTGAAGCTTCTTCCATCCAACATGTTCAAGTGAGCTCCGCCACAAAGGACAGTATCCTGACGATTCAGCACACGTGGCTGATTTTCCAACCTTTGGGTCCTGCAGGCATCCGCATTTGATGTCGATGCCACTGGACGTCGATTCACTCATCATTGTTCACGGGCTTCACGTGCAAATGACCATCCGTCACAGAAGTCATAATGCTAGTATGTGGCAAGCTGCTGTGTGCATATTACTTACATCTACATGCGACCGTTCTGCCACGTTACCGTGAAACTGCCTCCTCGGTGTCGAAAACGAAAGCGGCTTTTCAAGTCATTGATGCAATATAGCTAATACATTCCAAGCCTTGAGCTACTTTGTGTAGGTTACTCGTCATCAGTAGTTTCATATTCGGTCATAGCGACAAAGAAGACGTTCCTTGAGCAATCAAAAACAAACCTTTATTTCGGCAAACTTGTGCCCTGTAAACAAAAACATAACATAGAGTTGAAACCCTGAGTGATGAAGTCACCAGAGAAGAGATGATTGTTTGTTCGCATGAGAATTTTGTTGTCGCAAAAACAAACAAACTTATGCCAGTTTCTTCGAACAACCGACACATTTTTAAAGAAGTCGCTGAAGCTGCTCTGTTACACGCAGCTTTAAGGAAGCTTCACAGCTCGAACACCACAGCTTAGCGTCATCGATTTCTTGAGCGCCGAAAGAGTTCAAATGCAAGTTAAAAGCATCAATAACTTCACGTGAACAGCCTAGCCTTTCTTGAATTTAATTGCTTTTCTCAGCCTTGTCATTGCTCATATTCTTTTCACTGTGCGCATCTTCATTGGAAGGCTTGTCACTGAGTTCGGAATGACGTCGCCGTCAGCACACAAAAAGTCATCCAGTTCAAATGCGCCTGATATTATTCCAACGGCAGGGCGAATCGAGTGAAATGCATCAGCCAGTAGCTGGAGGCCATCTATACTTGCATAAGAAGGACCCACTTATGTTACCGGCGTTTCCAAAATCTGTGGTCCGGATTAACTCACAGGACGAAAAAAAATGTTGCGGTAGACTATCCGAAAGTTATGTCTTTCCCGTCGCGCTCTTCAAATATCTATTCGCTGTCAAAATAGGGCTTTTATTATATTGATACATGCAACTTTACTGTATTGAACTAATGCAATAAACTCAATGAATATTTTACGGGCAATGTACATATTTTTTGTTGCCATGAGAATTTAATTAGTTAGGCTTTCGTAATTAGGTGCATCAGTTGTACAAGCAATAAACGATGTACAGCCGTCCGCACCTTTAACACGAACATTTCGATGCAAGGCCAGAGCTAGTTTGATTGATGCCAGCTGCGAAGTGCTGGGCGCTTTTGCCGAGATAATACCTCGGTAGGCTTGGATAGCATGTTGGCATGTATGGCTAGCATCTTGGCAAGAGAATTCAAACATACGTGGTGTCAGCGTCAATCAAACTGCTGCCGGGCACGCGGCACAGCGTTCGTGTTAAAGGTGCTGACGGCTGTGCACTCGTATCGTCCAAGAGAGCAGCGGCAGCCGATAAACTGATCTGTGGCAACGGGCATCAGTATGTGTACGTATACGATTGAACATACAAGCCCTATTCTATCTGTGACGACCGTGTTAGTTCTTAAAGCATTGTTATGGGCTTGGCTTTGTGATAAGCTTGATAACTCAAGCCTATCACAAGAATTAAATAATGAGAAAGGCTGCCGGACGTTAGGGTTACTTTTGCCTAGGGCGGTGGCCATGAATGTTATCTACCAGATAAAATTAAACATCTGAAGCAGTGTGTTTTCCACTTTCTCTTTCTCAAATTGCATCGACCTGATGCATGCAACAGAACAGGAAAAGTCCATTAAAGGGCAAGAAATGACTTAATGCTTATGACATGCGCGACTCCTAGTCATACGCGGTGCTGCTGAGAGTTCATATTGCCAGAAAAATCCTGTGGATACAAAAGTGTCTAAACGAACAAAAAAGTACAACATTCATGTCCACTGAACATTGCGAAATGGTACAAAATAACCTAAATTCTTTCGTCGTGCAACCGACGTTTTCGTACCGCCCTCCAGAACAGTAGTCTAGATCACAAAGACCTCGAACTTTCTTCAATCACCCGAAGCCTTGTCGCAGATGCTTTCACTGAGTCCACGTCGGCATACTGGCGTCCAGACTCATACAAGGTTACAAGGCTGTTTGCTACATGTTGTAAGCGACAGTTGTAACTACGGCTGTCCGTTTTTCATTGTCGATACGCAGGCAGGTGAGTTGTCTGGCTTCTACGGTGCTGCAAACGTAGATGGTGAAGTCTAGACGTTTTTGTCGGTCATGTCGGTAGCATAGAGTGAAGTGTCGTTGCCGCGCTTGTTCAATGTAACATGTACGGGTTCATCTGCGTCATTTCTGCCACGGCCGTATTTTATGCGAAGGTAACGTACAAGAAATGGCATTCCGCGTCTTGTGTTCGACGTCGACTACATGATCAGCATGTCAGCGGTGGTCCTTTTAGAAGTTTGCAAGTTTGCAGAAGCCATTAGTCTGCAAAGAGTATACTTTGGTTTGGTGGCCACATGTCTGGCTGTACCTCAAGGTCCCGTTAGGTAGGTCAATAGTGCAGAACCCACATGTCATTCATGAGAATTTCTGGGCTGCCATGACGTTGGACGATGTTCTCAGCGAAACATTTGTCTTCGTGGGTGGCACTTCATTTAGGCAGGACTCTTATTCCTGAATAGCGGGTTGAGTAGTGAGTGCGACGATACATTTATTTTTGAAAATTCGCACAGCATATGCCTCTAGAAAGTCCACTCCACTTCACTGTATGATTGGTGAGGCCATTCATTGGAGTGCAGAAATTCCGCAGGCATAACCGGCTGTGTGCTCCACACGCTGATAATCTCAGCTGGTGATTACGAAATGGGTGACGTGGGATGTGGGCCGAGGCCTGAGGTACATTTTTTTGTATCCTCGCGAGCATGCTGGAAAATAAGGGCCTTCAGCCTCCGAGTGCCTATGTAAAGCTTTGAGAACCTTTAGACGCAATGCTGAAGGTAGAACTAGAAAGAACTTGGCTTGGAAGGACAAACAATTCATCTTTAGGACAATAACATTTTCACAGAAAAATTACGCTAGTCCTCATTTGAGTACTTTCCGAAGAGCAGTGGTTTTGGACAGGGCAAGACCACTGATGTTTCGAAATCATCCGCAAGTGTAAGGTCGAAGGCTTAAAGCGCCTGAGTTATGGCTTCTTCTCCCTTTTGAGTGAAGTCATCGCATTTACGGGTCCTAAAAAGCAGTCGTAGTCTTGTCGGTCATGTACAATTGGGCCGACAGAGGCCAGAGACAGGCGGTCGGCGTAAGAGTCGTTCCCTCCAGTTCTGCTGATGGCGGTAAGATTGAAGTACGGAAGACAAAAACTTTGGCACTGGGAGCCACTTCGTAAGCGTGGCCTGTGTTAAAAGCTTTTGGCACGTTGCACTGGCCACTTCGTCATCGTCGATCGCCTCAGTGACCGGAGGTACTCAGTCGCTGGTTTCCTAAATCACAGCTACCATTCTCGCCAGACGCAACATCTTCATGTCGCGCGCCTAAAGCCCTGTCATCCGCATGACTCTGCGTTCTAGTACCCGTTCCTCACCCAGAGGGCTTCGTCTGTGGAAGGAGGAATTCTACGCTAGCGTGCCAGGCAGGAAGAAAAGAAAAGAATAAAGAGTGCTTGTCTTGTGAGTGTATCGGTGCTCGACCGCAGCCACTCGGGCTTTTTTTTTTCAATTGGCCCATCTTCAAAGAAACATCTTTCATTGTTAAAATATGTACAAATACAAGCACATACATACATTGAACAGCCGTATATGTTTTATACAACCGCTTGTTTACAGTTGCGTAATGAAAGCAAGAGAAGCAGTTATATTAGCAACAACAAACGCGGTAAGTTGATTTGAAGCGTCGCTGCTCACGAGAATGGCAGCCCTGGACACCGCTACATAAATCAACTGCAGTAAATGGTGCCTAACTACAAGACATATTAACGCGACGTGACAGCTGTATTACAACAGTACATACATGCTGCTTTTAAAATTGAATAACCAGCAGCGCAATTACAATTGACATTTCACGAACACTAGGATCTACTTTGTTTCCGCTTCGTGATCGTAGCACTGTGTGAAAACTGGACTTCATGGAAGTTTTACTAGTGAATCAAGAAAGAATTTCTGCAAGACAAAGCACGTAAAAAAACTCATAAGTTATCTTGTGCATTCGCCTAAGATGAATCGACGACGATTCATGTTAGGCGATGCAAGCCTAGCAAAATCTGAGGCATTGCAAGCTTTTTACCACTCACCTGGTTTTGCTCTGCATTTTTGATCGGCCGGCATTTTTCCCGGCAATGATGTTCTAAGGCGTATTAGATGTATCGACGTGAACACGCGATAATTTTTTCGCGCTACTCGTGTTGCCTCCCGTGCCGCAATACATTTTTTTTCATCCAAAAGAAAATAAAAGCGACTAGCTAGCGCTCATGTCATACAGGAGAAGTTAGTCAAATGTTCCTAAATGAAATGGTAGCAGGAAGGTGTATTATCTACTGAATCAAACATGCAACAAACAGTAATCAAACAAATAATCACAATGGCACGATGAAGAAGGTATAGATAAATTTAAGACATCTATGATTTCTGGATTT
Organism: Rhipicephalus microplus; assembly: GCF_013339725.1. Classification (NCBI taxonomy): domain Eukaryota; kingdom Metazoa; phylum Arthropoda; class Arachnida; order Ixodida; family Ixodidae; genus Rhipicephalus; species Rhipicephalus microplus. Next base: position 132,427,573 of record NC_051170.1, read on the forward strand.
TCAAGCGCAAGAAAGTCATCGCTTCATTTTGTTAACATTTCTTTCTTTATTTTCAATGATATATAGTTGACGCTCCATCCTGCACGATATGAAGTGTGGTGGAGCGTTGTTTTAAGATGTCGTTGTCTACCGCAGTTTCTGCGTGATCTAAGATTGCGTAATAGACTTCTGCGTAGATGATACCCGGCCGTACTAGAAAGGCGCGTTTTCGTCTTACGACCTTCGAAATTGATTGCAGTTAAAACCACTGCTTATGCGAGTGGCTCAGTGACCCAGTCACAGTTAGAAGCGTGTTTTCTTGCTGCTTCAGGCCTGAAATTTTTTCCCCTGCCTTGCGCATCCACATTAGCGTGGACTGCAGTCCTAAACGCAACAGCAAGCAATGGCAGGGTCGCAGCGACAACGCAGTGATGCGGCGCAAGCTGAAAACGTACGCACTGCGAAGGCCGTTAGACGGAACGCTCGCGCGACTTTCCAGTCCAGTCTCGGTTCGTACGAGGACTGTTTCACAGAATTTGTTCACAAGAACACAGAGGTGTTTATCCTATACTGCCGTAGTCCCCGTAAAAATAGCTCGCATCTGTTCGATAGGCAACGTTGTGTGGCTTCTGAAATGTGGTCGAGTGCTTTCTTAGAGTGGAGGGTTAAAAATTTCACGTATTTCACAATTTTGTAGCACTAGAAGAGAGTTTGTGATAGTCGTTGTTTGCCACACCAAGGTGCAGTGTGGCTGTCATGGATGAACCAAAGCAAGGTTCTGAAACTCACCTCAACAAGCGGGCTTATACATCACAGTTTAGTCCGACCAAGCCTAGGACGGCGCAGGATGAGTAAATGGGGAGGGTGCAGATTGTATTCGAACAGAATATTACCAAACGTCAATATTTGAAACAGCACTTGTCTCATGCACCTCATATACGTCACTTATGAAGGAAATTTTACGCCACGTATTGGCAAACGTATTGACACTCACTTGCTAAATAACTTAAACCTTGATGCCTATTCCTACATAGAATATTTTATTCCACATAGATATTTACAAACAAGTTGCCAGCTTGGGGTAGCTTACTAAAAAAGAAATACTTGAGACTAGTTACGTCTCTGTAGCTTACCAGAAAAAAGCACTATTGGTGGGTATGAGTAAGAAAATATTGCCAGAACTATTCAGCAAAACCACAAGACGTTATTCCCGAAAGAAGCTGTCGGCTGCTACAGCACCAGGACTGTGGGCTGCGTGTTTGAGACCCCTGCTCAAGAGTAAAGTAAATTTGTAGCCTATTAGTGAAAATGTAGTACCTTAGTCTATTTCAAATTTCGATTGTTCTTCAAACGTATTTATCATGTCAGAGTGAGGGTCCGAGAAAGTTGTCCTTGGAATAGAACACCTTCAATTTTTTCTTTTGCCCATTGTTTGTTTACATTTACCCATATCTGTAATCTGTTCGTCCATACATTGGCTGCTTTATTTAGCTCACATACATCTAAACTTGCGGAGAATATGTTCCTGTCATCGGCATACAGAATTCTTTCCATCATCAACAATATTTCCATAATTACTAAATGAAGAACAGCAGTGGGAGAAGTCAAGGATAGAGTGCCTGGGGACGCCACACTTAATAAATTCAACTTGAGACTTTGTAGCAAGATGGCATGTTGGGCCAGATGGATTACGTTCATAATTGAAAATTTTGTTGAAGAGCACTTGAAAAAACAGACGCATAGAAGAGCCTGACAAGAACAGCACTTGCTCTCACAACTGAAGGTTTATTAGACAGAAAAGGTATTTAAAGCGGATACATGGTCTTTCACGTATGTGCATCAGAACAGGGTGCAACAGAAACCACTCTTGTCAGGATTACAGAAATTGTACATATTATGAATCATATATTATATTTTCCAAATACTAGGGGTCGAGATAGCCATACTGTTTGTCATGCAGCACAACCGTAGCTTAACTAACCCAGTCATGTCCCCTCTTTCGGATGTGGTAAGATTCCACTATCTCACCTGTTAGCTGATCCTTGTGTCCCTCTGTTTTTAATGCGCTTCAAGAAAATGTTCAATTGTGAGACTTTGTGTAGTTAACAGTTGGATATTGCTTTCTGGATGACAGATAACGTTTTATTAGTTGCACTATAGTATCTTGAATGGTGTGGTATAGAAGTATGCTTAAAGGCTGATCGTGTTGATTGCTGCAAATGCCTTTCTGAAACCGCGAAATATTCCTTGTACCTAAATTTAGTTTCTAATGTTCTATAGAACGTACTGTTTGATATTTAGCATAGCGTATTCACCAGCTTTAGTTATGAAGAATCCGTGCGGTTTTCTGTGGCTGTATTTGTTCTTGTTAAGAGAGCTCTAATCTTCTTATTTGTAATGAACTCGGACATTTTCGCAAATATAGGAAGAATATATATAGGTGTGTAGTTTTCGATTAGAGAAAACGACGCACTTTTGCACTATTGATGAGATTTTCGGTGAACGACGTTGCACCGATAGTTTTTGCATGACGGCGCTTCTTGGTCCGGAGTTTAGCGTTAACAGTTCCCGAAGTGGAGTGTGCGTTTTTCGAGGCTTCGCTTTGAGAGCGTTGCTTTAGCGAGGGTGCTACGAGTGGCCTACGACTGTCCGCGCTAGAGTCGTTGTGCCGCAAAGTGTGGGTGAACTTGGCATGTGGGTATATGCAGGCTTCTTTATACACAAGTATTTTTGGGTTCCTCTTGTGGTGTTTGATCACACTCATGATCTCAGAGTCTGCATGCTTTCTGAATGCTTTTTTTTCAGTGGAATCTGTCTTTTATCATTTTTTAATTAAGCATAAGCACTTTCGCAGTTGCTTGGTTAACAGTTCACACCTAGAATGCTGGTTGCAGAGGCCTCACACATCAGCTTTACCGATCGGTTAAATTTTTTTCGCAACTGGCAGATTCTTGACGCCTCTCTGTTGGATATCGGGAACTTCAGAAAGTGTAGTTTGATCGGGAAAAACTTCTGATGATATCGTCACATTGTAAATGTTCATATTTAGTGCTTTAATCGGTAGCTGTTTTATTCAGGCATTAGTGATTTGAAAAAGCTTCCTGACTTTCTCACTTGCTGTTTTTAATACACAACATGTTGTTCTCAATTGACCCCATTCACAGGTTTCATGCCTGAATTAGGGTTTTGTCTTGTACAAACTCTTTGCACTTGTTAAAGAGATATTTCGTTGATTCCTTAGGCCTCGAACTGGGTGCATCTATGTTCATCTGCTTTTTGGAATTATGTTGGTCTTGTGCTCTGTAGACGAACCCAGTCATATTGCTTTACTTGTTATACTTGTCTCTAAGTAAATTACGAAAACAATGTATTTTTTGCATCAGTAAAAAAAACTAGGAAAGCACTCGCATAAATGCCGACAAGCGAATAAAAGCTGTTAAAAGATCTGTTTTCAAAACCATGCTGAATACTGGACCAAGAAACATTTGCTCTAAGAAACCTTTATATTTTCTGGTTCGAACATAACGATTTAAAAGTACATTGCAAAGCCTAAATTCATAACGCTTTGAACGGCAGGTTGCCATGTAACGCTTTTCTAACGACAGAAACCGAACACCCCTCACGAGAAGAAAACTCCTGTCCAAAATTACTGTAACTTTCGAGCAATGACAAAGATCAGAAAGGAAAAAGACACGAAGATAATCATCTGCAACATTCGGTGGTTCTTCATTCTAGCATAATATCTCACGTGGTATGATGGCGTGCTAAGTAGATCGTAGTAGCAATGTAGAGGTTCATGAGAACTGCCAGCTAAGAATGGTGCTCATGTGGCGCAGTCGTAGTACGGCATCGAAAAAAAAAGCGCAACAGGCATGTTATGCACCCACTTCAGTTTACACAAAGGTGATTGTCATTTACATCCATTTCTTCTAAGTGTATGTATTAAAACTGTCACGTTTTCCTCCCAAAACATTCAGCAATTAAGGCGATCTTACAATGCCCCCAGTCTTTGAGGTATTGTAGGCTTTCTGCACCTTACGTCGTTTTGCACTGCATCCGTGATCGGCACACCTACAACCAAGGAATCGTGTCCCATAATGGTGTACGTAGTGGAAACTTTAAAGGTTATGGCTATCTTTGGCGTTGTAACATGGTGTTGTCATCACGCGATGACAATTTTTCCATTTCCACAATTCAGCGTTTGGTGAGACATCTGAGGCTTTCGCATTCGAGGTATTTCACAAAAGACAGTTTATTGTCGACGCCCATTTATAACCTTGCATCACTGTTATCTTCATTTCCATGCCTATCATCGGCGTAAAGCGGGGGAAACAAGCGCAAGCTCTCCATTGCGATCGCCTTGATCGGCCTTCCCAACATTGTGTTTCTGGGCGAGCCATACGCCGGCGTTGACGCGGTTGCCAGGACCAGTATCTATTTAAGACTCAACGAAACCAAGGCCCGTACGAAATGCACTATAGTACTTACATCGCACAGGTATCACTCATGTTTTTTTTAAATATGCTCTTCTAACGCAAATACAAGGAAGCCTTGAGATAAGGTATTAGCCAATACGGGCTAGACAGTTGAATGTAGTAAGTTAAAAAGAAGTTGTAGTAGTCAAACAATGTAGTACTATACATGGGTTCTACTCTACGCAACAATTTACGAAGTATTTGGTAAATCATGGCTCACATGAAGTGTTTTTCACGCGAAGCATTGTTTAGTGTATATTGTCATGTGACCGTGATGTTGAAACTTACATCAGATGTGGTGTTCGACACAAATCATATTTGGGTGAACATGTGCCGGTGTACAGTATCAATTTTTATGAAAGAGAACACGGGAGCGCGTGGCCTGCAAACTCCGGCGGCTGATGGCAGTGCGTTCAAGCGGGAGCGACAGCAACCACAGCCTCTTTTCACGTCAGCGCACCGCAAGCAGAACAAATATTTGTTGCTGATGTTGAACCAGCGGCAAGGTTGCGACCCCCTCCGCTTTCAAGGCGATTACGTGAGGGCTGGTAATCGCCTTGGAGGGGGAGGGGGGGTTACAAGCTTCTAGTTATAAAGGCCTCTAACACTACGTGAAGTGTTAGAGGCCTTTTTCATTGAAAAAACTAAAGATCACTGATAAGCGCCCCTTCGCTATTGTTGTTACCAAGCGAATTCCAGTTCATCGCTCTGATGCAATGGCATTGATTAACTGTAGGTATTGATAATGTATGCAGTTGGCCTTCTATGATGTTAGTGCACACATCCTGTATATAATCAAGCCTTCGAGCTATGAATTATTCAGTTGGAAGTGAGCCCTGTGTGTGTGTTTGATGCCTGGGTATGTGTGTATGGGAGTGATCGTGTCGTGTGTTCATGCTCGTTTGAACATTTAGAAATCTGATGTAGGCGTCAGCGTCGTTCGCAATAAGTGAAAAATGCGCGTTTTTCGTGAGTGCAGATTCAAGTTAAATGCAAATAAAAACGCACAAAGAATCAAAAGAAAGTTAGGTCTGAATAAAAATCGAGCCCAGGCATAACACCAGCGTGAAAATAACTCCTTACAAAGCGAAATAAGATAGAGTGCTATGTCGTGGGCACAGTCACCTTAGCTCACGTAATACACCACGGCAGCATCGCAGAATATATACTGCACGAGACGTCGAAATATGTGTGTCGCGCAACGAATGCGTGATATAAATCTGCTTGCCCAGAAAAGAGAGCAGCGGCGCTGACCTATGTGGCAATCTAGGAACGCATAGTCTATATTTAACTAATTTCAAAAAGCAAGAAATTTCCGTAGTGGGCACTTTACAAGAGTACAAGCACTATCAATATAGGAAAACTTTATATGAGAAATGTTACGAGCAGAAACGTTCCTTTTTCTGCGGTGAGTTTGACAGAAATTCAAACGGCGCCTAATAGGTTATCTCGTTCTAGGAGGGTCGAGCGTTCTGCAAGAGTATTTTGGTTAGAAGAAACGGCATATAGCAATACAGCACTCGTCTTTTCAGATGCATTCTGCGGTGAAGTTGAAAAACGTCGCAGCAGTTACTTTTACCATTACCAAGTAATTCTAAAACTGTTTCATGAGTTTTGCATCTCGGCAGCAACTCGGCAGCTGCTCGTAAACGATTATTTAGATGCGTGTCATAATTTTTGGTATTCCGGTTTTTGGCAGCAGTGGCATTCTAAGCAAGCTGAGATGTGACAGCATCTACATGTACTGCCCGCTTTATTTCCAGTATGGAAGAGTGCGAGGTCTCTTGTGACCGGATTTGCATTATGGTGCCAGGCATGATGATCTGCTTGGGAACACTGCAGCACCTCAAGGATAAGTTGGTACAGGTTGCAGCATCCAACTCCTGCTTGGAGACAATGCAAATTAACGCCGGAGAAGGTGATACAGGCCGTCGCCAAAGCATTCCCAGGCATGACGACTACGAGAACCACAGGAGTAAGCGCTCTCATTACTTTAATATGGTTCGTGAGCTTTATTAAAGTAATAAATCTCATGAGCCATGTGGTGTGGTCACCTTTGTTCTTGGAGGCGACCACACCCCATGGCCTCTACTCGTCACTGGTGCATGGACAAAAACATCTGCGCGATGGAGTAGCGTTGGGGTCTGTTGGGAAATAGATGCACTGCTGACGACGCGGTACTTCTCAGAACGATGTTTAGCCAACTTGCAATGGCAATGAGAGACACGACGCCGGCATCATGAAGATATCCGCATGGCACGTGCACCAGTATTAAGAAGACTGGTTGGTAGTCTGGCACTGGGTATTTTATCATCCTGAGAAAAATTTACGACTTCATAGCAAGACATGAGAAGGATTCATGTTAGTTTCATGAACCATGGTGTCCACGACGCTAGCAGTGTGTCTCCGACAAATACAAGCGTTCACATCAGTAACAGAGTGACAGCGACTTACTTTGCCGGAGGAAACAGTTTCCCCACATATTTTTATTTTGAAAAGAATGCTAGAAACTTGGTGCCTGATACCGTAAGTGCAGTCTCCCACATAGAATTGTGGAACTCTCGTTGAACTAGGGAAGACAAGGTCCATCGCCGTAGTGTTGCGACGCCTCTCGTATGGTGCGTTAACTCAGGAGAAGCGGATAGAAAGCCAGAACGTCAGAGTCGCCATAAAATCACGCTGCCATCTCGACCTCTTCGAAAGTTCATTTTATTTTGCTCGTATTCAGGTTATTATCTTACACCAAACTTCATAGTGAAGTACGTAGGCAAAACGCTGAAAAAAAAATAAACTCCATCACTCTTCGACGCATATGCTTGAGTTGTCTCCGTGGGAAGTTGCGAGAAGCTTTTTTTTCGCAATGCTGCATCCCTCATTCAAAAGGGTGTGTCAGCAGAGCTCTGAAAGGCCCCGAGATTCGCCATGCTCGGGCGATGCTGCATAGTGCCCCTAATGTTGAAAAGGTTGGGGCTGGTCGAGGAAAGGCAACGTGTCTTTTGCGGTATTCCATACCTGCGCACAGTGCACAGGTCTTAGTAAGGGTGTCGTTATTAGCTGAAATTTTTCCTTCTGTACACTTATGATCAGTTTGCACGAAGCAGTTTCTAGCCTCATTCACAGTACTTTAATAAAGTGTGGTTTTGAGCGCTATGTGACTAATACACTCTAACCATGTTTAACTGGATCCATTTGCTGATAATCATCGCTAAGTATCTGTATTTTTTTATACAGCTGCGTCACGAAGTTCGTTTTCTAATGATTGGGACTGCTATTTTTCTGTTCATGCAAGTATTTTTTTCAAAGGATGTGACATTTCTGTGTGCCTAACTTATTTGCAGTATTCCTTTTTCTTCACAGGAAATTATCGAAATCCGGACTAGTACAAAGCTTCCATGGAGCATTATTTTTAGCAAAATAGAATCCTTGGACAAGGAAATCGGATTCGAGCACGTCCTCGCATCGGACGTCACTTTGGAACAGTTGTTTATTCAGTTTGCTGAGAAAGGCATAAAAAAAGAACAGCAGGCCTTGATTTAATCATCAGTTGCACCAGCATCATCACTGCCAGCAGAGAACCCAATGAAACTAACATGAAATGCAGAAAATCTACATCAGTGTTGTCGTTTGGAAACCATCAACGAGTATTTGGATTTCTTCAATCTCATGCGGACCTGTGCAAGAAACGAAGCCGGCAAGACTCCTAATTCGTGTACTGAAAATGTCGGTGCCCCTTGATATCATTTATGCGTCTCTATTTCACGTGCAACATTGCTTTACTACAACTTTACATGGTTCCTCGCAGCTATGCTGCGGCTGTCTTCTGTGTCGATCAGTTTCGTGACAGGCGTGTGTAACATATATGCGACCTTGCCGTACTATCCAAGTGGATTAGCGTGGAAGGGGCTCTTTCTAACTCCTGTATTATTTATGAAGGTAAAGGACAAGCCACATGATACGTTATTTATTTACGTTATTATACGTTATTTATACGATATTTTATATGTTATTTTATCAAAGAATAGCCGTTTATTTGCAATTCAAACGGTAGGTAGGTCCTACTATGTCGAGAAACTAATGTGTTCTTATAGCATAGATGGTATAAGTCGGATAGTTAGGCTATTTGGGATACAGACATGGTAACTAGCACTCGCGCACGACTACTGCCATCCTAGTCGTCTTTGAAGGGGCCCTGTGACACTTTTCCAAGTAGGCAAGGAATGGACTCACTAAAGCTTATCGTCTCAAAAAATGATTACCATGAATTCGTAGAATGCGTCCAGTAGGAGTAGAGTTACAAATATTTGTCGCACTCGGCGATTGCATTATCTCTTCTCTAACCCAACGAATTCGCTTGGAGCTAAGCAGATGGGGATGGCTTCAGAGAAGAGAGTGTGTCATACGTGCCTCGTAACTTTTAGCACTTGTATCTTTTTCTTTTTAGGGGCGAAGACTCCTTGTAGCGGCACCCGTTCGTCCTTCGTAGCCGTTGTAGTAGTGTGTAACAAGTATAACATTTTGACCTCCAAGGTGGTGCCACTGAGGATTTCTTCTGTGCGTTGTTGAACAATAAAAATAGTGCTCAATGTACATGCCAACGACTGCTAAGGGGGAATGAGAGACAGGAGAATTTGGCATTTAGTTAACGCGCACGCTCCGAATTTTTTATTGTTCAACAGCGAACCGAAGACAAGAAAGGGTTGCTACGTTATACTCGCTGGGCGTAACCTCCTAGATTTTAGAAAGGTTTCGCGAGGGTTGGGTCGCAGTGCCATGAATACAGTGAACTAGTTTATACCATGAAGTCGAGGTGGTTAAAGGTGGGAAGTAGACCCGAAGTGCAAGCCGTAAGAAAGTGTGTGTGTGCCACCTCTCGTTTAGTCCTTGGAATGTCCGCTGGATGGTGGTACTTCTATATAAAGAATATATAATGAAAAGATGCGAGAGGGTGGTACTTGGGGTGTTGAATAGGTGGACGAACGGACACACAGACAGGTGCATGGACGGACGCACAGATGGCTGCACGGGCGGATGGACGCATGGACGGACGCAGGAACGGATGCATGAACGAAAGCAGGGACGGACGCACAAATGAACGCGCGGACACACAAACAAACGCACGCACGGATGGGCGGATGGACGCATGGGCGGCCACATAAGCCAGTCATGGATAGACGGAAGCAAGAACGAGTGGACAGACGGATGCTTCACCCGACTTTCCACCATTCACTCCGTGGATATGCTGCCGTTTTTTTTTCGAATGCGTCGCTTTTCAGTGCGCTCGCGCTTGCACAAGTGGACAATCCACGGCCCCTGTCACAGCGCCAGTAACGACCAAGCGCGCCATGCTCAAATCAACCAATGGCTGGTACTTGGCCTGGGACGCAGTAATTTTGGACCTGTAGCGTCATTTGTCGTGAGAAGAGAAACATTTTCTGTAGCATTAAGAATTTATTGTAAGCTGCACGCCACGTGATACGCTGTATTCTTTGACTCGGGTCTTTTGGGCAGCCTCAACTACTCATCGGCAGCGTGACTTTCCATGCTTAAAAATGTTGTAGGGCCCTTTTAAGCTCGTGTTCATGTTTTAATTTGCCTTTTTGTTTAAAGACTGGGCGCACAAATAGGGATAGAAGACACAGAGACAGCCCTATGAAACATCGACTAACAACAGAAAGGATTCACATACTCGGTGACAACTTTTCTTGGCACAGACGTGAAGCCTATAGAGCCAAATCATGGGAATCCTACCGCCAGTGAATGTACTTTTACAACAGCGCCCTTATTTTCACCGTGAAATATATAGAAGTTGCCCGTTCATTTTCTACGTGGGGATATTTGAGACAGGACGCAGCTCCCACCATTCAGATAGTCGTATTTAATTTATTCCTTGTAACTTCGTGTTCTTGAACGCGCGAGAAAGGGCCGCCCTTTTACGTGCAGCGCAAGCACTAAGCAGCGTGTGCGTCTACACTAAACGCTTAAGGTGCGCTCCTGTCACTTTCCTTAGCGTTACGAGACGTGCGCCAAAACCAACTACTTCACGTTTACTGCGACACTTTCAGAAGCTCCGTCCCATAGCTTTCCCTTCACTGCCAAGAAAAGTTGTCGCGGAGTATAGTGGAGAAAGGGGCCGTAGGTACAAACAAAAGGCAGGTGTGACGTACCATGGCAAACGATGTCATGCAAAGCATGCGGCGAGAAGGTGAATGTGATGTAATTTTTTTCGTGGTGCACAACGTTACGGAATAACGCTAAACATCTGTGCAATTGTGATGCGCAGAGACACGCATGCATAACAGCCATATATTTTAACGTAACCAGGGGTTTAGAGTTGAGTAAAATTGCCAAGGAATACATGGGTATCACGAATACTAGAAGCTCGAAGCGTAAACGTAGCGCTTGAATTTGCGAGGATGGCAGCCTGGATAGTACTACGTAGACTAACTAATGAATGGTGCTGAACTGCAATCGACGTTAACCCAACTTGAAGGTTGTGTCATGGTTGAATAAATACAATTTTTACAAGATGGGGTAGCCAACACTGCGATCTCAAATGACCTTTCGTCAACATAACGGCTGCGGAAAGTATATTTTAGAGAACCTTTGAGACAAAATACAGCTCGGTGCTTGTATATTTGATTGCTATGCAGAATGCCTGGGTTCGATTTCTGCTGAGATCCTGATAACTATCCTCCGAATTAATCGAATCAATACTACAGATGTTAGTTTTTTTAGCTCTCTCGTACTTAAAGTAGCAATTTCGGTTCATCCTGTTCCTAGGTAGATATAAGTTGTCAGTCACCAGTGGAGCGCAACCACATTGCATGTGGTATTGTTACGGGTAACTTATTCAATAAATTAAATACAATGCACCGTACTCAGCGAACAAGATGGCGACAGTTCATCAACATTCAGCCACCAACGTCGTCTTTCTCTTTCTTGCAGACAGGCTGTGCCGGCTGTTGCGTATCATAACTCCCCGGCGGTAGAAGCACCGTCTCGGTGCTTGAGCAACTCGGATGCGGTAGAAGGAGGATGATAAGGCTTGAGTCGAGCTATGTGCACGATGTCACTCGAAGGTGACGATGATGACGTTAAATCGGCTGCAACGATCTCGTATGTAACGTCAGTCACCTGGCGAACGACGCGATATGGTCCAGTGTAACGTGAAAGCAGTTTTTCAGAAAGCCCTACACGCTGAGTGGGGGACCAGAAGAGGACAAGGGAACCCGGTGAAAAGTGCACGTTTCGATTATGGGAATTGTAGAGCTGTCTTTGGTGCTCCTGTGAAGCCTGCAGGCGGCTGCGGGCGAGTTGGCGTGCGTGGTCAGCTCGCGCGATGGCTTCGCCGGCATACTCAGTGACCGAGGGCAGCAAGGTGTCAATTGGTAGGGCGGGTTTTCGGCCGTATAGAAGATAGAATGGTGAATAGCCGGCAGTGTGGTGACGTGACGAATTATATGCGAATGTCACAAATGACAGATGAACGTCCCAGCCCTGGTGGTCGGCTGCTACGTATTTAGAAAGCATGTCGGTTATGGTGCGGTTGAGGCGCTCCGTAAGACCGTTCGTTTGCGGATGGTATGAAGTGGCAAACTTGTGCTTGACAGAGCAAGAGCGCAGGATTTCATCAACGACAGCTGATAGGAAGGTTCGGCCCCGGTCAGTGAGAAGTTGGCGTGGAGCTCCGTTTACTAAAATAATATCATATACCAGAAAGTCCGGCACATCGGTTGCGTAACTCGTCGGAAGTGCTCGTGTGATAGCGTACCATGTCGCATAGTCAGTGGCGACAGCGATGCATTTGTTGCCTGAGCTGGAGATCGAGAACGGGCCAAGGAGGTCGAGGCCAACTCGAAAAAAAAAAAGGTTCAATGGGAATGTCGATCGGCTGAAGGAATCCAGCTGGTAGGGAAGATGGCTTTTTGCGGCGCTGGCAGGGCCGACAAGCGGCGACGTAGCGTCGAACAGAGCGGGCAAGACCAGGCCAAAAGAAACGACGACGTACACGGTCGTATGTGCGAGAGACGCCCAAGTGGCCCGCCAAAAGAGCGTAACGAAGTTGGTTCAGAACAGTCGTACGAAGAAGTGCTGGTATGATGGGGAGCAAGTCATGGCCATATGGATCGAGGTTATGGCGAAACAGGATGCCGTCTTTTACCAGGAACATTTGCAGAGATGCGTCGCGAGGCGTTGACTCAAGCTTGTCAATGATGGTTCGCAGGGAAGCATCCAGGCGTTGTTCGTGGCCAAGGTTGAGTAGCTGCGTCACAGACAGGAGGTCTGGAAAGGTGTCAGTATGGGCAGCCTCTTCCACAGGGTAGCGTGATAAACAATCAGCATCTTGATGTGACCGCCCTGTTTTGTACGTTACGGTGAACGTGTATTCTTGCAATCGTAGGGACCAACGAGCGAGGCGTCCTGTGGGATCCTTGAGTGAGGCCAGCCAGCAGAGTGCGTGGTGGTCGGTGACTACCTGGAATGGACGCCCGTATAAGTATGGGCGAAAATTGGTGACTGCCCACAGAAGAGCGAGACACTCACGTTCCGTGATTGAATAGTTGCGCTCGGCTGTAGATAGCAGACGGCTTGCATATGCTATAACACGGTCTTGTCCACGTTGATGTTGCATTAGCATTGCCCCGATGCCATACCCACTAGCGTCAGTGCGAACCTCGGTTGGAATTGATGGATCGAAATGGGCTAAAATCAGCGGTGTTGTAAGGAGCGCCGTGAGCTGGGAAAAAGGTGAGGCTTGATCAGTGCCCCAGAAAAACGGGGTGTCCTTCTTCAGGAGGTTTGTGAGTGGGCGTGCAATGATGGCGGAGTCCTTAACAAACCGTCGAAAGTAGGAGCAGAAGCCCACAAAACTGCGAACGTCCTTTGTTGACTTCGGAACAGGAAAGTGCGTGACGGCGCGAATTTTCTCGGGATCCGGGTGGACTCCTGCGGCATCGAGGATGTGGCCAAGTACGGTTATTTGACGACGAGCAAAGTGACATTTCGGCGAGTTCAGTTGAAGTCTGGCTCGACGAAAAACTTCAAGAATCACCGATAAAAGCTTGAGATGGGAGTTGGATGTGGGCGAGAAAACGATAACGTCGTCTAAATAACTTAAGCAGGTTTACCATTTAAACCCTTGGAGCAATGAGTCCATCATTCTTTCGAATGTGGCCGGTGCATTACAGAGACCAAAGGGCATAACTTTGAAGTGATAAAGCCCGTCAGGAGGGACGAATGCGGTCTTCTCACGATCCATCTCATCCACAGCGATCTGCCAATAGCCAGATCGAAGGTCGATAGTGGAAAAATGCGTAGCACCATAAAGGCAGTCTAAGGCATCGTCGATTCTTGGCAACGGATAAACATCTTTCTTCGTGTATTTGTTGAGATGCCTATAATCTACACAAAAGCGCCATGTTTCATCCTTCTTTCTGATCAGGACGACAGGAGAAGCCCAGGGGCTACAAGAGGAATCGATTATGTCTTTTGCAAGCATATTTTCGACTTCCTGTTGTATGACTGTGCGCTCGGACGCGGAAACACGGTATGGACGTCGGTGAATGGGACTCGCGTCACCAGTATTGAGGCGATGAGTAACACTCGTTCGGCCTAAAGCCGTGCTGGCGAAATCGAAAATGTCACTATAGGACTCCAGGACGTGACGAAGGGCTTCCGCTTGATCAGGAGCGAGGTCTGACGGTACCATGTGGTCAACGTCGATGCCCGATGAACTAGATAGAGTTGGTTCATGGTCTGAGGTGCAGCAATCATCCACTCCGAAGGGTTCAATCGTATGGTCTTGTAGAGCAGTAATTTTGGCCACGGAGATACCTTGTGAAAGAATTCGGGCAGTGAGGGCAAAATTGACAATAGGAAGGCATGTGCGGTTTTCAACGATTGTCAAAATGGTGTGCGGAACATCAACGCCATGCGTAAGCATCACGGCATGAATTGGTGCCACCATGTAATCGCCGTCAGGTACAGGTGGTGTAGAGAAGAGATCAATATGTGTGACAGAGTTAGGCGGAAGGCGTGCGAAATCAATGCAGTAAAGGCGACTTTTGGGTGGGTTGGTCAGATCAGAGAGTAGAGGATTTCTAGGTCAAGACAGCCGGCTGAACAATCTACAAGGGCCGAGTGAGCGGTTAGAAAATCCATGCCTAGAATAACTTCATGAGGGCGATTTTCTATAACGGTGAAAAGAACAGCTGTGCTTCTATCGGCGATAGTCACACGGGCAGAGCACATGCCAATAATCGCGGCAGTTCCCCCGTCGGCGGCTCGAACGGCTTGGTTCAAGGCGGTGTGACAACTTTCCTTAGGCGGCGACGAAGAGCAGCTCTCATTATGGACACATGCACGCCCGTATCGATCAACACGCGCACAGGTACATTGTCTAAAGTAACGTTCAACAGATTCCGAGTCATCGGTAATGTCACACGAGGATTTCTTGCAGAGGCCGTCGTCAATGCAGCTTCACCTCCAGAAGCTGCACTGCCTAGTTTTCCGGTCGGAGGCGCTTCGAATAGGTCGGAGAGGCAGGACGGCGTTGTGGGGGCGAACGAGATTGACGGTGAGCAGGGGATGGTGAGCGGGCGTAGCGAGGTCTCGTCAGAGGTGCGGCAGAATCAGAGGATGTGGTCGGCATAGGGGAATCAAAATCAAATGTTGAGGACGACTGGTGGTCAGAAGTGGCTTGGGTAGGAGGCCCATAGCGTGCCGGCGGAGCCCAGTGATTGCGGCAGTGGCGAGCAATATGACCGACACGTCGGCAGTTGAAGCATATGGGCTTGTCGTCCAGTGTACGCCATTCGGACAAATTGCGCTGTCGAGAGTAGTTGGAACCAAATCGAGGAGCGGAGGGACGACGATAAATAGGCTCGGCAGAGTAGACTGGTTGAATGGGGTGTAGGCCGACGTTCGATAATTCTTGACGAACGATGGCTTGTATCAGTGAGATAGTGGTCGGTAAAGGATCAGGCGTGGGAAATGGAACAGCTACTGGTTGGGCTGCCTCGACCTCGCGACGAATGGTGCGGGTGAGGTTGTCACATCGGAGAACTGGGTGAACGACGTCATCACAAGAGGAAGTAGCAGCTGTGTTCGGCAGGCGCGTGATGGCGTGGGTGACGCGGTGGGCTTTAGCCTGTTCTAGATGGCAGCATTTTGTCAGGATCGTGTCGATGCTCGTGACACTATTAAAAACCGGCAGGTTGAAGGCATCGTCAGCAATCCCTTTGAGGACGTGATTAACTTTTTCTTCTTCTGACATGCGCTGGTCGACCTTGCTACAAAGCGCCAAGACGTCAAGAGTGTATGAGACGTACGATTCAGTAGACGTCTGGGCGCGAGTGGCAAGAGTCTTCTTGGCAGCGAGCTAACGACCAGACGAATCGCCGAAAAGATCACGGATCTTCGATTTGAAAAAATCCCAGCTTGTGATTTCGGCTTCGTTGGTTTCGAACCATGTCCGCGGCGTGCCGTCGAGGTAGAACACAACATTGGCGAGCATGAGCGTGGGATCCCAGCGGTGGGTAGCACTGACTCGCTCGTATCGGTGCCGCCAGCAGTCAACGTCGATGGTACCGTCAGCGGAGAAAGTTCCAGGATCCCGCAGGGGTGGCAGGGTGACGTAGGTTGTTGACTCGGATCGAGAGACCGGTGGGGATGAGGCACTGGCAGTTGAAGTAGCCGAAGAGTCCCCGGTGTTGCGACCGCTGCGCGTCTCTATCGAGGTACGGGAGTCGTCCACCTCCACCAATAGTGTTACGGGTAACTTATTTAATAAATTAAATACGATGCACCATGCTCGGCGAACAAGATGACGACAGTTCATCAAGAACCAGCCACCAACGTAGTCTTTCTTGCAGGCTGTGCCGGCTGTTGCGTATCAGAACACAGGTATGTGCCACGTGTATCTTGTGGAAAGAGTTGGAAGTAGTATTTGAGCAAGTTTTTACATTGTTCATGCTATCACCCGACAGTCATAATTTCCAATCTGTGTTAGCCTGCCATACTGATTTTGGTTTACCCCAAGTGGTGGTCATGGCAGCACCCAGACGTAGGCGGTCAGATAGATGAATAGATAGATAGACAGATAGATAGATGGATAGATAGATAGAGAGATAGATAGATGAATGGATAGATAGATGGATAAATAGATAGACCGGTAGATAGATAGATAGATAGATAGATAGATAGATAGATAGATAGATAGATAGATCACGCTGCTTGTTGTTCATCGTGTTGCCCGCGTACGTGCGTTTTTTCATGACTAAGCTGCGGAGATTGTCTGGGACGGCGTGTCCCCATATGAGTCCATCGTTACGCCCGCTACAGGCTAAAAATCGAGTATCACTTCATAAATTCTACCCGAAGTGCTATGCAGACCGTTGCCGCGGCTGTGGAAACTCGCCCTCGACTTTCCATGTCTCGATCGAGTGCGCTGCGGACATCTTTCCTCCTTTACCTGCTTTCCTTCACCCTTTACGTAACGAGGAGCTGTGGGCTGACGCTCTCCACGATGGACCTCCCGAGGTCGTCCTATCTCTGATACAGAGGGCCCGGCTCGTCACTGGAGTCGTCCTAGGGACCCCGAGCTAGGGGTTCCTCCCACGCTCTCTTTCTGCATGCTTTTGTGAATAAAGATGTTTTTCTCTCTCTCTATCGTGTTGGCGATTGTTCGAAACTGTGCGCGAAAGTACGCACGGCAGCCGGGGATCGCAACAAGCACACAGCTACAACGCAACGGACGGAGTCGACGGACGGAGCCGCGGAAACCAAAAATGGGCTTTTCAAGAAGCGTGTTAGCCATGAGGTCCAGATCAAGCAGCGTGTTAGCCCTCACTCCAGATTGCGAGGGACATGGGGGGTGGGGGACACTCGGCCAGAGGGCAAAGCGGCTTTGGGAGAGGATACCATGGAGGGTAGCGCAGGAGAGAGCGAAAGGCGGGATCGTCGCTGTTTTGATAATCAAACGTGTCTAACTTCGCTATTGCGACACCATTTAAAAAAATGCCACCACTCCGTGTTCGTCATAAACTCGTGAACAATTTCCCCGCAACTGAATTTATATCACTGGGTGGTTTACGGGCTCTTGAAAGCCTCACTGCACATGCCAACAGAAGAGGCGATAACTGTATAATTCAAGTACGGATTGGGCTTACGCGAGTATTGAAGGTTCAGACATTTTGACTTATTCAGCCAAGTTGATAAATTGCTGGCCCAAGCCTTCTCGAGCACTACGCCAAACCTCAACCTTAGAAAGAATCTCTTCATTTCTGTACCTGTATGAATTGGCGCACTCATTGACCATTGTCATGCATTCACACTTTTAAACATCCAAATATAAAATAGATCATCAGCCTTCGGTTAGGGGTTTTTCATGTGCTATTAGACACTTGCTAACCCAGCGACCCGCCTGTACTACACAGGAGCGGCCGCAGTAAACAAGAAGCTTGACATGACTCCTGTACGGCAACAAGAAAATTCGTTGGTGTTGTGACTGTGTTTGTGACTGGTATTCTTCGTAGGGACCTTAAGACATCCGAGGATCAGGGCGAAGACGAACGGAGGAGCCAGGGTTGGAAACCCGAACGTTTATTTACGGTATTTACATGATTAGGTAGCGTGATAGTACATGAGAAAAAGTAAAAGCACACTCAAGAGTATCTGTGCTTGCATTTTATATCCTTCGTTTTCCCAAGATTCCCTGCGAGGGAAGACAATTGAGTCCAATACTCTCCAATGGGGTCGTTGTCTTCCACTGCACGCACAAAGAGGCAAAGCCACAAAGATCTCTCAAGAAAGAAGAGAAGGCACGCAAAGTTTGTCGCACAAGGAGGGCGCAGTACACACAATACTCTAGGTGACAGCACGGCACAACTGGCACGTTGCAGTGACCTGAAACCCAACACTGTCGAAATTTGGGCTTGTTGGTGCATTGTGACGACTGAAAATAGCGCTAAGAAACGGGGACACAAGAAGAGGACACACGGCACAGGCGCTAACTTCCAACATACTGATTATTACCACCACACGCTCGCCCATATCACCAAAAAAAATAACATGACATGAATGATGCGCTCAAAAAATTAAAGTCTTAGAAAATACAATTGTTTATCACTAAGCGTAAGAGAGGGAGTGCTGACGCACTTAGACCCCAGTGAAGCGATAGCCTCAGCCTCAATGATCTCTCTAGTAAGCTCATCAAACATTCTCTTGATAACTTTGCATGCATTGAATATCGGCGCGCAGCCACAGGATTTACAATGTATGGCCAACCAACTCCCCTGGCCGTTTTTCACATTATTACAATGTTCTCTTAATCGATCATTAAGGCAACGGCCCGTCTGTCCAATATACTCTTTACCACAAGAAAGCGGGATACGATAAACAACGCATATGATGCAGGGAACATAAACAGTTCGATGCTTCTTACTACACTCTTTGGGTTTTCTGTCACGGTCATGAAGGCCACAAAGGCTGACCAACTTCTTGGGAGCCGAAACGACAACCCTAACTTCAGAGCGCTTAGCTAATTTCTTTAGGTTGTGCGATATCTTGTGAAAGTATGGTATGACGACTAGGTGCTTCGGTTTCTCGGCATCACGACTCGCTGTACATCCTGGGTTGCGAAGCGTACGAAGCAAGCCTTCTGCAACTGAAGTTTGGACGTGCATAGGATAACCTGCTTTCAACAACCGGTCTGACTGATTATGAAAACTATTGGCGATTTCGTGCTCACAAGATTTGCTTAAAGCATGACGAAAACAATGACTGATGATGCCTCTTTTCACTAGTTTAGAGTGAGCTGATTGGTACGGAAGGACCGGTTTGTTCGTACGTGGTTGGTACGCCCAACATATGCGGTTAGGATGAAAGGTGAAGAGGACATCGAGGAATTTTATGGCATTGCTCTCAGGCAGTTCGTGTGTGAGAGTCAAGGGTTTAAAACACTCAGAAAAATGTGAAATTATTTTTGCCAAACCTGCCTCGTCCGCTACCGTGTCGTTAGTTAATAAAACAAGATGGTATAAACAAGAAGTTAATAAAACAGAATGGTATAGACAAGCACGTGTACATAAACAATACCTGTCCGCCCTTCTTTTTGATCGTCTCGAAGATACTGTGGCCATGCAGCAGCTTCGACAATTTCAGCGCCTCGCCGACCAAAGCACCGAATTCCTCCGGGCTCGAAAATTGCGGGTGCTACGCACAGGCGTCGCCAAAAAAGTAACCGACCTAAAGGCGACAGTTCACGTGCCTGAACAGATCACCGTGCCTCCCGACATCCTCCGGACTTTAAGCCTCGGGCCCAAGTTTGCGGTGGAACCTAAGACGTCTCCACCGGAACTTCTAGCCATAATACGACAAGTTTCGCGCCATGTGCCCGAACAAGTGCAACCACACTCCGTCTCAGAAGGCGTCGACGCCGTTTCGCGCTACAGACCAGCTGGATCCAAAATTCCTCTCAGGAGAGTTGAGGCTTTTCTCAAGGAGCACTCTCTTACCGTCCTTCCCGCTGATAAGGAAGGAGGATTCGCCATCCTGACTCTGGGACTGTTTGGTTCTAAGGCTCACACTGCAGTAAGCCCTGCTTTCTCTTCTCGCGAGGACGTCCGCATTGAAAAAGTTAAATCGGAAGCAAAAAAGCTATGCAAAGACCTTAACCTCTCTCGAGTTGTCGGTGGCATCACAAATAGTAAGCATGACTTTTTAAAAGTGTTTTTTAATGCAAAGACTCACAAGAGCAATATGCCTTTTAGGGTAATTGTTTCAGAATGTGATACTTGGCAAAAATCGATTGCTACTTTTTTGCAAGAACAGTTGAACCGGCTTGACGTTGATGATCCTTTCATTGTAAAAAGTTCTGATCAAGTCATAGATTATGTAAAAACTTGTGTTGATGAGCATGTTTATGGTTTTTCAGTCGACGTGACTGATTTGTATTATTATATTCCCCATGATCAGTTGCTTCCTGCGGTTGATGAGTGCATAGATTTGTTTGGCTCTGTTAGATTTCAAACCGAGTGTGGTGTTCCTGTAAGTCGGTTTTTAGAAATTTTATCATTTTACCTCAAGACGACCTACATTTCATGGGATGACAAGCCTTTTATTCAAAATGACGGAATCTGTATCGGCGCTTGCATTGCGCCTGTTTTAAGCGACATATTTTTGAGTAGAATTGACAGATAGATTTACCTACATCTTGATAATTTGAAGATAAAAAAAGTGTTCCGGTATGTCGATGACTATCTTGTTTTTGTAACTAACGACACGGTAGCGGACGAGGCAGGTTTGGCAAAAATAATTTCACATTTTTCTGAGTGTTTTAAACCCTTGACTCTCACACACGAACTGCCTAAGAGCAATGCCATAAAATTCCTCGATGTCCTCTTCACCTTTCATCCTAACTGCATATGTTGGGCGTACCAACCACGTACGAACAAACCGGTCCTTCCGTACCAATCAGCTCACTCTAAACTAGTGAAAAGAGGCATCATCAGTCCTTGTTTTCGTCATGCTTTAAGCAAATCTTGTGAGCACGAAATCGCCAATAGTTTTCATAATCAGTCAGACCGGTTGTTGAAAGCAGGTTATCCTATGCACGTCCAAACTTCAGTTGCAGAAGGCTTGCTTCGTACGCTTCGCAACCCAGGATGTACAGCGAGTCGTGATGACGAGAAACCGAAGCACCTAGTCGTCATACCATACTTTCACAAGATATCGCACAACCTAAAGAAATTAGCTAAGTGCTCTGAAGTTAGGGTTGTCTTTTCGGCTCCCAAGAAGTTGGTCAGCCTTTGTGGCCTTCATGACCGTGACAGAAAACCCAAAGAGTGTAGTAAGAAGCATCGAACTGTTTACGTTCCCTGCATCATATGCGTTGTTTATCTTATCCCGCTTTCTTGTGGTAAAGAGTATATTGGACAGACGGGCCGTTGCCTTAATGATCGATTAAGAGAACATTGTAATAATGTGAAAAACGGCCAGGGGAGTTGGTTGGCCATACATTGTAAATGCTGCGGCTGCGCGCCGATATTCAATGCATGCAAAGTTATCAAGAGAATGTTTGATAAGCTTACTAGAGAGATTATTGAGGCTGAGGCTATCGCTTCACTGGGGTCTAAGTGCGTCAGCACTCCCTCTCTTACGCTTAGTGATAAATAATTGTATTTTCTAAGACTTTAATTTTTTGAGCGCATCATGCATGTCATGTGATATTTTTTTTGTGATATAGGCGAGCGTGCGGTGGTAATAAACATTATGTTGGAAGATAGCGCCTGTGCCGTGTGTCCTCTTCTAGTGTCCTCGTTTCTTAGCGCTATTTTCAGTCGACCTGAAACCCTCACGCGCAGAGTCTAACCATCGGTTGGCCAGGTTTAAGGATGACTCGTGAAGGAGGCATTGCTGCCAGGCAGCTCGTGGTGCGCAGGAAATGAAGACTCCAGTCTTCACCAGTCTTTCTAGGAAGCGCAGACATCAAAACAGCTCTTTCCAGGTGATCCGTCGGCCGTGAGGGCATCAAAACAGCTCTTTCCAGGTGATCCGTCGGCCGTGAGGGCTTAAAGGGCTTGAGGCAAGCCGACGGGCTTAAATTCGTTGTGCTGTCGCTTTCTGGACCAACAGGAAGCGCAGCAAAGTCAAAATCCATCCACGCGTATAAACGGTGCCATGACACGGTGGCCGATCACAAGAGTGTGTATTACGAGACACATGCTAGTCCACATTTTTCAAATTAATCGCTTATCCTATCTCAATGCAGCGGCCCATATCATTGACACTGCGGCGCCAGGATAAGCGACATTGAAAATACGCATAAACTACCATTGACGTGGCATATGGCTAACATGCTGGTTTTAGGTACATTTTTGACAGAAGTGAGTAAAGCACTATATAAAATAATTAGGTTTGACTATGGCTTCCCCACAAGTTGATTTAAATGCACAGTAACCAATAAAATGTTCTCTTTATTGTGTCTCCTATGTCAAACAATGGTTTTGTATTATGAAGTCCCAGGTTTAAGCTATTCAGCAAAACTAGCAGTATATTTCGAGGATGAACCTAATACCTTTTTTGTGGAAGCACATTTTAAAGAACAATGATTAGCCACGCATACAAGCCATCATCTATTGTTCCTTTACCTTGTGTTAAAACATGGTAAAAAAACATGAAGTAGCTAAGCTGTATTTTTTATTTGCGAAGTTTATCTGCATATTACAAGAACAACAATGTTCTATACGCTTTGCTCACTAAGGGCAAAAATCTGCATGATTTCTCAGCAATCACCATATCAAGTTTGCATCGTTTTATGCGTTTGAAAAAAAGAAATGTGCAGTAAAAAAGTCGGACCATAGCTTTGAGTAAAACATGAATGGTAAATGCATAGTAGGCTTCTTTGTTTGATGTATTTTTTAATATAATCTTTCTGGCAAAGCAGCAAAATTTATTCGCCTACCTGTTTTTGTTTTTTTACAAGATGGTCTACTACGGCAACCCTTTCTAGTCCTGTACCGCCTACTTTAATCGGAATATCATATATAGATCTCCTGGCACCTAAAAGTACCGACAATTGTCCAGAACATGAAATGAGATGACTGCACGGATCAAGAAATTGTCCCTCATTGTGACTCAAAGCAATCATATTTCGTCGTGAGAAGTGGAGTTATATTTTAATTTTTTCAGTGAAAATTGCGAAAATAACCTATGGCGCCACCTGATGGTTGAAACTTCAATTATTCCAGCAGCCCTGTCAAGTGATTGATTCATATGTGTGGTTTAACATCCTAAAACTACCTTCCGAATATGAGAGACGCCGTAGTGGAGGGCTCCGGAAATTCCGACCCCCTGGGGTTCTTTACCGTGCGCCTAAATCTGAGCACACGGGCCTATAGCATTTTCGCCTCCATTGGAAATGCAGCTGCCGCAGCCGGAATTTGATTCCACGACCTGCGGGTCAGCAGCCGAGTACCTTAGCCACTAGACCACCACGGTGGGGCTCTCACGTGAGCTTGAGCTAGTGTACGTGGTCAACACAATTCTTGTTAGTATTGAAGTATTGTTTCCTTCGTTATAGTAAAAAAATATTATTCCACAAAAATGTTCATATGGGCGTGCGCTAGAAGTACGCATTAAAGTGGCACTGCCTTCACATGTCCATCATCATATGCTCGTCAGCGCGTGTTGGATGACTTTTCTGTGTGCTCATTCAACCGTGCGCGCAGTTTGCGGGTGGCTAAGATTTTCGAGCGATGTGGTTTTTCTATTTACAATTTGTCTCAGAAGTCACGTGTACTGCTATTCGGCACGGCCGCGCAAATGCGCAATGACGTTTTCGGTGACTTGGATTGGCTCGTATGTTGAGAAAGTAATGAGCCCCACAACGGTGGTCTAGAGGCTAAAATACTGGGCTGCTGACCCGCAGGTCGCGGGATTGAATCCCGGCTGCGGCGGCTGCATTTCCGATGGAGGCGGAAATGCTCTGGGCCCATGTGAGGATTTGGGTGCAGGTTAAAATCCCCTTGTGGTCAAAATTTTCGGAGCTAACTACTACGGCGTCTCTCATTTTCATATGGTGGTTTTGGGACGTTAAACCCAACATATTTTGAGAGAGTAACGACGACGTGACAAGCGATTCACGACATAGGCGCAACAACGTTGGGCGCAGGCGCACGCAACGAGGTACAATTACATAGAAGCTGTAAAAAGCCGCATCATCTCATTGCAACGGCATGTTATTTTCAAAGTTACTTTTGAAGCACAGAATAAATGTGGTTAAGCATAGTTACAGAAAATCCTGCGAAAGCAGTACGACAGCATGCACAGGTCACTGGAAGGGCTACTGGCATCGCTATAAACTCTCTGCAGCGTTGCTAGACAAAAGGGCACGTCTGTGTTCAGAACCTTTCAGATCGAAAAAATACTGCTTTGAAGATAACAAAGCGTTTTTGAGATTAACTATGGCAGCTACGAACACTATGAAGGATGAGCTTTCTCTCGCGCCAGAAAAAACTGGGTCAAAAAAAATCAGTCGTCAGTTCGTTTGAGCAAGCACTAGGATAAGCACAGTCTCAGCGTCACTGTTTTGACTCGAATAAAAAACTACGAACATTCATTTTATCAGTTGTCAAGGTATAACATTTGCAATGCATTGAAAAAACAGTACTTGCGCATGCACAGCTGCTGATACAATGACCTCTAAATGTTAATTCTTATGTATATGTGATGTTTATGTCCCAAGACTACCAAAAGATTATGAGAGATACCGTTATTAGTCATGTTCTACAAAACAACTTGAACAGATTTTTTGGAAAGCATCGCTCTAAAGAAATAAGCAGAAAGCAGTGAGACGGAAAGTGATCAACAATGAAAATTGCTGGGTCAATATTTTTTAATGGTTCCATAATTGCCAGATCAGCACACGGTGCGAAAGTAAGCTGGATAGCGTAGGCAACCGACATTGTTTCACCCTTGATTAGCTGCCACAGTTCTCGTATTTCAGTACGGTATTTGCAACATTGAACCTGTGTACCTGTGTACAGCTGTAGAAATCATGCACCAGCTAAAAAATGGCATCACTTCCTTAAAAGCTGCTGTTTTTTTTATTGAGGCATGCAACAATTAAGATTTCAGGGTTAGTTCTTTAGCACATCTTCACTCCGACTGCGCAGACGATCACTAAAGAGACGTGGAAAAGCATTAACTATTTGTCAGGAGGGTGGCCTGTCCGTCCGTAATTTATGGACGTCACACAAAAACTAAAATAACCACTGATATCGCAACATAACATGCATAAATGCTATTACGCTAATGAATGATTGTTGCTGCAGCCCAAGCGTGCAGCTCGCGATAGCTCACGCACACGAAATGCAAACACTACTGTAGGCACGCTCAATTGCCCGCGTAACGTTAACGTACAGAAGAAGATGGTCTTCCAACAGCTGAGAATCAACTGCTGTCACTGACATGCGCGAACCTCACGAAACGAAATACTCGCATACACACACTTCAGAGGAGCATACGTGGGTTTTTAGAGCTGAGGATAAGCTCGTCGTGCTGATATCCACGTATTTTCATTGAACAAAACACCCGAGATGGACAGAGGAGCTTTAAAACGACCTACGAAAAAGAACGTAAGAGCGTTGATGCACAGTTCCCAAAAATCAACTAATAGGGACTGTGGCGCTGCGATCGTTCAGCGACGATGGAAATGATGGGTACACTCTTAGTCAAATCCTATCTACTCTACACGCCCGCAGGCAGGAAATCAAGTCAAATGATCTCCGCTTCTACGCGGCTAGGTAGCCGTGTTCCAGAGAAACCGGCCCAAATCGGAGTGGCCTTCAGAATAGCCGGGACAAAGATTAGCCGGGATTTTCAGTCAAATTTTTCCTGGCAAGGTACGGCTGGTCGTTAGGCGGGACATTTTCGTAGACAGCCCGGCCCTGATGGGGTGGCGGGAAAAAAGCATTATTTTCCGGTGGCGGAAAAAAAAAGCACCAGTGAAACAGCGTTTGTCCCCAAACTGGGTCTCTAACGCAATCTGGAAAATTTTGTTGTGCCGATATTGTTTCGCGCCTCGCTTTTTAAGTTTGCAGCAAAGCCACGGAGCTTACCAAACGCTAAGTCGAGAATAGTAGAGGGTGTGCACGAGGCCTGTCTTTGGGTGCACTCGAGCTCTTCAAGCCACTGGTGAGCTGAAGTCCTACCATCCGACTAAAGGTCGGCTGCGAAGCTGAAAGGCTCGGTAGCGTAGTGACTTCAACTGGAACCGTCGGCCGTTGTGACAACGTCAAGAGCTGCTGTAGAAAGTCACTCAGCACTTTCGTACTTGAAACTGACTGCTCATCTGTTGAGTCAGGCCTACCAGACGGTTGACCGGTGTGGGTGATGTCATGAAACAAGCGTTCAATCATGGCTTCCTACGACGCAGTCATCTGAATGTTACTGCGCGAAAGTTCATGCTCTATAAATTACGTTTGAAGACGTGGAGGTACTCCTCAGCGGCCCAATCCAGAGTATAAGTGGCGTTGAGGTTGATATATTGGAGAGTTAGAAGAAGGCTTTGTTGTGGAAAGAATGAGCCGCCATGCCCTTTGCCAAGCCCACTCATTGACCTTTTCGTTATTCCGAATGCAGAACTGATCTTGATGAGGATACTGCCGTCTTCCTCTTTTACATAAAATATCTAACATCCTCCACGCTTTCATAATGACGCATGACGACGAAGAACAATAAACACACACTCAGGTTCGTAGTAAACAATACTAGTCAGTAGTTATAAGAGTTCTAAGTCTGTTCATATAGGACATTCCAAGTGTTCTTCTGTGCCGGCTCTTCCACTGGTATTTCCGATGCTTGTTCCAAATGCGTGCTTCTGAACATGTTCCGCATGGTGTACTTTAAATGAGCACTTTTAGTTCACATGAACAACAATGATGCAGTCTCTTACACGATGTTTTCTGTAGCTCGCTCTGGACAGTCTCCTTGATTTTCCTTGCTTCTATTTACTTCAGAAGCACCAGGCGTCTCTTTCTGTCTTTGTCTGCTCTCTCATATACATGGCTGTGACGCTCTTTCGGATTTCTTCGCTGAAATAAGATGGGTTATCCGTATCGCCCTCAACGTTGACGTTTGTAGCTTCCTAGAAGAAGATAACCTAATTGCAGTACAAGGAACTTGCATCTGTGTCCTCGCGGTAGTCCTGTTTCCACTCGCTTTAAGGAGTGGTCCTGTCTGGCTTCCACCAGGCACTTCTTAGCATTCTTGAAGTGACATTATTTGGTTTAGAGTTGTCGTCTTCGGCGTGCATTCTCCTTTAAGATCCGGTGGTTTACCTTTGCGATATTCAAAAGCTTCCAGGTTTCTTATTGAAGAAATGCCTTCCACCATGATCAGCTGCGTTGATGTAGATATTCTGTCATTATCTTCGTGGGTACAGTCCGTTGACGTAAATTCTAAAGTCGTAGAAGGTGTCCTCAGACTTGAGGATGTTTTTTCGGTGTTGGTTTCTTGATTAGCCTTTTCTGTCGTTGGAACCCTGGTTTAAATGGGGCTGTTATATTCCTGTTTTTTTTTTCTTGAGGCCGACTCATGTAGTTTAAGTCTGACAAGATTGCTATTCGGCACGTAATGGCTAGATGGTAGTGACGTAGGCGGAGAGAGTATTTTTCTTTGTGCTTCTGTTCTCATCCGTTGCTTTAACGATTTCATATGACTTTGCCGAACCTTTTGTGCATCTTCAATCTCATACTCCGCTCTCACCCTCGCTAGAACAATCTGGCGTTCATAAACTTCAGCTTCTTTCATTTCCGCTTCCTAATGATCGATGTCAACTGTGTCCTTAATCTCCTGATTGATCCCTCTGAGAAGCTTGTACTGTTCAGTCAAAATTCGGTGAAATTTCTTCAACTCACGTATTTATGGGTGGTCCATATGCCAAAGGTGTTCGACATCTGCGATGACCTGCGTGACGGCCTTGTGTGTTTGACTCCACCTTTCGTAGAGGGCCTCCATGATCCGGTCAAGTGTCGGAAATGGGAGAGTTCACTGGCCGACCGTGTCACGAGGTGAAGTCCAAGTCAACGCGGCATCCATCGCAGAAGGTTCGCAAAACGAATATCCGTCACTTGTCGGGCTGTCGTTCTTCCCTATCTTGTGCATATCGGGCCATCGTCGTGAAGGGCGAGTGAGTACTGAGCCGATGTAGACGTGAGGGCTCCCGTCTCGCGAGCCTCCAGACAGTGTCTACACTCACAGTGCTACATTGTCGAGATATACGTCGTTGACTGATGAACTGCCTTGGCTTGTGAATATTGGGCCGTCGTCACGAAGGGTGAGTCAAGACGGAGCCGAAGTAGACGTGAGGGCTCCCGTCTCGCGAACCTCCAGACTATGCCTGTGCTCACGTCAGACCATCAGTGCTCCTAGTAGTCTCAGTTGCAACCGGAGTCGTGCTCCCAGGTCCTAGCAGTGATTAGGCCTCGGACATCCACTTTACCCACGGTGGCCTCACAAATGTCATCGAGGCTACGACTGCGGTCGAAGTTTGTGAAGTGCACTCTGTCTCACCTACGAAGGTCCTTTCTCCCGGGTTTCACGGCACCAAAATGGTGAGAAAAGGCCGAGCCGCCGGGCTCATCGCGAAGCCCACTGGTTCACCTTTTCTTGCCTTGTCTTGTCTTGCCTCGTCGCCTAGAAGATTTTGAAAATTTTCAGTATAAAACATAGTGTGGCCAATCCCCCGGATTGGCCAGACTGTACTTTGTAATGAAAATTTTTATACAACGCTTGCTAAAAGAGAGAAATTTGATAAGAACAATAATAATGTTCCTTTCAAGAAAGGAAGAAAAAGGGCAAAAGAATTTGATAAACCAGAATATATAAAACAATTGAGCAAAAGTGAAGAAGGGGGAAAAAGAATTCTATATATCTGTCGGTACCACTAGCAGCTTATCCTTCCGGTCGCCTGAATGAATTTACGTTGCGCTGAGAGAATAGCCCTGCGGTCCACACCGAAGTGACTGGCTCCAAACAATAAAAGGCTGGATGTATTAACTGCCAATCCGAGCATACCAATCGGTCTTTCAAGAATTACTCGGCGCAGGGAGGCGAAGTGGCAGCAAGTGAGAAGAAAGTGGTCTATTGTTTCAGTGTTGTTGGAAACTGGACATAGGTTCCTTATTAAAAATCCTGATTTGTGGAGATAAAAATTCAACCAAGGAACTCAACAGCGAAAGCTTGTAAGGGTGACCTCACAACGACGGGAAAGGCATTTTGCCGTGTTTCATGTGAATTGCAAGTGGCGAAATTCTTCAAACTGTAGGAGAGATGTTTTGTTGATTTTTAGGATTAACAAGCGTTAGAATCGTTCGGCAGTAACAAAAGAAACCTGTGGAGCTACTAGTACCACCGGAAAATTGAAAGATGCTGAAGCGAACGGGTCAGCAGTTTCATTTAGTGCAATTTCAGCATGCCCGAGGAACCAAAAAAGCTGAACTTCAGATAGGCTACGTGGTACGAGAGACCGAAATATCTTGAGAAGAGGACACTGCTTTGCGGACGCTAAATGTGTACAAAAAGACAAAGTATCCGAAATAATAATAGGTTTTGATTGCTTAGAACTTCGTTTTCGACGAGCCAATGTAATTGCCAGAAATTCTGCAAGATAAATTGGCATGAAGTCAGGCAATCAGAGCGCAAAAGACCAATTAAGCGGATGAGAAAAAATAACTATTCCAGCCGTCTGAAGATTTCGCGTCGCATCCGTCAAAATTACTACCTAATTAGGAAAATGGAGGAAATGTTCTTGAAGGAGGCCCTCCAGAACGTGATTTGGAAGTAACTTGGCGTTTTTTTGAAAAAAAAAATTGACATCGAAAATTGAGTCAACTGGAACCGAGCGTAGGGTTCGGGGAGTTAAATTCTGGAGGGAAACGTGAAGATTTTTTATCCCGGCTGCGGCGGCTGCGTTTCCGATGGAGGCGGAAATGTTGTAGGCCCGTGTGCTCAGATTTGGGTGCACGTTGAAGAACCCCAGAGGGTCGAAATTTCGGTATCTCTTCTTTGCGGGATCCCTCATATTCATATGGTGGTTTTGGGACGTTAAACCCTACATATCAATCAATCAACGTGAAGATTTGATAACAGAGACTCGACAAAAATGACTTGGGGTCTTTGATAACAACACCACGGGTGCTTAAAGAAAGAAACTAGATATTTGATGAAAACTGCCCGTGAGCAATAGAGGGGCGCATCATAGAGTTAAAAAATAATTTTTCCCCGGTAAGCTGTCGAAATCTTGCATCAAGTGGGATGATTCGAGCTTCCAAATAAAGCACGCTATTGACAATGCACCGAGGCAGCCCGAGACACAGCCGCAAAGCAAGTCTTTCCAGCAATATAAGAGGTCTTAATTTGCACTCAGCACTTCCGAAAAACAGAACGCAATCAAACTCTAGAATTGGGCGTACGTAAAGTTTGTCTATTATAAGTAACGTACCCCTGCGCATTCCTGAATTATTATTGCAAAACTGGCGTAGCAATAGTGAGGCGCTTTCTTCTTTATGGGTGTTTGATTCTATTTGGTGCTGCCAATTTAATTTTACACGTAAACAATGTCAAGATATTTTAGTGCAGCTACTACTTGTTGAATCGGATAATTTCGATAATGCAGTGAAATAAATACGGGAACGGATAGAGGAAATACAAGCAGAGTACGTTTGCTAACATTAAGCGAAAAAGACAGTCCGCCAAGTCATACCTCGAGTTCACTCAAACATGACTGTAAGATTTGATACAAAGTATTGATATCTTGGGATGACGAGAAAAAAAGGCAATATCATCGGCATAGACGTAAAGTGAAAAAATTTTATGAACGGGAATGGATGATAATAAGATATTATATAAAGGAGCTGACAGAACTGATCTTTGCGGAACACCTCTTGTTTTCTTATTTGAGGCAGAAGTGACTCCCTCGTAGCAAGGAAAGAATTCTCTCTCTAACAGAAACTTCTGAACCTAAGGTATAATCCACTTGGGCACATCCCAGTCCACTAATCTTGAAAAAAAATGTACTGTGTTCCACACTACCGTAGGCTTTTGCAATATCTAATGTGACTAATGCAGAAAGCTCACCAGATACTTTTGCAAGGCGAATTCGGCTTTCTAAATCAACATGAGCTGACCTTATAAAGCACCCCTGTCTAAAGCCAACTTGCCTTGGCGAAAGAATGCCCTGAAGAGCGATGAATGCACTCAGCCTGTTATGAAGAATATTTTCATTTATTTTAACTAAGATTGATGTGAGCTAAATTGGCGGAATGTTATCCAGGACATATCCGAGGCTTTGCTTTTTTCGCAGTAACACAACTTCAGCAATTTTTCATTCGCTTGCAATCCACGTATGCTGTAAGGAGCAGTTAACAATATTCAAAAGCTCATCGGGATGAAAATTAAATGTCAATTTAATCATAAAATTTGTAATCTGATCCGCACCGGGAGCCGCTTGATTTACAGTTTGTATGACATCTGCCAGTTCCGCTATAGTGACTTCCTGAAAGTCCGAGGTTGAGCTTTTGAATGTCATAGGTCTCAAACATAACGAAGCGAAACGCACTTCAAGTCCTTTCGCGATGTCCCCCAACAAATCGGTTCCCTCTTTAGGAGACAGCACTACTGAATGTGAATATGCTGGTACCTGGGTCGATTTTACGTTCCGTACAAACCTGTACAGGGCAGATCTTTTATCAGGTTCCAATAAACGCGAATGTAAGTCAGGTTTGTGTTTACCTTTAGCTATAGCGACTGTACGCTTAAACAGCGTGGAGTGGAATTTATAGTGCACCCATTTTTTAGGAGTATGGTTGTAGCGTAAACGTTTCGAAGCAGCTTTACGTCGCCTATACGCAAGCGTGCAATCTTCATTCCACCAAGCCTAATTTGACGAAGTGCTTCAATACTTAACAGAAAACTCTGCCGGCTGAACAGAGTCACTTAGACACGCTACTACTGAAACAGCTCGTTGCTGTCCTACACGTCCTATGAATGACGAAAGCGCGGAATTTAAAAGTTTTATAAATTTTATAGTTCATGAACTGTTGTTGCCAGATACCAGAGGTGAGGCGTGGTAGCATTATTTCATAGGTAGTCGGCACATGATCACTACTCGTCCCGTTATCAAACGTTTTCCACGATGAAATTATAAACCGGCCACACGAAAAAGTCAGGTGTAATGTTGATGATCTCATCCCGCGTAGAAAGGTCACTTGTCCAGAGCTATCACAACAAAAATTATTATCCTGCAACCAATTTCACAATCGTTTGCCACAGTAATCTGTTTTAAATCCCTGAAAAGTGTGATGTGAGTCAAAATCCCCTGCCAATGAAATTAAATTTGAAGAAGAATTCTCGTTGACACAATCTAGGTGATCTGTGCGTCTTACTCCATTTGGAAAGTACGCATTATTCACTGCAATCCTATTGGAGTCGGGTAACAAAGAATCCATGCCTAACAGTTCACAATTGGACATATATGTTCAAAAGTTACAGTAACAAGATCATACAATTTTGAAGATATTAGGTACAAGAATCTACCCCCCCCCTTCCAACCTGGTCGATCCAGTCTAAAAGTTGAAAAATTATTAGAGTAAATGTTTGGTTCAATGAAAGCCAAGACTCTTGAAGTAAAATACATTAGGATTTGAGATAAATAAAATCTGTGCAAGCGGAAGATACGGAACAGTAATTCGACTGGAGGACTTTTACCGGCGCTATGATGGACTTAACAAAGTTGACTCAACTGCACAACGCAAAACTTCCTGCTCGTTGTTGCTATCAGTAGTACCTTTTTTTAGGTTTCGACATTGGCGAACTGGTTGGAGACAATAGAGCACTGCGTCGTTTATGAATGATATTACGAAGCCTCATGTCCCACCGAGCCCCACATGACCCACTGGGCCATCAGAAGTCGGCGACTGAGACCTGACGAGCGTTTCTGGGGGAACATCTTTTTAAACCAATTGTTTTGTTCCTTGTCGAGGTGCCCAGCTTCACCCTGGACCATGACAGTGTGTGCAGCGAAGGAGGGAATAAGGCTGTTTAACCTGGCGGCGAGCATCTCAGTCAGACCTTCAGCAAAAGTGTTGAAAAGCCGTTCTATAATCATCGGCATGGCGTTATCTATCGCCATCGACACTGCGGAAGTGACCGTCGCTTCAATGGACCCACACTGGCGGGACGTAGCAGTAGCGTACCCCACCTCACGCTCTTTATTGAAGGATGTTGCCTCAGAACGTGCACAACGGCGTTTCTCCACTATATCCAGAATTTGTGTTTCACGTTTTCGAGCAGAGAAGTTACTGTGACTGTGTGTGCTCCATCACATAGGCAACACCTGCTGTTGTCTACCTGACAATTTGATGCGCCATGTGCCCCACCGCAATTCGCACATCTCAATGAGCACCTGCAAGCATTAGCGCTATGTCGAAATTGCCAGCAGTTACGGCATGACAGTGGGCGAGGTGTCGATGCCTCTACATGAAATAAAAAGGCCAGGCCTTCAGCTCAGAGGGACGTGTGAGACCGGCACAAGTGACGATGACGCTTTCAGTAGGGACTCGCGTATGACCTATAGAACTGGTGAATTTGCAAAAGATATCATGCCAGCCGGAGAGACTATCTTAAAGAATGCTTCAGGACTAATGTTAGTTGGAATACTGCGAACAATGTCCTTCGCGCAAGCAAGATGAGGGGGATAAAAGCGCAAACAGCAATGAACGCAAATCTCGCGGCGCCAAGTAAGTCCGTTAAGCATTGAATATTTAAGACCTACATAGTGTGCCAGTCTTGCCGAAACGCCTCACGTCCGAGGTGTCCAGAAAATGCCCGCTTATGTTAAGAAGCCCTTCTTGAAACACCTCTGTTTTACTCAACTGAATGGCCCCACCATCAGTGGGCACAAACGCGACAGGCAAACTGCTTACGCTGTTCTTGAGGAAACACTCCAGTGGTGCCGATTCAGCAGGACGACTAGCCGACCAGGGCGACCCCTGGCCGGGACTGGAGACCGGCATTGATGGCTCCTGAAAAATCAGCAAAAGAAATTCTACCACAAATAAAAAACCAAAGGTGATAAGTGTGGCCAATCCCTTCTCACAGGACGTGCAATCGAAAGCTAGAATCCAGCTCCAGTCGCATTTGTTGACGCTGACGACGATGATGCTGATGCCTCCACTATGGCTCTTGCCTACTCAGGGGGATTGGCCATGAATTGACGATATGGAGTTTCAAACCTTTCAAATGATACGTAATGCTAACAGCATTTGTTGGCACCTGCGGTTCCTTCTTTTTCTTTATTCCGAATGCAGAACTAATCTTGATGATGATACTGCTCTCTTCCTCGTTTACATAAAACATTTAACAGTCTTAACGCAGGCAAAGGCAGCGATGTGGTCAGCTGGTACAAAATACCAACTCACACGAAATAGAAGAGTGGCCCTGTTTTCCGAGCGCATGGTTTGTTGACGTCAGCGCTGATTGGGAGGAGTCAATGACCTAGATGACGTGACTGCATAGCGAAAATGACTATAATATACAGTAGCTAAGCAATCAATAGAGTCGTGGTGCATGTACGCGCCTAGGAACAACTATGAAACAGCTTCACAACTAGCTCAACACATAGCACAAAGCTGCCAGACTGCGTGTAATATTACACTTTACAGCCGACAGTGCGGCCAATCTTATTTGTTGGTATCAGCCAATTTCCCAAGTACACTAAACTAAACACTCGATGAAGGAGCGTTAGCTATATTTTTTTCTGTTCCACTACTTGTTTGTACATTTTTCTTTCTCCTCTAACCCTCGCTGAGATAAATGAATGTTTAAACGTCATACTTGGCCGACCATTCCAAACCCCTTGGAAGATCAACATCTTCGACTTTCGGTATATAGTAGTGAAGAAGAAGAATGCACTCCAGCGATCACGCGCTGACGCGTCTCGCCAGCAGCCGCGGTTTACCGTTTCGGCTGGTTCTGGCGCTGGAAACTGAGGCTGAACGACCGCGAGACGCAGACGGAGCTGGCCCGCAATGCCCCGGCGACAATGCGGCACAACGCTCGGACACCGCGGCGCCATGTGTGAGCGCAATGAGGTGCCGCGTTCCTGCCATCAGCCTGTTGCCGCGAGTGAGTCACGATGCTAAATTCTCTTTTATGTATCATAGAAGTATCTGCCCCAGAAGAAAGATAATAAATGACGACTTATCCCCATTCATAGAGTACCAACATGCACACCCATCCCGTTGGTGAAAGCTTTTCTGTTCAAAGCGATATTTGGTAGTGACTCTATTGAATAGTTTTATTGATATAACGCTAAGGGGGTAAATCTGTACAAGTATGTGAACTAAGTAATCCTTAATGAGGAAAAAAACAGGAAATTGTTATAAGTGTAGATGCAGGATACTAGTCAACACACATGTTTGCCGCCGATAATACAATGTCCCTTTTAATTTGCAGTTTGCGCACTTTTATGAATCACCAACCAGCAATATTTTTGTGTAAGTTTAGTACAACTGTGTGCGTTACAGAATTGCTCGTTATTTTTTGCATGTCTGGACTGGAAAAAGATCTTGAGTTCACTATTAGGTACTGTTGTGCACATCCCAATGCAGTCATTTTCAGCTTAACGTTACAATAATTCATAAGCTGCTGCATCTATACTTGTTGTCTGAATGCTCATTGTGGGTTCAGTTAGCAAAGGTATGGCGTCTAAGCTTTTCGTGTCTGTAGTACGTAGCGTTTCAGAGCTGTGAAATGCTTATTTTATAGGTAACTCACTTCATGATAACACTTCGCCACGTCGCAGGCTAACTCACGATGAGCAGTGACGTGTCGCTCAGTAGCGGCGGGGAGTCATGGCCTCCAGAAAAGAGCACACACCGGCAGCTGTCCATTTCATGGATCCAAGTCATCACCGGATTCGTGCAGCTTTACTGTGTAATGTGTCACTGTGTATTTCTCATGCTCATCGCCGTATGGATGGTCGTCAAAGAAGTTTCCAGGCGGGTGTATGTGCTTTGGGCGTCGTGGTACAGCGACTTTAAGGAGAAGAGGGCTGCCACTCTGCCGTTTTTGATCGGAGCTATTCACATGAAAATAGTATCCAAGTTCGTACCACAGATAGAACCACACGTAGAACCTGAAGTACCAGAAGATACAGACGATACAGGAGAAGCACAAGACGCCAGCGATGAAAATGAGCACTCCAGCGACAACCAGAGTGAAGTTGTGGACGTGGTGGAAAACAAGGCGGAAGAGTGCTGCTCCTCGGCACCAACAGTTAGTGCGAGTACATCCGGAGTGTGCAGCAGCAGTTCACCCCCAGATTCACGTGTCACGGATGTGATCCCATCCGAAAGTAGCGCCTCCCTTGACACTCCACTGCATAACAACCAGCTGGATCACCAACTCTCCAAGCGCGCGCCATGTAGCATCAGCGCGGTTGTTGAGGACAAATACGCTTGCGGGATAAACAGATCAACGTCATCTTCACCGCTTTCTATAGAAGACCTTGACGACTCAAGTGATGATGACGACGTGAACGGTTTCGAAGAACGCTGCAGATCTAACAGCAAACAACCAGACGCTGCTAACGTTTCTTGTACGGGATCCTGGAAACTGAAGTCAGCTTTCCAGAGGGCAAGCTGCAAGTCAAGTGAGATTCAAAGCTGCTTCACGAAGCCCAAGTCGCCGGTGGCCCAACCACCTTGCCCTGAAAAGAGCAAGTTTTCTCTCGGTCCTGTCATCAGCAATCTGCGCCGTGTATGCTCACGCACTTTGAGCGTCATCAATAAGGAGCTCACTGAGTGTATGTCTCCGCAAAGCCACAAATCTCGTGGTAAGAAGACCGAGACACCCGTGCGCGACACGTCACAAGTGGCCGCGAGCCACGAGGTGCATTGCCAGCCCCAGCTGGACGCTAATGGTCACACATCTAAGGATCTGTCGGTACCAGAGCAGAGGACGTCTGTGCAGTCTTCGTGGAACGATGTTTGCTCCAGCGATACACCTGCATCATCCGATTCTATGGGGGAGATGCACCGAGGACTCTTGGACTCGTTCTCTGAAGCCGACTCTTCAGAGTTCCCCAATCGTCAGTCTGCGGACCGCCCTTTCGGTGACACGGCACCAGAGAAAGAAACGACACCATTTATTGGAGACGTAGGTAGAGCTGATGGGAATTTCGAAAAAGGCAATTCCAGCTGGACGACGCAAACCTCGCAGTCGAATGCCTTTTTTGACGGCCAAGGCGTGGAAGCAAATGCATTCGGAACTGTTTTTCAGACCGATAGCAATTCAGCGGGGTGGGAGTTCTAGGCGGGGATGGCAACGTTGAGCGCTATAAGTTGATACGATAACTCGCTCTGTCGTCTGGTACGTGGCCCTGTGTTGCAAAGCGTGGTCATGCCTGTCATATTATGTACAAGTGATTTTCGCCTTCATCACTCATGGGACAGTGCAAGCAGGGCCTTACATGTCTATCAACTCAATAAAGGGTAGCTGTTAAAAACGGCAATGTTTTCAATGTTTCTTTTTTTTCATGCCAATGCTTTACCTTTAGAATATATACACGTTTTGCGAAGACACAACTGAATTGCATAAACTGACCCAATATCTCAGCGTTTTTATGTACGTTACAGTGTTTTCACTCATTTAATTGTGCGATAGAAATAATACATGACCTTCCACGGGAATTTATTGTGTTCCTGAAGCGCGCACGTGTGTTGTTACCACCTTGCGTGTATTTATAACCACCTCGCTTCAGACAGTACAAGAAAAGTCAATTGAGCTTCGCCACAATGAGCAATCATAGCACAGAAGTGCCCAGTTCGCGTCACCTTCTTAATTGCTTGATTACTTTCACTTCTCAGTTGCCATCTTAACTATGTCCAAACGAAAGCAACTTCAGGGCGCGTAACATTGGTACTTTCGAATAAGTTGCCAGATTAACCACTTCAAACTAGAGCTTTGTATTCAGCAATTACCTATACCACGAACTCTTTACGAGTTCGTATGTTTTGAGGGCTCGTTTGATTCTACGCTCGTGCTAACACAAGTCCACGCGCCTAGTCGTGCGTCGCAACTGCCGAAGCTGTTTACGGCTGATGTTTTTTTTATGTTTTCGGTGCAATTTGGTTCTCAACATCTAGCGGGTTACTGCCGCAGAAATGGGCCTCTCTCTTGTACTTTATCTTTCGAGCCCTAAAAAAAAGCTGTCTATATTGAAGTTGGCGTAAAGCGTACAAAGAGACGAAAGGACAAAAGATTGAAAAAGACTAACGAATACAGTGTTCGTCTCCGCGGGTTCTTTGTGGTTAACCACCGTCTGAGACGTACGTGGGTTCAGTATGGTATACCCACAGGGCCGTACCGATGCCCTACTTTAGTCTACAACTAGCCTTGCGTGTACGTGCCACAAGATTAGGCGATTGCCAATACTTTTCTTCGGTTCACTAGAAATGCCTAAGCGATTCATTACTATCCCGAATGTCCTGCAGACTACGTTCTGCATATGCAATATGACGGATATCAACATTTGTTTGCTGGCAGGAGACCAATAGTCGAGAAGCCGGAGCCACTTTTCTCGAGAGTTCGACCATAGGTGAAGCCGTGTGCTCTCCGCCTCCGCAGTAACAGCTACCCAATGGGAGCGTCAGTGGCAATTGACAGGCGAACGGTAACGACAAGGTTGTTCTGATCAAACTGCCACGCAATTCAAGCGCGAGCGGACAATAAAAGCTGCAGAGCTTAGAACAAGAGAAGTCGTGTTTGCACGTGAGTGGCTTGCGTTGAATACTTTTTGTATAAATTAAGGCAAGAAGCGGTGGAGAACACTTAGTTGCTTCATCACACTTCTCCGCGTTAAGTCAGTGAAGTTAGACCTATTTTTATTTTTTAGAAATTATCAGCACTGTCGTGACTGGCTCTGTGAAAGAAGAACTGTTTGCGGCGCAAAAACCATATGTACGGTTTCGACTCAGATCAATGTAACTATTAGAGCGCACCACTTAGGCGCCAGTTGCCGTCGCGGGCGCATCCACGCGAAGGAGTACGTACAACAGGAATCAGGCAAGCCTCACTACCATATAGTGCAGGTGCAAGGGCCAAACGAAAAGGAAGTATGAACCACGTTAATAAGATAAGAAGAAAACTGGTATGAATAGCACAGAGTCGCGCTACAGACGTCAACAGGCTTTGTCTCACCGATGCCACGACTGCGAATTCGACCGCGGGGAACCCAATATGGACTGAACTTCAGCCGATGAGTTTCATTCGTTGAAGTCTCAGAAACTCGAAACCGCCACTGATAAGTACTAAAATATCATTGAACAG
Organism: Rhipicephalus microplus; assembly: GCF_013339725.1. NCBI lineage: Eukaryota > Metazoa > Arthropoda > Arachnida > Ixodida > Ixodidae > Rhipicephalus > Rhipicephalus microplus. The sequence continues at coordinate 132,466,920 of NC_051170.1, forward strand.
TCACACTTATCGGTATCTGAAATCATTCTTCTCTCCCTTTGCCACACATGCCAAGACCATACATCACGATGCTAATCTTCAACATGTCTCTGTACATTACCTTGCTGAAACCTGGATAGAATAGAAACCTAGATGACTAACAACCCTTGAAGTCGTTGAAGGTACACTAAAGTCAAATAACAATTTACGTCAGAGTGAAAGCACAATGAATGACCACATCTAAATCGACAATATTATCAACAAGAGTGCCCTACTTACCGAGAAATTAAGGTAAGTGCACAAGAACACATGCGCCGCAGTAGGTCATTTTCGAAATGATCCCGATGACATCAGATAGACCGCCTACAATTAGTTACTAGTAATCAATCTATCTGTACTGAATAAAGAACCCTCCATGCATCAAGATACACAATAAAATGCTGCTTGTTCGTTTCTCTTTGATTCATGAAAAAAAGAAAAAACCCGCCAGACTATGAAAAATGGCGCGAGTGATTGAAAATTTCAATTTTCGCGTAGTTACACTGAACAGGTGATGCCATCTAGCGAGGCGCAGTTCGACCAAAAACGTCTGCAATTTTGGAGTGAATGGTGGGAAATTATTCAATAGCCGTTGTTGCTGCTGCGGCTCCGGCTGCTTTCCGTCTGCTTCTACTAGCGTAGTAAAGCCGGGCAACGTTGGGCACGGCTACAGTGACGTGAGTCGGTCCAGTCGGTTCGCTTCTTAAGGCGGGTAACTTCAAGTGCACTAACCCGATGCAGACCACTAAAATGTGATTTTATTTCAAAAATAACACTGCGCGGTTTCAGGACCACCATTTCAACACTCAACGTCTACTTAATAGTTAATTTAAGTGTGCCTTTAACTACAAGTACGGTTGTGGTGCTCGCAGACATTGAGCAGCAGGATTAGTTATCTGCTTGCGGACGGGTACGCTTATTGTAATCAAAAATAATTTAGTATCTCAGATGAAGTTGAACTGTATACGCCAAAGATTGACAATGCCTTTATAGTAGCGGCTGTGTACTTCTCATCCCACGTATTAACCAAAGACGCCTTGCACTTCCTGCGCCTTGCATTAATAACTCGCGAAACAACACCATTGTTAGACGTTGGTTAATTCTATGCTGCCATGAATTGAAACTAGAGCTCCCTACCGCTTACTTACGAAAATGATTCGTCCTATCTATCGTTAACTCACGCCTGATAGGACGACTTCGAATACACTTGCATGAACCTCGTCTTCGAGAACCGAGCGGCCTCGCCCGCCAAGTTTACCAGGTGCAGCAAATGGAACCTATCTCTACTCACTTCACCTACCACAAAGCTTCCTTTATTAGAAAAAGAAAGACTGTCGGACATGTTTTTCGAACAAGAGGTGTGTAAATTAAACAGTGATATGCAACTGTACAGGCATACATGTTTCGCTTCAATAGCTTGTTTCGATTTATCGCTAAATGAAAACACCTAAACAGCTGTGCTCACAATGTTAGTTATACCGCAATCATCAGTGATTTTTTAATTTTTTAAAGGCCGCGGTTTTATTGTTCAAGAATAACGGGAATTTTTCCATCATAAGCATAGATGCTGACACCATAATCTTGTCTATCTTTTCTTTTTTTTGTCTTATGAGCTGCTTCTTCATCACGTTAAGGCCCATGTAACATCTGCATTTCGGATTGCCTTGGCGGCTGCTTTCTGTTCCAGTTGATATTTCTCTTTCACACTCTTCGTAGCCAATTTTTGTACCTAATAATAAAATCGCCAGCAGGCATAAAGAAAAACTAGCATTTACAAGTCTTCTCGACAAATTGGCTGGTGTGGGCTTCACCGCCCTCAGGGGTGGTGTGCCTCCGACCCATTATATGGCCCATTTGGAAGAGACATAGCTACGAAGATTAACGCATGTCGCTGAATGAAGGCATGGCTTCAGGTGTATGTATGTATGTATGTATGTATGTATGTATGTATGTATGTATGTATGTATGTATGTATGTATGTATGTATGTATGTATGTATGTATGTATGTATGTATGTATGTATGTATGTATGTATGTATGTATGTATGTATGTATGTATGTATGTATGTATGTATGTATGTATGTATGTATGTATGTATGTATGTATGTATGATGTATGTATGTATGTATGTATGTATGTATGTATGTATGTATGTATGTATGTATGTATGTATGTATGTATGTATGTATTGAAGAAAGCGAAAAAAGACAACTGCCCGTTTGTAGCTTAGAGCCGCAAAAAAATCCGTACCAATTGCTCATAAAGAAAAGCTTCTTAAACGGCGAAATGTAGAACGCCTGATTATTGAATTTGAAAATTTGAAAATATGGGGTCCACCTACTGAAAAAATCAAGATATGTACCGCCACCAACCACAATACAAGTGATCTGTACTCAAAGCATGTGGACGTTAGACTTTTTTGGTAGGTGATTTTTTAACATTTGCTGCACGGCAGGCCTGTAGCCAAAAGTGCTCTAGCCTCCACCTTGTCCCACGAAGCTTTGAATGTTGAGGGTGTTTTACAGATAATGAACAATGAAACTCTGTCTTTTTGAGGTCTTGAGCCGTTCGATCGCAATGTTCGCTTGTACCACGCTTTAATACTGTGGTAATAAATGTTGTATTGTAAATCAAGTATAAAGCATATGAGCGTTTGTATATCATGCACATTATTTTAAAGTTTTTTTTTTCAAGTGGTCACGTGGTTCTGAGGCAGAACACCTGCGTGAAACTCTAGCTACCCGGGTTTGATCCTCACTGAAACTTCGAGTTTTTTAAATTCTATTTTCATGTTTCTCGACTTCTTGGTCGTGCACAAGATGACAATATTTCGCTCACAACCACGGTGCAAGAATAAGTTAGGTGATGGCGCGGCGCCGGGCGCCGTCTCCAGATGTTGTTCGCCACATGGGCTGTTTTTTTTTTTGCAACAGATGTCGATCACGATGGGTGGGTTAAAGGCGCCCACTGAGGAGCAATTCTGATCCGCCTGTGGGAGGTTACTGCTGCGGAGCGTCCTAACTTGTTTATTACGCTCGGTATACACATCCACGTGAATTTTAATAATTTATGACACTGCAACACTGCGTCGATGAAACTATATACCTAAGTTTATATGCATTTATTTGCTAACAGTGTTTTTGTAATATAAATGCTCTGGCATCAACAAATGCAGGCCTGGAGAGTGGTCGCATTCTGACGCGACAGCAGTGAAGAGCTCGTTTCACTGAAATGCTGGTATCGGCAGCGTCAGTGTTGTCGGCATGGGCATCTTTGGTTCAGAACAAAAAAAAATGACGCCAGGCCTGCGCGGTAGGCGCAGCACAGTCACAGCGAAAGCTAGAAAAGCGGCCTTTCAAAGCCTTTTCAAAACACTCATTGGGTAACTACTGCAAGCACACTTGCTTGAGACCCACTACGGCATAATAATAAACTATTCGGTAGTGGGCCGGCATTCGCTATGCTATTTTAGTCATTCTTCTGAGAGGCCTGATATCCGCTAAACACTTGCAAAGAATTTCATGCTAATTGTTCATGCAGTGGCTGAGGACGATGAGTTTTTATGGCTGAAGTGGGTATGTGCCACATTTAATAGGTGAACAAGAGCAAGACTTTGTAATGGGTTGAAGCACTTGACGGCTCACTAGTTACGGTATTCACGTTGTGCGACGACTGGTTGTTGTTTCGCTGTTTTAAAATGATTTCTAAATCGTAATAATGTGATTGCTTTCCCGACATCAAGCCTGCCCAAGGCAAGTTTGCCAACAAGTCACAAGCACGAGCGTAGCTCAGTAGAACAAAGAAAAAATTTGGCCCCGTATCTGCATGTAATCTGCAAATGTCGTCGAAAGACGATAGTCTTGCGTGTGGAGAAAATGAACAAAACATTTATTTGATGTTCTGCGCAAGAAAATTGGTGAACGGTATTCCGGAGGCGCTGCGTTTGAGTGCCTCGAGTGCGCAGCGGAGGCAAACGAGCGTATCAAGTCACACATGGGACATGAGCGCCATCCGGCAGTTTTTTTTAAACAAATTGCGTGGCCTTGAGACGAGCTTGCGCACCCGTCTCAGAGGAGATAAGGTGTAGAACGCAAGGCAACGAGTAGGTGCCAACACCGTGTCGTCTGAGCAATGTGTTGGAAACACTCGCTTCTTCGAGAGCGTTGCATGGTCAGCGCAGCGTGGTAAGCGCTACGGTCCTTAGAATTACTTATGTATGCCTTTTCTAGTAAAAGACAAAGATTCAGAATATATACGTGTTGTTATGGTGCCTCAGATATGCGCAATAATTGATTTTTCATTGACAATCACACACGTATGAACGCTAATTCTCGAGCAACATTGGTGGTCGCTGCGGATGGGGTCGGCCGTTCAGGGTATCGGCTGGTGCTGTCTGTAGTACCCGGTTTGCGGTAACTGTGGACAAACAGAGAAATGTACAGACAGGCAGGCAGGCAGGCAGACAGACAGACAGACAGACAGACAGACAGACAGACAGACAGACAGACAGACAGACAGACAGACAGACAGACAGACAGACAGACAGACAGACAGACAGACAGGCCAAATTTTTTGCGTCGAAGGTCCCCAAGACAGACTATCGTCTTTAAAAAACCAGCGTAGATCAGTGGTAGAATACTGACACCCAGCTCAGTGGTAGAATACTGACAGAAGCTGCCACCCAGCGGACCCGGATTAAGCCCCGCTGTCTTCGGTGCTAGGTTTGCGAACATGTCACAAGCACCGCCGTAGTGCAGTGGTAGAATACTGGGCTGGTACAGAGCAGACCCGGGTTTTGAGCCCCACTGTGTCTTTAGTGGTAGATCTGTTTTCCTTATTTCGAGCGATGTAGTTATGGGCACCGGCAGCGGCGGTGGAGAACTGCGCGTGACGAAGTTGTGACCTCATAGCAGCTTTCGCTCTAAAAAGTACCGCTGTCTGTGAGAGAGAAGTTGAGTTGTTTTCCATAAGAATTGCAGCACGAGGGCAAATACACGCTAGCTATTAGGAATGTTATAGTGTGCGTGCGTTTATTTGTGTGTGTGTTTGAGTGCATGTGAGCCTGTGTGTATGCGCGCTTGTGCGTGCATGTGTGCGTGAGCAGACGGATATCGCTGTCGCGTTCTGATTGTTTTGCAAAATGAACAAAAATACTTGTGAGAAAGCTTTCAACTAACGTATCACTAAACTTACATACATTCTATCAAGAACTTAATTCAATGCTCTGCCCTTGGCAGTTCTGCTGTTAACGTCGCACAGATGACTCCATTTCGGCCACTGCCAGTGTAAGCAGGATGGTATAGTGAAAAGAACTTGATTTGGTCTCTAATGTCGACCCTTGGTTAAACCGTACCACATACATGTCGGGACTGTCGGGCCAGCTTCAGCAGCCATACTTTGCGCTATTTTTCATTAACTTACGCGGAATTCAAGTTGATGAAGTGCTCATCAGACAGTGAAAGCGAGTGCACTACCTATAGAAGTATATTTTGTGCAGCACGTCTCTTACGCTACCGAAGCGGGACGATGACAAATATATTTCGCGCTTGATGAGACATTTAAGGCTATCTCAGCCCTTGGCCTTAGTAAACAGTGTTCTGTAGTAAGTATCGTGGTCGGAAGTGTGCCAGCAATGCTTGCAAGATGGTGACGATGAAGTACTAGAGAGATCAAAAAACGAGAATATCAAGCTTCAACTTTATCAATTAGGGCAAACTAAATATAATCACGCGAATATAGTTAACATGAGAAAAAACATGGCTGCATCATTGAAATAGTATGCAGAAGGACTTGTGTTCAGTGGTAATTTTACATTTTATTTTTCTTGGTTCCAATAAGCGTAGATGAGGCAGCTCTAAAAAAGTGGCATCGAAAGAAGAAATTACTCTGCCGGCATAATGAGGAAGTGAGTCGGTAGCGCAAACGCCCGCACATTCAGTGTCGTGTTGGGAAGCATCTTCTTCTACGCGGGGAGGCCAGTTGCAGCTGAAGTCGAAGCGTTGCCTTTTAGATGCGCGCCTGTTCATTCATCATCGCCATGTGGAGTTGCTGTCTCTACGCGCAATAAATTCGGCGTACTTTCAACGGTCGTGTCAGGCACTTCATAGGCAGTTGAATCGTTGTGCCCGGCCCCATCGCTTCAGAGAAGTCGGTAGTTGAGCCAGCAGTTTTCGCAGAACTTTCCTGGCTTTTTGCTGCACGGTCAGATATTTCGGACACGTGGGCAAAATGAGCTGGCACAGCACCCGAGGTGAACGCAGGTTTCTTTGGTGCGTGCGACAAGACGTTTGCCTCGTATTGTGCATGATATGTGGCAGAGATCACTTCTTCCGGGAAATGCTTCGCGCACACATGGTCAGTAGCCTTCCGTTACTTATCCAGTGAGGAAGCCGAAGTTGGATTTGTGAATGAGCACTCAATACTTTCTTATAGCTCCGCTGTGTTTTAGCGTATATTAACTGTTGCTACCAGCGCCATAACCATAGCCAAAAAGTAGACAAGTAGACATCGCCATTTGCTGGTCCCCATGGCTAATAAAAAGTAGCAAATCTGGCGTAAAGTAGCCAGATTTGGCAACTCTAACTCTGCACCGTGCTCACAACCAGCGATGACGTCACCGACACCGGAATTACTGCGTAACAAGCCCTGTAACGCAATTACGTCGAAAAAGGCGCAGTGCAGTAACAATTAAATAAAAAATTGTGATTTCTACCACAGGTACGTACACTTTAGTTCACAGCGGTTGTCTAAACTCACCGCCATGTTTAGCGTGTACTGTACGTAAACAACGGAAGCAAGGTAGATCTGAAGAACGGCGTGTTAACGATAAACGCTGCTTGGTTTTTTAGCGTACTCAGCGTTCGATTTTCAATCCAGCTATTCCGCTAAGCCAGTTAAGCTATAAGTTTATAGTATAAAACATGTAAACTAGTAGGATGTGATGAACACAACGTTCGAGTAGAAGTTATACTTAATATGCATATGTACCGATGTCCATGGCTTGAAAAAAACAAATCTGTGGTGGATGATAGCGTGGGTGAAGCTCCAGGTAATCAATAACTCTCGTGCAGTGCCTACTCAATCATGAAAATTTGTGACAGCACGTGTGCAGAGTATATACAAAGTTGATTATTAATAGGATTGTCGATAACATGCGCGCGGACTTTTCCTGATATTATGACCGCCTTGAGAGCGGCGAAATGAAAAGCTAAGGGTTTTCTTAAGTGTGGGATTCAACCTGAAATTTGAGAAGATGACGTCTTCCTGCCGCTGCAGCTTTGCGAGCCCTCAGATACGGGTCGGCCTGCCGACGCTGCCGTTTCGCTACAGAATTGTGACCCCGAAAGTCTGGATCAGCTTGTCTGCGCTGCTGTGCTGCAGCCGCTCGGCGAGCCCGATCCTCTCGACTGCGTTGCCGCGCAACCGCACTGCAAGCCACCGTGTCTTCAGTCCTAACGAAGCTCACTCCATGACCAGGAAAAAAAGAAAGAGAGAGCCGGGTTGCCGCAGTAAAAAAAAAAGTGGCCCTGTATTTGCATGTTACACTGCAATTGTCGTCGAAAGACGATAGTCTTGCGTCTGGAGAGAGTGAACACAACGTTTATTTGATGTTTTGCGCAAGAAAAACGGTGAATGGTATTCTGGAGGCGCTGCGTTAGAGTACGTCGAGCATGCAGCGGAGGCGAATTAGCGCATCAAGTCACGTCATACGTCAGACATGAGCGCCATCTGGCAGTTGAAAAGAAGCGCGCGCACGGCATGCGCGCCCGTCTCAGAGGTGATAAGGTGTAGAACGCATGGGCACGGGTAGGTTCCACCACCGTGCCATCTTAGCAAAGCGTTGGAAACACTCGCATTTCGTGCATGGGTTGCATGGTCAGTGCAGTGTGATAAACGCTGCATTCCTTAGAATTGCTTATGTATGGCTTGTCTAGTAAAAGATATACATGCAAAATATTGACGTGGTGTTATGATGCCTCAGATATGCGCAATAATTGCTTCTTAATTGAAAATCGCACAAGTATGAACGTTGAACTTTGAGCAATATTGGTGGGCGTGGCGGATTGGGTCGGCCGTTTGGAGTATCGGCAGGTCACTTCGGTGCCTTTCTAGGGTGCTGCTAGGTGTGGACAAACAGGCGAATGCACAGAAAGTGAGACACAGACAGACAAACAGACAGACAAAGAAAGAGATCAAATTTTTTGCGCCGAAGGTCCCCACGAAAGACTATCGTCTTTACGACAGCGTGCCACGGATGCTCCCGCGATCGTCGTTCTTGTCTTCTACCAACGATCGGCGTGCTCGCGGCTGCTGCTCCCAGCGCGTGCAAGCCAAAACAACGGTAAAGAATCCCAGGCAGTCGAAATTTCAGGAGCCCTCTACTACGGCATTTCCCACAATCGTAGGGTGGTTTTGGGGCGTTCAACCCCACACATCATCATCAACAAACATCGGAGGGACAAGGCTCGACCCTTACAAGCTTCAACCTAATAATATCTGAAGACTTCTAAAAGACGACGTATAAGAGCATACAATTCGGCCGCTTATGTCACCATTTGCGCCAACCACGAGCGCCCACCGCTACTGATGTAATACGCGACATTTGACTACTAATATCATTTAAGTAATTCAGCAGCATGAACACTAAGGAAAATGTCGCGATGATTCTATTCCGCTATCAAGATGCGAAGCAGCAGCAAGGATTAACACAATCGTGCACAATGTCGCAAGGTCTTTATAGAAGACGCCCGGTTTTCTTTACACCCGTTTTCACCACCTAGACCTATATGACTTGCGATTCCATCTGGCCTATTTCGATCAGAGACAACCGTTTTCTACCGCATGGGCTTGGGGTGTCTTTTACGAACGTATTTGCTCACCGCAACGGAATGGCAGACAGTGCAGCATGTGGTCAATGCGGCACTCACAAAACCATCGAGCATATTTTCTTTCATCGGCCTCATTAGAGCTGTCAGGGGGACTCCCTCACATTAGCATTTGAGCACTTTGACGACCAGCCGCTTTCTGAAAAATCAATTTCGGAATGTCACTATGATCGAGGTTCACGCCGAAAAGTGATGAAGGCACTATTGATGCGAGAGACCCACCTCGTTGAACCATTGTAACATTCCAGCGTGCGTGTGTTTCGCTCTTCTCTCTCTCTCTCTCTCTCTGATTCTCTATTTTCTGCCTTCACTTATCACCCTTACCCCTTTCTTAGTGCAGGGTGGCAAACCAGATACTTGCTTTCCGGTTAACCTTCCTGTCTTTTTCCATGCAATCTCTCTCTCTTTCTCTAGCTTGCTTACTCGACAGAGATGGTTACGTAGGCCAACCTAGCACCACTTCTGTGTCAAAATAGACCTTACTTTTTTGCACTTATTGATGTTTATATTTAATATTAACGAACGGCTGCCACTCCATAGTGTGATTGCTACCAACTATATTGTATCTAAGTAGACGAGCCCAGAATCCGTATGAAGGAATCCTCCTAGCGGATTCCGAGAAGTTGTAAGCATGGTCTCCACAACATTGTGTGGCCAGTTTTCGAAAAAGATAGTGCTTCAAAACGTGACCTGAAAATATTCATGATAACTAGACTTCTCTTTCGTTCCTGGATATCCTTACGCATCACTGTGTAACAGCTATTTCACTGAGAATTTGACAGCGAAACACCGCGGGTATTTGACAAGTTCGGGTGTCCTTGATATGGCTGCACGAGTTTTGAACGTTTCGATGACTCGGGTTTTTATTTAGCAGAATAGATTAGCTCAAATATCTACGTGTATGTGCCTTTTTGAAAGGGGGTTATTGCTCAAAAATTTAATGCTTTGTCAGCTTCAAGAGCGGCCACCTGTGTCCTCTGCGCTTTCGAGTGTACTCACTCAAAAGCTGCCCTTACTGATAAGCTATCCGGCAGATAACACTTCTGACATTGGCGGCACACAGGGCGTTTTGTACAGACTAAACCTAGTTGCCCCATATTTTATTTAGAAAATAATTCGCGGTGGCTCTTAACATACTGAAATTGAAAACCTTTCTAATCAGACGTGGAAGCAAGTGCTTCCAGGAAGGAAATCAAAAATTCGTCTTGAAATGCCAAATCTCGTGCTTTGTCAGATTTGGTTTCGGTTGAAGCAGCTGAGTGTGAAGACTTCATTTTTTTCTTTTATTTAAGCAAGTGTTATACGTTTGAACGATGTGTTTTTGTAACTGTAGTAGTTGTGTGAAAAACGCGGGCTTCCTAAAAGTGTCTACTGCAATGGTATTTGAAGATAACTTATGCTATGACGTAACGCCACGTCTCACATTAGAGCACATATGTCTTTATTGCCGAAATGAAGACCCTTTATGGTGAAATGGTATGAATATCACAAAAACTTTCGTTAGCATTTTCCCCCTAAGTAGAGGAACGCATGAATGTAACTTGTTGATTATAAAATTGTAAATATATTGTTTGTTAAACTACCACAAAACGGGACTCCACACTGAAGCCACAGTTGGCGTTAACCCTACATGACTTCTGTATATTAGGGGTAAATATGCTATGTTTATTATTTTGTTATAAAGGTAGATGGCCTGCATTGCAATCATCCTGACTTTGGAAAATTTTACGCCTCGATAGCTTCTTATTAAAGCATTTTAAGACCTCCGAATGCCTGGGTTTTATTCTTTTTCACATTCTAGCATTATGACAATATTAATTATTTTGATAGTACGATGGGTTTTCGCCATCACCTACATGTCTGATGTAGGTGATGATCACGTACATGTCTGATGATCAAGTTGATAAAATTCCCCAGCGCATCGTATACGTTTCGCCTGTTGGTAATACCGCGTGAATCGGGGTGACCAACGCGCCTGATTGAGAGATCCAATGAGCTGGCGTATCTGTCACTAGTCCCGTTAATTAGGGAGGCGATCACCGGGCTAACTACTATGTCTGAGGTATCCCCCCCCCCCCCCCCCGAACTGCGCCACGAAAGCGCGGACAATTTAAAAGTTGGTCTATTCGGTGCGTCAGAGGATACCGGCTGTGGTCCAAAGGACGGATGAGAGCCGAGAGTGGATAAACAAAACAAAATTATATTATCAAGTGTGGCAGATCAAACGATGCACAAATATGCAGACTCGGCAATGGTTTAGTACAATATTTCACCAATCAAACAACATACTACACAGTACAACCAGCTACTCTCAAAACAACGGACACGAACAACTATCCGCGCTAAAATGCAGTCACATGCATTAAAAAAAAAAGACACTTAAAGACTCAAAGTTCGTCAAACTATTCAGTCCAAAGTTCTTGGAACAAAGTTTGAATGATACTCTTCCAGGAATCACTCCCTCAAAGTCCAGCGCTGTTGTTGCTCCGCTACCCCAGAAGTTCCTCTTCCAGGAAGCCTGGCGTCTTCAAATGCCCGCACTCCAAGCACCAAACTTCGTCGCCGGAAGCACGTCGGCCTCCCACGCGCTGTTGCTGAAAACGCATCTTCGCTCACTGTCGGTAGACACACACTGATCGTCTGCTTGTAATACAAGCCTCCTCCCCTCAGGTGGAAGCCCTCTTCATCGCCTGCTTTGCGACTGACGACAAAAGCCTCTGCCAAACGGAGGGACAACTCAATGCACACTTGCGCAAAACTTCCTTCATTTCAGCGAGCCTGCCTACGCACAGTGGCGTAAACAGTTATCTCCTGCCTACGCACAGGGTGTAAACTGTCTTCATCTCCTGATCACCACTCTCCGCTGATCGCTTAAGTATCTTCTCACCAGGTTTCAGAAAATTTTTCGGCACGTTGCGCTTCCAAGGCTCAAGAAAGGACGAGCCTTTACGAGAACAATTCGTGACACGTGATGCAATCAAGAAGTGACTCACGCTATGCATCTCGATGATTCTGGGAGCCACTGGGCGATACGTTTCCAGGATCATCCTCTAACGTGAGAGCTGTGGAAAGAGCGGGACTTCTCTCTCGTAAGAGGACGCAACTCTGCATCACCACGCCACTTTCCTTAGAGATTTTTCGAGCAATCTCTCGCCGGCCGATTCAAGCAGTGTTGGTCGGCGAAACTATGCCTTCAAGGAGGAGAGACGTCGTGCCCGAGGAGTCCTTTGATGTTCGTTTTCTTTCTTAGCGATGGTTTCAGAGCGACTCTCTGTCACCTGGTATCGTCACTGGGACCAGAATTCGGAGGCGTGCGCTTTCTTGAGCGCTTGTTTGTGACACCATCTCCGTCACTGGCAGGGCGCACAACGTATATATATAGACCGGCAGCGAAGGCTCTGTAGAAGACCATACATTCATAAAATGGCAGCTGATCAGCTGCTCATAAGGCTGAGCGCCATCTCTGTGAGGAAGAAACACTTCCGGTGAAACAAAAAAAATAAAGCGTATGTGACACAATAGCTGGTAAACAAGTGACGTGATTTTGCGTGAACAAGGGGAAATTTGATCTGAAATTACTTTTCATGGGCCTCTGATCGCTAACGACTCACGCTAAGGCGATCGCCGGTGAGTCATCCATGAGTGCGCCTCAAGTCAACGCCACCTGGTCTAATACGAACGCATGACTAAATAAAGATGCTTAAGTGTACTAACATTCACTTTGCCTTGGTTTTGCAAGAAAACGTATTCTTCGAACGTTTATTCACCGTTCGTGGCATCTTCCACCGATAGATTAAGCCAACCAACCGCGTAGCAGCTATACATGTGATATGTGCAGCGTGGCTTACTTGTTTCCCACATACGCAGGTTCTTTGGCATGCACTATGATTGCGAGCTTCTCTTTTAACAGGAAGAAATCGCGACTAGTGACGCTAAAATGATAAAATTTTAGTTTTGTTCAATTGTCGCAATAGCTAAAATTTATTACACTGCACAAAATGATAATATGAACAAAAAATCTTTGGACACTCCCTGCGTGATTTTTCTTTTTTTTCATCATGCTCCAATAAATTACCGCTACGTATGCGAACGAAGACCCCCCCTCCCCCCGCTGTGGTAGTCTAGTGGCTAAGGTACTCGGCTGCTGACCCGCAGGTTGCGGGATCGAATCCCAGCTGTGATGGCTGCATTTCCGATGGAGTGGAAAATGTCTTAGGCCCGTGTGCTCAGATTCGGGTGACGTTAAAGAACCCCATGTGTTCAAAATTTCCGCAGCCCTCCACTACGGCGTCTCTCCCAATCATATGGTGGTTTTGGGACGTGAAACCCCACATAACTATCTAATGAAGACATCCAAGTTGTACCATGACAGATCACTTAGCAATCTGATCACCGATAACGCGAATAAAAAGCACTGTACGCTACAGAAGGAAACCGGGCAGCAGGTATACTGATGGATGAAATTTCATCGAACAGTGCATTACAAACCATTCTACTTGTTTCTTATCTAGAAGCTGTGGTCACCAGGCACACGTTTGTTGCTACTGCACCCTTGCACAACACGTCGTTTTCGCAGCTACCAACGAAAGCAATCGGCGTGAAATGTCGGACACTAAACTGAAGACGTTCACCAAGGAAGAAATGCACCTAACAATACAATTTCACGCACAACTGAGAACGCAAAGCAAGTGTGGAACAATAAAACACGTGAGAGGGTGTGTCTTCGCAGAAGAATTTTACGAGTGGGCCGTGCCATGTATACCAATGTGGTGCAAGGGCTGCACTGAGTAATAATAGCATGAGCAGAGGGCGCTAGGAAAAAGATGTTTCGTAATAATAAAATCCTAATATATTCTTTGTCCATTACACCAACCTAATATTGTTGCGGAAAAGAAATGTAGTTTGTCAAACCAATTGATTGCTTCAACCTTGAATCAAACTTGACTTTTTCCTATTAATGTTTTTTTCTCTCCACACATAGTCACGTTTCAATTGCAGCTCTCGTGACTCCGCTGCTGATGTCGCTGGCAATAGCTTCTGAACCGCTTTTCACCTGAGGCTTCGTGACCTAATTGAATAGGTCTTTGGGTGCATGCAACAAATGCTCCTTGATAGGCCAGTGCGCTTGCTTGCCTAGAATGTTTCATAAGGCACTGACAATAAAAAAACAGAGTGTGAAACGGGCACAAAGTGTAAAAGCATGGACAGCTATGCAAGCCACGTCCTACCGTGAGGATAGCGACTAAGACAGCGCGACCAACGTTCAAACCATTGTCTCTCAAATGAAAAACAGACTAAAACCACCGACGCGTCGCACGTTTCTTTGAAAAGACGCTAAATTGCACATGAAAATTGACCAATGATCTCCAGTGTGCACTATATCACGCCAAATCTACGAGCAACACAGTGCAGAGTGGTCACGCCTGAATACTTCTCGATTGATGTTATTGTGCTACCAGAGAAAGCTACCCGTGCTGGGTGAACTGAAACTATCGGTTCGGTGCAAATTGTGGCCGTCATGTGCACGCTAACGGTGATTGACGGAGCAGAGCCGAGCCTGTGTGGACGTTACCTGATAACAGTGCTCGTCAAGAGTGGCACGCCGGTTGAGCAGTTGACAGCGCCTGATTTGCCTGCCGTTCCGAGCTCACCCGCCTGCACAGTGTACAACCTCATTGCCAACTAAAAAGACGTCTTCTCAGCTGATATCGAACTCATCAAGGGTCCTCCAGCAAGGGTGAAGCTCAAGGAGAAGGCGAAGCCGAAATTCTGTACTGCTAGTTTTATTCCTATGCGTTCCGTGATAAGGTCTCAAGTGAAATTAATTGACCGGTGGTCTCTGACAAAAGCTGTCGGTGGTAGGACACGCGGAATGGGCCATGCATATCGTAGTGGTTTTTTTTTTAAATCCCAGCACATCTACGAGGCAAATGATGACGAGTGGGCCGAAGCAGACGGACGAACGGACGCACAGAAGACACGTGGACGGACACCCGGATGGACCCACTGACAGATGGACGCACTGACGGGCTGATTCACGGGCGTACGGATGGACGCACGCACGGATGGACGCACAAACAGACGGACGCACGGACGGACAGACTGATGGACGGACAAACAGGTGCACGGACGAGCGTACGCACGAACTAATAGGCAGACTGATGGACGCTTCACCCCACTCATAATCATTCACTCCATGGATATGCTGTCACACCGTTTTTTTTTACATGCAATGCAATGCAACAGGCTACTACGACGGCTACGTCGACATGGGGCATACGGTCGACCCACGGCGTACGGAGCTTCGGCCCTGATAGACGGTAGTGCTTGAATTTCTAGAAACTTTAGGGTCATCTTTAACCTAGCTTGTGATGTCCAGCATTATGTGCTTTCGGTAGTCGAAGACAAGTTTTCCAGCCTCAATGAGGGGGTGGGGGGAAAGAAGAACTTCAGCTGACTGGATTTAATGGATGCGTACGACCAAGCACCACTGGACGAGGCGTTGTTAACATTCATCATGGTCTCTAGTGTTATAACAGGCTGCCGTTTGGGATAGCTTCAGCGCCGGTTATTTTTCAAAAGAAGATGAATGCAACATTTAGCGAATTACTTCGCGTGCAAGCGTACTTCGACGACGTGTTGGTGGCTGAGCCTATGAGTGACATCGGAAGGCGACTCCAAGAAGTAGTAGATCAATTTCGAGGCTACGCTGTGAAACTTTGATCCGATAAATTTTAACTGATACATTCTTCAGTCACGTACCTTAGGCATCATATAGATGGGGCAGGATTGCATCCCACTTAAAAGAACGTAGTGCCTATCCTGCAAGCACCATGACCCCTAATGTCACACAGTAGCCTTCATTCTTGAGAAAGTTCTCGTACTGTATGTGGTGTTTTTGCTGAATATTTGTTTGCTGTTGACTTTAGTGCACCGGCCAACGGGAAATCAGGCGCACTGAGACTGGCTGCTACCACACCAGGTTGGATTGAAAAAAGCCCAGGAGAGCATGAAGAACGCGCAGCTGTAGGGCTATTTGGACCCCAACAAAGAGCTGCAGCTGGAGGAGGAACATGAGAGAAAGGAAAGGTAGGGATGTTAATAAGTGTGGAAAGACCTGTATGCTACCCTACACATAGAGATGAGGGAGTCTGAAAGATGGAAAAAGGGAGAGAGAGAGGAGAGCACGTACACGTATTGGGTTAACAAATGCTGAGGACTTAGAACGTGCTTACGCGCGCTAACTGAGGAAACTCTGAAAAGACGCAGTTTTTGTCCACTGGCGTTCAACTGAATGATGGATGCTTGATTGGCTTCTTAGAAATGATGGTGATCGTTAGCCATATTTCTACTAAAGCGATTCAAGTGCTGTGCTTAAGGCGCCCAATACTTTGAGAGCGCTTTGAGCGGACGTTGTCCCCGTGCACAACAAGACGTCTTGGATGGCAACCATGAGAGAACGAAGCAAAGTTATGCTTTTGCCATCTTTCTTATGTGTGTCATCAGCGGCTGGTGAAGACCCCTGAGTGGGCGTGGTCTTCTGAAGTTCCATAGTTAGCGGATGACTTGGAAGAATAGGCCAGTTTTCTCTAGAGATATTCCTCTTCACCGTCTTTTCTAAATTTTCGGTGCTGTTGCGGCTTGACCTAATGGTGCAGCAGCAGAGTTGGTGTGGTCAATTCGAGCTTTCGCAGCCTTTGAGGTCGAACGTTGGCGCCGACAACACTGCTGACGCCGGACTTGCTATAGCTGGAATGCGTCACTTGTCCGTATATTGTGGGAGTGGTTTTATTTCACACAAATGGGAAATACTGTGGTGGCCTCAATGTTGCACAGCAGCTAACAGCAGCAGCCAGACACCCTTTCAAATCTTTTTGGTGACATGTTATCACGTTGCGTATGGAAAAGGGTATGTGGTGCGAGGGTGCATGACCAAGCCGTAGGGGCCACAACAGTGGCTGAAATAAACTTAGTTGTTGTTTGACCTCAAGGACGCACAACTCACTTCTCTCTTCCGGTTACCAGCTGCGCTCGTGTCTCGCACGACAAGACCATAGTCAAATTGTGTCCCCTCGAGAACACTAGCAACGGCGGGATAGAACAATCCGCATGAGCGAGAGGCATGGGCACCTATTTTTGGCGTGTCTCATTTTTGGAATTATCTTTTTGGTCGTTAGTTTACATTGGTCAATGACCATCAACCCCTGCTTGAACTGCTGAGACCCGATCGTAAGACAATAAGGATGGTGGCTGCTCGCATTCAATGGTAAGCACGGATCCTGGGCGACTACCAGTACAAGCTACACTATGTCCCCGGAAAGCCACTACTGACTGCGGACGCCCTCAGCAAGCTTCTAGCATTGGCGACCGGTGCAGTGATGGATGACGATTCACTCAAGTTCGTCATGTCGTTCAAGTCCCTAGATAAAGGTATTGTGATTACCGATCAGTTACAAGAGCTAACGGCCAAGGGCGCACTGTTTGTTCAGGTCACATGCTATATATTGCATTGGTGGCCGCGAGCAACCACTGCTGCCGTTTTTTGACCGCAAGTTAGAAGTCTTATTGTCTCACAAGCTAGTATCGGTGACGGTGATTCAGCGCAGACCACTAACCCACTATGCTTCACCATGCAGGTACTTGGTTTCTTGACCGTACTTCTTCTGCCCGCAATCCTGGCGTTTCCTCAAGCCACCGTCATGTCAAGAATCTACCACAGTCAGCCCGGCGCAAGCCCCTTGCCTCCACCTGTCCCAACTTATTCATCGTGTTCAACAGCGCCGCTACTACCTACTATGAATCTGCATTTTGTATGCGAAGTGCCATCGCCTGCAACATTGTCGTCCACGTCAGCTATAAAACCGCCCCTGTCGTCCCCCGTGATCTGAGGGCTCGGTGGCTGTGCCTCAGTGCAGACCACTAATCCGCTGTGCTTCGCCATGCTGGTACATGAATTTTTGACAGCAATTCTTCTGCTCGCAGTCCTGGCGTTTCCTCAAGCCACCGCCATCTCAAGAATCTACCGCAGTCAGCCTGACGCAAGCCCCTTGCCTCCACCTGTTCCAACTTATTCATCATGTTCAACAGCGCCGCTACTACTTACTATGGATCTGCATTTTGTATGGAAAATGCCATCGTCTGCAACGTTGTCGTTCTCGTCAGCTATAAGACCGCCCCTTTTGTTTCCCGCGATCTGTGGGCTCGGTGGCTGTGCTTCAGCACAGGCCACTAATCCGCTCTGATTCGCCATGAAGGTTAGTGGACCATATCATTCCTTCGGGAAGAAATCAAGCAACTACTTTCTAATACAGCTGCCGAGCCCCCAGTGCTGCGCTAGAATTGTTATTGAATGCATTCATGCCCTAAATGTTTTGTTGCTATTGTCGGGTGATATAGAAACTAACCCTGGCCCTCCCGATATCAAAGATGTAATGACGGAGTTAGGAAAGCTAACTGTTGACCAGTCAAAACTGATCAACAAAGTGTTAGGCTCAAAAAGCAAGCTACAAGACACAGACCAAACACTATCTGACCTATGTAAGGGCATGATCGATTTATAAGAGCATTACAAAACCATCTAAACCTTACGAATCGACTTAGATACTGTAAGATCAAACACCACTGTTATAGCAGGCCAGCTCGATCGCCTTGCTTCACAAATGGAAGATGCGAGAACAGGTCCTACCAGAACAGTCTTATATTTGATAACATCCCTGATCTCTATCCGAGAGTAACATTTGTCGAATCGGAGAAAATCGTCATTCACCACTGCAATGCGCATTTGAACGTCATCGTTGATCGCAATCACATTGAACGTGCACATCGTCTTTGACGCCAATATGAGCACCATTATCGGCCAATCATTGTAAAATTCAACTGTTTTAAAACCAAAGAGCCCCTCCTTCGCAATGACCTTAAATTTAAAAGAAGCCAATACAGCGCCGGTGAGGATTTCTCTCAGTCCAACAGATCTGCTCGTTAACACCTTATCGCTTTCGCCAAATCGAAATCCTCGTCCTATCATCTGTGCTTCAAAACATTGCACATTGGAAATAAACCATACGTGTTTGACTATTCAACAGAATGTGTTAAAAATATCATAACAATCGCGCAGTCATCAACATGCGCCCTACCACCCGCTGCGTTCCCCGCAATCAAGCTTGTCGCTTTCAGCAATCTTAACTAACATACGCAATTTTCATATAATTTCTGATCTGGTTTCGTCATTTTACAGTAATCTTTTATTATTAACTGAAACATGGCTTACAGGAGTCGTAAAGGACAGTGAAGTTCTCGTTGACTTACCAAACTGTCAACTTTTTCGAAATGATCGCTGGGGCACGAGGGGGGATTGGTACTTGTTGCCGTTAGTCGAAACACATCCTGTACTTCTGCAAACTTTGTATCTGATCTAGAAATCATATCGCTTAACTGTCATGCCTCACCTCATTCGGTGTTACTAGGCATTTGCTATAGGCCCCCACAGAGTGCTCCCAACTTCTCTTTCAAGTTGAACAACCAACTTAATGAGATAACAACCAAACACCCTACTATGCATATGATTCTGTTTGGAGACTTTAATTTTCCTAATATCATTTGGTCAAACGTGCACGCTCCAGCAGCTACATCAAAGGAATGGGACGAGTATCTTGAGGCGTGCCTAAACTTTAATTTATCCCAAATGGTCACACAACCGACCCGTGTCACAGGTAACTGCCAAAATATTCTAGACCTTGTTCTAACAATTTACCTTGAAGGCGTCTCATCCATTACGTATCTTCCCGAAATCAGCGAGCACAAGGTCATTCATGTAGACTTTGTGGTAAAACCTCTCTTGACTCCAACTGTTAAAAAAACTATGCGGCTATACGATAAAGAAAATTATGAAGCAGTTAACCATGACTTAGAACAGTTTCATCCCAAATTTAAAAGCACGTTTCCTTCTCCCACTCTAGACAATAACTGCCGCATTTTTAAAGATGAACTAAACAATTTAGTAGACAAATACATTCCTCTAATTACAATCTCTACTGAAGCGAAACCCTGGTTCAATAAAGGACTGAAGCGATTATAAAAGAAAAAATGGCGTTTCCGTGCATCCTAGTCCCGTGACACACCTGATGCATAGAATGCGTACAAAGATGCTTAAAGTGCTTACCTAGAAGCTATCCGTCATGCTAAATGCTCATTTTTTCACTCAGACTTACCCAACATGTCAGGTTCAAAATGGGTGCCTCTTGATGACTTGAGTGCTCGGTGGCAGCACGAAAGAAGAGCCATAGTACGGTGAAGAAACGCTTATTGCAGCCTCAGGCATCTGCCCGAGTCCAAAACGGAACCCCACTCGTCCATTTCAAATTCAAACACCCTCTTTTTAACCCTCGGTTGAACAAAGGTTCTCCACACAAGCCAATCAACCGTGAGTGCTCGCACCGCCAAAAGCAATCAAAAAAACATAACAGGCACTGCATTGGTAAAAACCACGTTACGAAATATAACACGAGAGGGAATAGGTTCTCAGCGTATCAAACTCTCTCCCATGTCAGGCCGTGTTTGCCTCCGTCGGTAGGCATTCTCACGCTCGAGCTCGGTCAGCTCTCTCATTAAACGTTGCTCCATAAAGCTTTCTTGAGAGCAGTGAGTACAGCGTCAGGTCCTGTGCGATGACCAGGTGTGCGAGTGACAGCGAGGCGCTCCGCTATCCTAACAACACTCGGTAATGATGTATAGCGGCAAGGATAAGCTCGTCTGCGTTTCACAACAGTGTCTCGGTTATCCCAGTGGTCGCGTCCCATGGCATTCTCGATGGTATACATGCATGCCAACACAAACTCAGACGACCATGCTTGACGTAATTCTTGCAAGACGCGCTTTCGGTTAAGCTTTCCCTTTTTTCGTCCTAAATGGGGGTGACATTGACGGCTCAGCCCGTGAACCGTGTGAACGAAGGAGTCTCCTTTCTTTTTTATTTCCGTGTTCACCTTCGTGAAACTGATCGGCGTCGTTAGTGGACTGGTCCAAAACTTGCTCTGGGCTCTGCAGCAGCCGCATTAGTTGCGCCACACACAAGATACCGCTAATGAGTGCCTCATATTAACTGGAGAAGTGCAATTTTCGTCAATGCCTTAACACACCGCCTGGTTGCGACCCTATCACAGGTGTCGGCATTGCTCATGGCATCCATCAACATCAAACAGTCATGCGACGCCCACGAGCTTCATCTGGTTTTTGCTTCACATTCCCCATATACGCTTGCACCACAACAATTTGTGGCTGGCCAAAGAGAAGACGTGACGTGCGTTGCGCTTCCCTCTAATCAGGCCGTGCGGCAAATCACAACCTGCCACAACTAGGCAAATTTAGACCTAGTTTGGCGTCCAATTAGTTCTACTCTTCGGGCTGTCACAACGCTTTCTCTAGTTCCACTCTCATTGTTAAATACTAGAGCTACCACAAGGAGCTATATCCGCAAGGGTTTGCTTAATCATTACTGGTGGATGTGAGTCGTGGATATGGAGATGTATAACTAAGCTGAATTGTGGTTGCATCCAAGTTAAGCACTGCTAGCTGTCAAACACTAATAAACATTGCGCAAGCTATTTTGTGTCATAGAACAGGTAATAATAAATTACTTCTCAAGGACACATTTTTCTGTGTGTGTTCTACTAAATTCTATGACAGAGAGATGAACCATGTTTTTCTGGCGCAACAGAAAGCTTACCAGCCTAAAAGTCTAATCATGAAGCGCCGATGTGAAAAACGCTGCGAAACACTAATAATCGAAACATTGCAATATGTACCGAATATGACGTCATTTCCACACGTGATAACACATGCTGTAAACTGTAAGTGCGGGAGCAGTTCGTGCCTGAGCACAATGGTTTACTTCACATGTGTACGTTACGCACGCATGTGTTGTGCCTCGACATGGTCCACTTGCAGCCGTGAAGGCAGCACCACTTCACACCGTGCAGCTCCTTTTACCTCGTAGGCACTACAGAATTAGCAGGGCTAGATAATAGCATACATGCTATAATTTTCAGGACTGAGTATGAGGCTCGTGACAGCATCAGTGTTAAGAACTATATAAAGGGAACTGTTATGCAGTATATTTGTTTCGCTGCTGTTCTGTTCGTCATACTGCTTGTCTTATATACAGCTTACAGCACTGCGGACACTAAGAGACTTCGCAATGATGTTTGGAAAAGGCCTTATAAATGTCTGTAAGCAATAATGGGCCTCATTATTTACATCTTAAGTACAGCTTGACGACACTTTAATACCAGAACAGCGTCTTACAAAATACGTCTTTTTTCGCAGCGAGCGTTGTAAGAAATATAACATTATAACAATATATCTCATTATAACACTAAAAACTTCATTGCAGGATTGTTTGAATGTGACACTGTCTTTTAGAAAAAAAAAATCCATACACAGCTCTTATGTAGTATGGCGAATGTGTCTTTTCTAGTGGCTTTTTTACATATTTCTGTGAGAGTTTGCTGTCTTGACCAATTGCATCGACTCTGTCTATATCTTTTTTTGTATTTGTACAAACACAAAAAAAATTACGAACCAGTATTTTTATATAGGTGTGTTCATTACACAATTTAAAAATAGCTCTCTATTGCACTTAGTTATGTTCTGTCTTGCTTAAATGTTTTTATTCAAAAAGGTGTTATTGCTGGAGCAAAATGTTTGCTAATGTAGCCTCCACAATTCCACAATTAGAGCTGTCAGAAAGAGAAAGAAAAAAAGTGATTTCTGTTTTTTTTCACTTCGTAGCTGTGTTGCCGTATCTTTATTTTCTGTAAGCGTGTAACAAAGCGTGAGAGTTATGTTTGTATTTATTAAAGTGTGCCTGGCTGTGTTGGTCTAGATTTTGCAACATTATTTGTTCGCTGATTTTGCGTGTATATGGTGCCTAGTGCAGAGTTTCTACGTTAAACAAAAGTGTCGCATTGAAGCATTAAAGCTGTACTGACCTGAATTTGAAGTATTTTAGTGTTATTGCTGTAAGTAAAAGCGCACGAGTCAAGAATCCTAAAAAAGAAGGATTGAGAGTGCATTGAATATAATTTTATAACCACACCTTGAAACAGCATTTTCTGTATCTAGAGGGTGGCTTTGCATTGACAAGTCAACAGAGGTCTGACGTCATGGAAGAGAAACTCACTACATACTAGCAATAGCTGCCTGTTTGCTGCGAATTTCACATGGTTCACCTAAACGATAAGTGAATTCTCGTCCAGAGATTTCAACAGTGCTTTCTGCTTTGTAGGCTTCTTGCGGAACGAAATCTTCACAAACACAGTGAACTGTGTCGACCAGTTATGATAATGTCCTTTTCGGTGGGGCTCGCTTGCACATGCTGGGTGGCGAGAACTCTATAACGAAAGTACTTTGTACGTGTCACGTGGCTTCGATATGAGAGTAGCATTAGTATCGCACACCAAGGAAACGGAAGATGTTTTTGGAGGTCTTATAATGGTGTGAATACTCCTTTATGTTTTTTTTTCATTTTCTGGCCACGTGCCTGTTCAGTGTATTAAGGTGGTACAATGAATATCGCAGTGGGTGAATTTCAGAGTAAAACACAATATTTATTAGCAGAATTGTTCATGTACGCTTAGCGTTTCAGTCTACACACAGGAGTGGCATAGACGTTAGCTAAACTTGAGAAAAAAACATGGCATCAGATTGTATGTACTATAGCACTTTAATGCAGATCAGAGTGAGTGGGCTTGAAAGTAAAACACTATTTAATACTGAAATTTCTCAGGTACACACAAAACAAATCACTTCAGTGTTCAAGGATGTCATAGATGTCAGCTAAATTTGAAGAACAGAAACATTACCTTAGATACAATAACGCAACAAACAATGCTACAGGAAGCATGAATATGGAATACATTTAAGTAAAGCAATGTTATAAATAACATAACATAAAAACTCCATAACCACAACTTGCCACAGTAAAATGTAATAACAGAAAGATGGCAGTCAATTATAGTACTTTAGGTATTGTGCACGACTCGCAACACGTTCTGAGCGTTAAAAAGAGGCAGCGACCCCAATTTTCAAAGTCGAGTTTAGTCTGCCAAACAAATATTCTCGTATATATGATTCTGACGAAGTGTGAACCTCAGATAATACTGATAAGGTATCTTACTTTGAAGCTAATAAAATTTTACAATACACTAGCCGACATTGATTCTAACTTGAAGTCTGGCTACAATACTAGTTCTCACACTTTATAGTAGCAATCTAGCTAACTGCGATAATGACAGATATTTACGAATCCACATTTTAGGGTGGCGAAACTTGACAGCTTATGCGAAAATGTCACTAGCTCTTACCGTGTTGATGCCAAGGTACAATAGGAAGCAAAAGTAGCTTTTAAAAACATACTGTGATCAATCTTTCATTATGCAGTCACACATAACAGTGCATTTTCTCGGGTCTTGAGGGCATGGCCTTTCATTTGGTGCAAAAAAACTACAATTGAAAATTTCCGTGTCGGCACCCCTTTGAAGTGCACAAGGTCTTCAATCACAATAAGTATTGGTAATCATTGATGTAAAAAAACTAGAGTGAAAAAAATGCTGACTTTGAAGACTGGCACACTGTAAATAATAAAACGGCATGCTACAACAAATCTTTTAGATAGCAGTATAAACGATGAAAGTGTTGCATAGTCAGACTACAACTGGATATCAACTATGACTGTAGAAAAGAATGCTGGCTGACTACATTGTTAGGTAACAAAACTGCATGCTGCAGCCTTTACATAGCAGCATAAAGAATAATAATATCATACAGTAAAACCATGACTAGGCATCACCACCAAACTAAAGTGAAAAAAAAAATGCTGGTTGAAAGGACTTGTGCACTGCTACTCCATAAAAAGGCAAGCTGCATCAAACCCTTCAGATAGCAGCATAAAGGCTGAAAATATGATTTCGGTAGACTACGACTACACACCACAGCTGAATGTCATAAATTGGAGATCATCACATATTTTACTTGTGGTATGTGAAGGGCGCACAAATGTACAATATTGAACGAACTGTGATAAGAATAACGGCCTTATAAAGGATAGAATATTTTACCAAAGACATGAGGGCACTGCGATTCTTAGCTGGAAGGCGATATTTTCTTGTTGTATGTTGCGATGCGAAATATTAAGACCAAACACCGTTCGTTTTGCTAAGGGTGCGAAACACAAATGTTAGCATCCCACCATGGCTGCGCTAAACCCCTTCGTAAAATAAGTCTATAGTTGGTACAGATAATATGGAAGTGTATACTTTAAGAGAACTACGCGCGGGAAAGTTGTTACCCTTTACTTTCTTTCTAGTTTTCTGTCTACCGAGTCACGCACGTTTTGCAAGCTCCGGAAGAATTTACTGAAAATAAACACATTGCAGCTTTCTTAAAAGTAAGTCAATGTGCACATTGCAACATTTGACAGTGACGATTAGAGACTCGGTCTTGGAGTAAACTACAAAGTGGGCAACATTCAAGTTAAATACTAACACTTCCAGCTGAACCTGTGGAAAATACTGCGGTTGAGTTCCAGATTCTCGCCATTTTGTTTTACGTAAGGGAGCTTTACCCGGGCTATAGCTCAGCAGCTTTCTGTCATTTGCCTAACACTGGGTTCTTCGACAAGGATGGCTGGTCTATCATCTTGAAAGGAAACACCATCCGGACAGTATCACAACCCTTGCACTATAGAATTCACAACCACACTGAGCCATCTGACTGCGTTGTCGGTGCGATTCGCATAGTCTTTACGAACCGGGCCTTCAGAATTCATACCTAGTTGCTGCATTCGCACGAGAAGAATACCCCAACATGGCCGACACTTTCCGTCCTCATTGCAGTCATCACGAGGGGTAAATGTGTATTAAGCATGGCATGTGCTACCCGTTATTCTAACACTTCCTATGCGTTGCCACTTGGTGGTCTCCAGACGTCTCGCGTCCGAGCATATCTGTGCATCCTGTGCTGCCGTTAACGCTACATTTGCAGTATAAAGGTGCTGGCGTGCACTGGAGAGGTCATTTAGAGCAAATATTTTATATTGCATGAAGTGGCATAAGAAAACATAACTTCATGAAAGAGCACGTCCTCGTACATTCTTACTCTTAAGCCCATGTGTAGAAAAAGTGTTTCCTTATAAACAGTCAGATCTGCACTTATAGCAGTCCCAGTTTACAGATGAAGCCGTTCATGAAAGTGCAACGCAGGTGCACTGAGTGATGTAGCCTCCACAAGTCTTTTTTCTGATCTCTTCGTTTTCTTTGTCATGAAGGTGTACAGATTGTTTCACCTGCACTTCGCAAAGCTTTTCGAGTTCCTTGGCCTCATAAGTTCAAGACCCTTGTAGCTTTCCCTATGCCTGTTTTATATTAGTCGATGATAAAGCTTCCAAATCTTCAAAACCAGACCTGTTAATAAATCTAAGTTAGTACTTCTATACATGCTTGTATTTTGAGATTTCACTTGTTATATTGAACGCATAACAATTTGCAAAGGAACTAAGCTACAGTATTATGACTGCACTGGGAATTTCAAGTCTCACGTCACATATGCATGCCCTAGGGACTGTTGTGTTTG
This sequence comes from Rhipicephalus microplus, assembly GCF_013339725.1. Lineage (NCBI taxonomy): Eukaryota > Metazoa > Arthropoda > Arachnida > Ixodida > Ixodidae > Rhipicephalus > Rhipicephalus microplus. Next base: position 132,493,449 of record NC_051170.1, read on the forward strand.
TCTCACTCTGGGCACAGCACATGCCCTTCAAATATTTTTCGGAATAGTGTACTGTGAATATAGCATAAAACTTACAAAAATCTCCGCATGAAACACCATAATACATTTATGAGGCGAAGTGTAAGGAAAGCTCCAGGTTTCATACTCGAAAAAATGTATCACCTTTGGTTTTAGTGTAAAATAACTGATTTTGGTCTTACCTGGGCATGCATATGGGCACAGCTTGACAGCATGCAGCAGTCAACAAACATCAGTATTGCAAAATATTAAAATTATTATTGCAAAAGCGTTTGAGCTTGCCTGTTCACATGTAGCAGCATCGTGACCATGTGCTTGCAGCGTTGCGAATTCCCCGCTTTGCAATTACAGTGGTCCTGAAAAACGAAGTCTCACAACATAAAGCACTAGCACTTAATTCATTTCAGGACTCTTCACTCGAACGACAAACGGCTCCACCAGCACATATATGAAAGCTAGCATTGTGGGACATAGTTTTTTTCAGTGCGTCAAAAGTATCGGCATTATGATAACTTAGACAAATCCTACATGAGTTGACCTGAGCACGTAAAAACAAGCACGGTCACGAGTCACTCCATTAGTGCAAGGCAAGGTGCACTGACGTGGCATGGTACTCGGCCTCTAACATTCCACCTCTATCGCAAAGAAGCCGGTGTGCCCGAGCTTGAACACGCGACGTTAGGGTCATAGCAGAGCATCGTAACCTCCACACTACCGCAACAGTCACGTATAGAGCATTAAAAACTACCTTGTGTCGGAAAAAGTCAGTCGTATAAAGGCACGTCTTGCGGACCAGCACAACTCTCGCAAAAAAACAACAATAGAAAGCAAACTAACGTACATTTATAAACCATCCTTGTCATATGCGAATTCCACCTCATCTGAGTTCTGGCGGACATAAGACGTCCGCAAGCAGAGTCCTTGCCCAATGACAGATGATGCGGTGCAGGTCTTCACGCTAGAACAAATAATGTGTTTGGCATTCAGCACTTCTTCGCCTTCCAGGAAGCATCGTATGAAAGTCTTTGAAGTGTCTAGGTGACGCATATTATCACTTGGAGACAGTGACTGTGAAAAAATTGCGCCATCGTCTTGCACACAGCCAAAATATAATAATGAAGTGCAGGCCGCATATATACTCAGTGACTCTGATAGTCTTTGTGGGCGCCGTATTCAATCACCCACTGCGCCCCTATAGGGAACGAAGCTTGCGAATGCCGATTCCTAGAAAGAGTGACCAGCCACTTTCTTCGCTTGAGCGCTAATTAGGAGGTGCATGTGCACTCGACAGTAAAAGCCAGTGATCGTTATCTATTCATATTTTGTGGTAACGGCCTCGTTGAGTCTTCATGCATTCAAAATTTTTCAAGGGAGAAGCTCTTTAGGCAATGGGTCGTATGTCCCGTGTCGTCGCAGTCGTCATAGCAGCCAGTTGCGTTGCATGTGAGCAAAACAATGTCGCCACGTATCCACGGTGTGAATGATGATGAGGGGGGCGAAGCATCCATCCTTCCGTCCGTGCGTTCGTCCGTTCATCCGTCCATCTGTGCACCCATCCATCCGTCCATTCGTCCGTCCGTGCGTCCGTCTGTTCATCTATCTATGCGTCCGTCAATTCGTCCGTCCGTGCGTACATCCGTGCGCCAGTTCGTCCGTTCATAGGTCGGTTCATTCTTCCGTCGGTCTGTCTCTGCATCCGTCCGTGCTTCGCCCCGCTCGTCATCATTCACCTCGTGGATGTGGTGTGATTTTTGTAAAGAAACATGCGTGGCATTATTTTTTACCATAATAAATACACGCCGCCGCGTAATCTCAAAAACAGCGTATTTAAATTCGTATCCAAAGTTAGCGTGAAAGAAATAAATGTCACTATATTGTATTTCCGCACTGTAGTTCAACCAATTCTACAAAAAGCAACAACCTACCAACCTGCCTTGTCAAGCTCTCATCACTTCCACACCGGGTGGCCTTTCGCCCAGAACAGCAACGAAGCCGCCCTATATCAAGTAAGAATTAGAATTCACCAAAACAATCCTAAGCGCTGCCTAGGCAACGCTCAGGAATAATGTAACGGGGTGACATGGATGAAAGGATCAGACTAGATGCTAAGATGAAACTGTTTGTTTAACTAGGGGCCAGGAAACTGAAGGTCAAATTACAAGGCGTAGGCCGTCGATCAACTGACAAGCGGTGAAGCTCGGCGGCATTTATGCACGTGCCATCGAATATTGTAGTGTTATTGCTAGTGGCCATGTAGTTTTCAGAGTAGTCTAATTGGTCGCGAAGTGGGTGTGGTCTTATGAAAATGATCTACTACAGTCCCGAACCTTTTCTAACACAGCAAGCAAGGTTTGCGCTAGGAAATACGTAGAGTATAACGGGGCGATAACAAATCATGATGAAGAAAAATGGAAATATGAATGACCTATCCACCGGAAATGTTTGAAGTGGTTCGCTAAAGACTACTGTTTCTTATTGTACGTGCTTTGAGGAACAACCGATTCCAGAGAAACTGTATTGTTGGCTTATGAAGGAACAAGCCTCGTGCGCTTTTTTTATTTTACAGATGTAGGCCCTGTATGAACATGCCGTTCGTACTTGAATCTATCGCCCCTACAGGCTGTAAGCATTCATCTATACTTTAAAGGCCGTTGCAACACATTTAAAAGTTACCTTCAATTTATTTCATTAAAGCCGGTAATTGGCTCCTGCATAGACCAGCCGAAAGATTTTTTGAATACTTCAAGTATATGGCGGAGTTGCAGATATTTGTTGCTCGTGGTTGTTGTTTTCTCTTTTCTTGCGTTTCGACAAACCTGTAGAAAGCTCTGCAGGAAAGCTGCTACATTGGAAAAAGGATGTTTCACGTAGGCGCGGCTTCGCTTTAGCATGATCGCGAGTGCCCTCGTGCGCACGTGCAGGCACCCCACGGCGGCCTTGGTAACTATGCAGGCTATGGCATGGCCTCCATGATGGGGGGCGTATGGTGGGTTTCTCTCCGGCTGTTCCAATCTTAGAGTTGAAAGGCAGACTGTACATTAACTCTATGGTCCTATTCGCACTTTGAGAGCTTTTTAAGGAGGTGGGCATAGCCCGTTTTTTTTCTACGCACTGCGGAGCTGTTTCGTATGGCCCAAAAAGCTGACGCGCTGTTGGGTAAGACTGCGTGTGTGTCGACAAAAATTGGTTTTGCGCTTTTATATAACTTCGAGGTAATTCAGAAATGTTTGGCCAAGTATATGAGAGGCAAGGTCGATGCTTGGGCATAGATATTATCTAATCGGCTTTTTTCGTTGAGGTTTGTGGCGCTCACATTAGAGCACTTAGAGTTTCGATGCCTCTGCAAGGTCTCCGGTTGTGCTGAAAACTTGTTTTACTTCAAAGTTTGCATGATTTGTAGTATGTAGGGTGCTGGTGAAGAAAAAAATTACAGCCCGGTGAACAAGCAAAGTAAGAAGAATGCCGCGTTCTTCGCTCACAGGTTACACTCGATTAAAAGTTTTGCCTTTTCTTTCCTTTCATGAAAGTCTCGCTGCTTTTCATTGTCACGCCACTTGAAGAATGCTCCCGTCGAGCTGCAGGTGCAGGATACAAGAAATAGGGTGCGGGCGGTCACCATGAGTCTATACAATGTCTAGACTGAACGTCGCCGGTTCTGCGATGACCACGGACTGGTTAGAGACAGCTTTCAGTCACTTAGGACCACCCATTCGCACTTTGAGTTTTACGGTGTACTGTGGATATGTTGGGCGATGTAAGAACGAACATCGAAATGTTTTGATTGTTCGAGAAGTTCATAACACGGGTTCCGAGCCTGTTGTAGTCATTATAAAACACTGCAGCGTTACATAGCACTCAATTAGCACTCTTCATATCTTCAGTAGCCTACATCAACAAATACCTAGTTTTTATTAGAAAGATGCCGTTGTGCTACATGTGCGACCCTCTCTTTGGATGCAGTCTAGAGTTCAGTAAATGAACACAACATTTACGTTTTCATTGTGCTACTGAAACATAATCGAAATTAAGATTCCAAGAAAGGAGACGGTGATAGCAAAAGCATTTTTACTGCGAAAGACGTGGTGAGTGATTGTAGGTCGGCTAATTGAAGCCTTTTACAATATTGCGGCAAAATTTCTTCTGACGTACCATATTTGATTTACATGGTCAGGACACTCAGTTAACTAAGACGTATTTACGCTTCGGTGGACCACGTTGTAAATTTTCGTCCGCAGCATAATAGTAAAACTATCATCCAGAGTATGAGAGCATTGCGATTCATTGACAATAATTAGCCTAGTTTTTCCCCATACAAGTCTCCGAATGGAGGGATGCTGGTATGCCTCTATATTTCTCAAATTGAGGCATTAAACATAAAAAATAACGGACAATATTAATAAACAATGTAGTGCTGCTACAGACGATTTTATACCTCCTTCAAATTCATCATCATCATCATTATCATCATCATCATCATCATCATCATCAGCCTGACCATACTCATCAACCCGGTCCTGTGCTTGCTGCTGCCAATTCATACCCGCAAACTTATGAATCTCATCTGCCTACCTAACCTTCAGTCTCCCCCTAACCCGCTTGCCTTCTCTGGGAATCCAGTTAGTTATTTTTACATTACTTTTGTTTTCTGCAGATAAATTTTAAGACCCACCTTTCTGCTCTCCTTATGTAACTCCGTAATCATGAGTTGCAATTCGTCCCCTGAGTTACTCAGCAATGGAATGTCATCAGCGAAGCGCAAGTTAGTAAGGTACTCTCGAATAACTCTTATCCCTAACTGTTCCCATTCTAGGCTTCTCAAAACCTCCTGTAAGCATGCGGTAAATAGCATTGGGGATATTGTGTCCCCTTGCCTTACACCCTTATTGATTGGTATTCTGTTGCTTTCTTTATGAAGCACTATGGTAGCAGTTGATCCCCTGTAGATTTCTTCCAGGATGTTTATATATACTTCATCGACGCCCTGATTCCGCAGTGTCTGCATGACGGCTGATATTTCTACTGAATCAAACGCCTTCTCGTAATCTATGCAGGCTATGTATAGTGGTTGGTTATATTTTGAGCATTTCTCTATTAACTGATTGATAGTATGAATGTGGTCGATTGTTGAGTAGCCTGTTCGAAATCCTGCTTGTTCCTTTCGTTGATTGAATTCTAATGTTGTCTCAATTTTGTTAGCTATTATTTTTGCAGATAGCTTGTATACTACAGAGAGAAAACTAATCAGCCTGTAATTCTTCAAGTCCTTGTCATCTCCTTCCTTATGTATTAAGATGATGTTAGCGTTCTTCCAAGACTCTGGTACTTTTCCCGTCAGGAGACACCTCGTATACAGGGTGGCTAGTTTTTCTGACACAATCTGTTCTCCATCTTTCAGCAGATCTGATGTTACCTGATCATCACCAGCAGCTTTGCCTCTTTGCATGCTCTCCAAAACTTTTCTGACTTCTTCTATCATTACTGGTGGCCGGTACGGAAGTATAGTGTCCAGTGGGTGGGAAGGTTCGCGGCCGTTTCACAGAAAGAACGGGGGAAAACGGGTAGTCGCCTGCGTCGCCTTGTTATAAGCGAAGTTAACAAAAGGTCCCAGTAACAAAAGCGTCCCAGTTAGTGTGGTTGGAGGAGGTGTACATCCACAGCATGTCGCCAAGTGTGCGGTTGAACGGCTCAGTGAGACCGTTTGTCTGTGGATGGTATGCGGTAGATTTCCGGTGGATGATAACGCATTCATTGAGAATAGCTTGGATGACCTCCGACAGGAACACTCGACCCCTATCACTGAGTAATTCCCGTGGAGCACCAAGGCGGAGAATGAAGCTGCGCAGAATGAAGAGTGCAACTTCGTGGGCGGTCGCTGCCGGTAGGGCTGCAGTCTCAGCGTAGCGTGTCAGATGATCGACGCCGACAATAATCTACTGGTTTCCAGAGCCTCCACATGGGAGGGGGCCTTAGAGGTTGACACCCACGTGGTCGAATGGGCGAGCCGGGCCGGAGAGCGGCTGTAACATGGGAGGTGTATTGTTTTTATGGCAAGTGGTGCAAGACTGAACGTATTTCTGCACAAAGTGATACATTCCTCACCAGTAATCTTATTGACGCAGACTTTCGTAGGTTTTCAGGACACCTGTGTGAGCACCTTTGAATTACCTATCAGCAAAATGCAGCAGTTGCCATGCTTTTCTCCGTAAGTGAGACCAAAGTAAATGTAGTAACAGAAGTAAATACTTTTCTTCAGTTCATCCAGAAGACTGTAGCGGTTATTCTGGCTCGTTCGCGAAAAAAAAAAACTATGCGCGCGCTGCCACCCATGCGCTCTGCTGTATGCCACGGTCTCTGCCACCACCGGAATACGCGCCATTCTCACGGTAGCCTTGTGCGCAAGGCAATACTCGTTCATTTTGCTGGGGATCATGACGACTGGGACGGCCAGAGAGAACACGCCGTGCACCCGCAATTTCGGAGAACATTGCCATGATGTTCAAATGTGAGCCAATGACCATGAATATGGATCTGTACAGGGCGTGGTCATTTGGGCATATGTTACCATTTGTTGATATAACAGAGAACAATTTCTAGCTTTAAAAAATTTGTAAATTCTAGAATGCGTGTGCGCCATAATAATTAGGTAACACGTTCTCGGGAGCCTCGACTACTGATCGGGCGCGTTTTGTGACCATGTTGAGAAAGTTTGGCAGTGCCTTTTTCAGAAAGTCTTGTTGTTCGGTGCATTCGAATAATTAGCAAGCCAGCAAACAAGCGTTTCAGTTAGAAACGAAACAAAGGAATCGGTTGGGTGCTAAGATGTCTTAGCACCCGACCTGTTGTTTTTTTTTGTGTGTGAGATCTTCTGAGTCCATGTGAGTTATTGTATATCCAACAAAAAATAATAATCCTTTTCTCTTGTTTGCGCTCTAATGAATCAGCTATCTGGATCACGCCGTTTTTTGTCTGTTACGATGAGTCGTACAGTCTTTTTCTTTTAGATAATTACAGCTACCTATAGCCATTTGATCGCAAAAAGCGAATCAATGTCACCCCCTCTGTTATTGTGTAAGCACAGAAATGCTAAAATATATAATGTGGGCTGAGCAGCACTTTTCTGCCTGAATGATTAATGTCAGTGCATTGCGTGAGTTTAGCCGGGCTCAGGATACCAGCCAAAAAGAGCACCTCACTGTCGTTATTCGTCAACTTCACCTTGCATTTCACTCAGGATGACATTTAAGCCATACATTGACCGTAGCATTGTGCCTACTGTTAGAGGAGCATATTGTTACAATAAAACGAAGGAGGTGCCATTTATCACACTTTGAGTGCCATTCTATATTTCTGAGAAGCCTCGCAATGACAAAAACATCATGAAATATGTACACACTTGTTCGTCTCAGGTGCATATATACGGTGTGGTGCTTGCGCAAACGAAGCTGCCATTCCAGGCTCTCAAGGCATCTCACATTCAACAAACACAACATGATCCTCATATTTATTTCGTTGTTGCAGCTTATGATGTGTTGCTCTGTCGGTGAGTTACTGCATGTGTAGGTTGTTGAAAGTTAGCTCCATTCGGCTCGTAAACCGTATGTGTCAATGTGTCTACGTATTTTTTTCGGTAATGTAGGCACATGAGAATTACGATGACGACACAGTTCTGTATCCGTATATCTTTCCGCATTTCAATATCATTTGTGAGCGACGCTTTACAAAAGTTGCGAATATGTGTGCGCCAACACTATGTCCGTAATAATTTGCCTAACACATTCTTTTCACTCACCAGTGTTTTGTTTTTAGTATTTTTCTTACTTTTCTCATCAATCACAATAATCTCAAATACTCGGTGTTATGCTGTTTATAGATATTGTTTTCAACAATAATTATATCAGGTGTTTTCCGAGCTAAACGCACACGATGATAATTGTCGTTCCGTAACAAAGACCTCCAAAACCTATAGCCATCTGGAGTGTTTCAGCGTGTACGAGCACAACAAAGTACATAGGCCTCTATAGCATCTCGCATCTGGGTTCGAAATCGCGACTTTCGGATCAGTAGCAAAACACCGTTACCACTATACCGCCACGCAGCAAGGGTGAAGCAATGAATGCGTATGTCAGGAACTGAGGATGAGACACGACTGTGAAACATCTAGTTTTTGTGACACGAAAGTGGTATATACCAGGGTTCACCGAAGCTCTATTGACGTAATTCTGTCACGAATATGACGCCGCAAAATATACATTTTAGGTGAAGGGAAAAAAATTGGCGTGATAAATTATTTCTTTAGGAGTCGAACCTACGACCTCTCGGTCAGCATGGCATGGCACCATACGACTAGGCCGTATACAATACGTTCTCCATAGGTTTAACGGCAAGCTATTTTTATACGCTTTTAGTATTGGTGCTACTGGGAGCTCGCTGTTGTTTGCGCGTTTGCGTCATGACTAGCGACATAGCGTGACAGGCACGATAAAGCGCTTTAACGGTCATCTCTCTGCGCGTTGCGATGAGTGGGTGCTTCCTATGTCGTTATCAGGGCTGTTTGTACATCTTGTTCTGGCGTTCAAGTTCTCAGATTATGAAGGTCACTTCACTCGCTGCAGCGTTCGTGTTTGCGAAGGCGGCACACTACTCGGACACAAATAACTAACTGTCGCAGCATCAAGTTTGTTGAGGACGGGCCCCTTGCCACCCCTACCTTTGCTTCCGGACTGCTGTTCGTGCTGATGACGACCGTGCCACTGCTCATTTAATCTTTTTCTCTTCTTTTCACTTTTCTCCTTTTTCCTTCCCCGCAGGCAATGTGCCGTGCTCCCGACTGGGTTGCAGAAATTAGGTGCCTTTTCTCATCCTTTAACCACTACCACCACCAAGTTCGTGCTCGCTCATGCGCATGCAGGTTAATGGTCGACATTTTCGGGGTCCTCCACTACGGCGTCTCCAATAATCTTATCGCCATTTCAGGACGTTAAACCCCATAAATTACTGTCAGTTTTACGTACGCACTCGTTTTGTGCGTCCTGGTTTGCATGTAAGCAGCCCTTTTTAAGCGTCCAGTTGCGACGGTTGTTCGCGCTTCTCCTGTGAATGTTCGTTTAGTGTGAACTCTCAGCTTGAGGAGTGATCTGCAAGTTTCGAGCTGTTACTATAGCATTCATTGCTCTGCCCCTGTGACGAATTAATTCTCAATAAACACTCAATGGTTTTGGTCAAGATGCACTTTCGTGTTTTAGGGATCGCTATGGTAGAGGACACAGCCATATTTAGGAAGGAGGGGGGGGGGGGTGGTGTTAAACTATACCTTACGTGTGTTCTGGCCTGCGTCCTTTAGTGGGAATGTGTATATACACAGTGAAAAATGGGGTGGTTGGTAGAACCCAGAATTTGGTGCACGACGAAAGGCTATATAGCCCCTCACACTTTCAAAAACCGCGGCCGCTGCTGCGTGCGAAGTGACCTTACAGGCGGTAGTGTACGTTTCTAACGTTCTAAAACATTCCCGTGATCCACGATATGTGAATACAGAAATGATCATTGCTCTGTAAAAATAGGAATATTTCGTAATAAAACAGCGACACAGGAACATATGGAAAAAGTGCAAATTGAAAAGCGATAGTGAAAAGCGGGAAACATTGATGATCAATGGTAAGAGCATAAATTGTGTAGTCGTCGTAATAATTACCCATATGATTTGTTTTTGTTCATTCTAGTTTCGTTCGAAATTTCAAAGGAATATTACGTATATCCCCGCATATTGCAAGAACGCTCTGAAGCAAGAAATTTGGTTCTAAAACTTAGCGATAAGATAACTCTGAACCTTGAAAGAAGCACAGTCTTGGCCGACAACATCCACTTCGTTACAAGCACTAAGGACTTCCACGAAGTAGAAATGGTAAGTAGGTTAAGTCTGATGATTCTGGTACCATCTAAAAATAATTATTTTAAACTTTACAGTCCCAGCCAACAAAGGTACATTCATTGCACAATCCTATCTGCTCCGCGTTTTGCCTTCAAGGGTAGTATGCACTAACTTGCTATCATTGTGTAATTCATTCAATGTGAATACAGGAGGACAGGGAGAAAGAAAGGACACATGGCAGTGTTTCACCACTAATTTCGGAGAAGGAGACATTTGTCACGGGCCTTTTTTAGGAAGTGCAGCTTAGGTGTCGCTCTTACAAATAATTGTGCCAGTGCAGAAATGACGTCGTGAGGATTACGTTCGCACAATATGTAATTGTAACGAAGCTCTACAGCTCCTAGCTTTGTTTTCATTGTTGTAATAATGAATACGGGAGGTTGTTTTTGTTGTCGCGGCAACGGCCTTTCCGACGACAGCAACAAATCACGAAAAGCTAAAAACGTTATCTAGTTAAGCAAACTGTACACAATAGCCCTACAATCGAACACCATATGAGCCTCAGTAGTCGATTGCTCCTTCTAATAGGTAAAATAATTTCATACTGTCACATCGTCGGGACATTCATGAAGACAGTAAATATGCATGTTGAGTAGTAAACTTTGTAGTTGTGTGAAAGTGTCTCCAAAAATTCAAAAATAAAATACTAGCTACGTACATTCCACACTGATAGCAGCGTGAACATTTATCAGGCATCGAGTAATCTGATGTGCGGTAATCTGATGTGTTTAGTAAGCTATCCTATAAACTTGACTATTCGAGTTCAGCGCGTAGTCTTAACAGAAGAATTTTGAACAATAGTGAAGTTTAAGTAATGTGATGCCATAGACTGCGAGAATTGCTCGCTGTCTTTACATATGTACCCTGCACACATGAAAATTAAGCACTAAACAAACGTAGCTATAGCTACGCAAGCAGCTGAGTCCAAGTTCAAATAAGCGGAATTGGTTCACTCGAGCATAAGTCCAGCGAAAGTTCAAACAGCTCAAACTAGTTAGCTTGTAGACTACCACACTCAGAAATATAGTAAGGCTCACCGTACGAAAAAAAAACATACTGTGAGAAAAAAGTAAAAGTGTCATCAAACGCATAATCATAACACGTGCAGAAGGGTCAAAAGTTCTGAAGCCACGCTGCCTTAGAAATACATGTGACAGTGGCCCAGGAACTTTTGACTCCCCCCCCCCCCTTTCATTTGCTTTCAGTATATAGAGGATGGCAGCAACTTCGTGTACGTTAATAATTCCGTTTTATGTTAAATTTTTTGGGGAAATTCCTCATGGCGACACGTAATTTTTTTAAGACTTGCTCTTGGACATAGATCCAATATTTATTTTTACAGTTGTCTTCTGTCTAAAAAGAAGTTTGCTCGTATCACCTCTCGTGGTGAATCATTTTTCTCACATTCATGAAGTAAATGGCGAATGATCTTCAGGCGACATGCGAGGTACATGCGAGAAATGACACAACAAACAGCACTATAAGAAGAGCGTCAAGAAGTCCACGCTTCACAACAAGCTACCAGGAGTACGGAAACAGAGACCCACAGACGCCACGTCAGGGTAATGGCATAAAATAATTGTGTTCGGACTAACGTCCAATACCTAATTAGAAATTTCTGACTCCTGGTTGCTGAGAAAACAAGAAATACTTACTAGTAGTTCTGTATTTTGGCGTGCACGTGAATTTAAATGCAGGGGCGTTTCACTAATGTTTCAGTGTGGTCGTGTTGGTCGCAGATTGAACCCACGCTTTTACGAAGAGCCCTACACCGCATGTACAAAGCCAACACTTCAAATGCTTCAACACTTCAGCATTTCGCTTCAAAAATGGGCCACCAAAGACATTGCGAAACTATAGTTAAACAGAATATCTTGCTTTTTTATGAACTCAGAGTGGTCTACATGCTTCTCAAAAGTCTATTGTCTTCTAACAGCTGCTTGTGCATTGCGTGACATGCGAGATCAGCTGAATTTCAGTTCCATAAGGTGGAAACCTACCCTTGTACCTACTATCTTTAGCACTGTGCTGTTTGTTAAAGAACCAGCGCTACTGAAGCAAGGTCATCATTTTGTACTGATCAACAATTCGGAAAAACTGTTAATGAGGGCTATACAAGAATAGTAGCGCTGAATGAAGTGGTGACTGAACTAAAGGTTAATAGAGCGTGATTTACAGTTTCAACTACATAGTAAGGCCAACATTGTCTATTTTTTTGCTAAAACCTCTTTCTGTTCCTGCCTCCGAGTCACGGTAGAAACTTCATTGCAGCGTCATCAAATAGGATCTATTGTATAATGCACAACATAATTGTCTGGAGCTTTTTTGAACCGACTTTACTGCTTATATGAAATCCCTGCAGCCGTTTAGATGCAAAACCTGAAATTGCAAAGCTACAATAAAGTGCATAACATATACAGATGGCAAAGTTTTTGCAAGATAAAAACACCAGGCCTGCGCTGAACGCCCAGCACAGTCGCAGCGAAAGCTGTAAGAGTGGCTCTTTAGAGCCTGTAGCATGGTAGATGCTACAAGCTTTGTGCCGGATTCCCACTACGCCATAAATAATCAAAATTTGTGTATTGGTCAGCGTGCTATCTTTTGTAATTCTTTGACGAAGCGTGGTATTCGCTGCGCACTTGTTCGGAATTCTGTGAATTTGTTCACGAAGTGCCTGACAACGATGAATTATGCCTGAAATGAATATGAACCGCAATTATTAGGTAATAAATAACACGTTTTCCAATGGGTTGAAGCATCGGATGACCCACTCGTTGTGCACTTCGCATTGTGTGACGCCTGGCTGTTCTTTTGATGTTGTAAATCGCTTTTATACTCATATATACGCAATTGCTTTCCCGACATCAAGCGTACCTAAGGCCAGTTTAGAAACAACCTCCAAGCACCGGCGTGGCTCAGTGGCAGTATAATTGGCTGGCACGCAGAAGACCCAAGTCAGAATTCTATTGTGTCCTAGGTGTTTTTTTTTATTTACTGAGTTCGTTCGTTTTTTTTTTCGATACTGGTTACGGACGCTGGTGATGGCGGTGGCAGTGGACAACTACGGCACCGCCTGTGACCCGTGTTTTGACCTCGTAACAGTTCTCGCTGTAATAATTTAGTTTGTGCTGAAGAGATACCATTCCTTGCAAAAACAAAATCTTATATAGAATTGTTGTAGGGGTAAAAGTGTTTACCTCACTAGAAAGTGAAGCTTACCTTATAACCTAAAACAGTTAGAAAGGAGATGATAACCATTGTTTATATTGCCACAAGGCAGTAGTGGGATTGGGGCATAAAGCGGTAGAGGGTCTCTGCTTGAAATAAAAGACTACGAGGTGGATAGAGAATGGTCCCAGCCCACCAGTGTGTCAGGCTTTGCCATTGCATGTAAACATCGTAAATATCCGCAAATATACGTTTCCTTGTAAGAATAATATAGAAAAATAGAAAGAGAGAAGTTTCTTACGGCTTCATCTTTGTGAAAATATAAACAGTAGAAAAAAAGGCACAGTCTAACAACGGGGCTTGTTGAATTTGCATAAGGAACCTCATATAACCTCCAGCTAATGGAAGTACCTCTAAGAACTACGCAGGAAACCGGTAAATTACGTCGTGAAAAAAAATACATGCTCATAATAAAACGTTGTGAGGCCACAAGTGTTGCGGTATGTCGATTCCATCTTTAGAAAAAACGCAAGCCAGGTAACAGTAAGTAGTAATAAAAAATGCGTGCTGACTCAAAACATTTGAATTTTAAGAAAAAAAAACATGTATTTTTTAGGCAATTTAGACGCGTGCACTTCAAAAAATTACAGCATATCTTTGCAGTGAATGATAATGAGTGGGGCGAAGCACTGCTGGGTTTCATCGATAAACTGTAAACTATCTGTGGATATCACCCACTACATCATCTAAGACATGACACACACTGTATATATTCATAAAAGAAATTTTATTATTCATAAATGGTAGCTATACGTCACTTCCACTTCCCCCTTCAATATGAGGGTGTTATGGTGGGAGAAGTAGTGGATCGGTGATGCGGCATAGTGGCATGTTAGCAAGGACAAAGTAGGTGCAGTTTGCAAAGGTGGAACTATAGGCGGTCACGTACAAACAAGAAATGGACGCAGTGGGACAATCCTTGGTTCATTAACGCGCACCTGGATACAAATACAAGCCCATCTTACAGTTCATACTGCCTACTTTTCAGCAGTATTTGCTTTATGGTCAGTGAAGAGGTGGATCAGTGGCGGGGTGCAGTGGGATATTTACAAGGACGAAGTAGTGCTCAGTTGACAAAGGTGGAACTATTGGCGGTCACGCACATACTTACAAGGGATGGACAGACCCGCGACTTTAGGAGCTTTGCCCCTAAAACACTGGGAAAAATCGACCGACTGCGCAGAAAGCCTGGTACTCATTTTAGAGAACACATTTGGTACTTGAACTTCTACGTTGTGTCTTCACTTTAAATATCTATCTTCAAATATCTTCATATATCTACCTGTTTATTTTCAATGCATTCTTGGTAATTGCGGAAGCATTTCTAAGCCCTTCTCTCCAGGCAGCTTAAAGGTAGCTATCACATTCATTACTTTGCTGTCCCCAAAAAGGACACATCAACTTACCTAAAAGCTTTGTAAAAGTCTCTATACGTTTTTTTTCCAATTTAACCCAGTTGCTAGCCTTCGCTATATTGTACTACTTCTTTTGTGGGTCAAGTACTGCAACGTGGTTTAACCGAATTTATTGTCCCTTTGTATATAACCTGTACAGAGGAAATGTATTTGGCAATTATCCTCATATCAGCTTCAAAAATCTAGCAGTCGAATAACACATCATTTTTTATTTTTCTATACCTATTGTGCTGCAGGTAGATACGTCTGATATTCAGGAGAGTATATACCACGACACGCACTACCAGTCCTCAGTGGCAGTTCGACAGAAAGACGGCAACGTGGAAGTCGTAAGTCAACGCGCAATTTTGCTGTATATGTAAATTAAAAAAACTGCACTGTTTAGGCACAAGGTGAAGAAATTAACGCAATAGCCACACATCGGGCTTCATACAACGCAATGTTAAGAGATTTACGAACCACACGACATGTAGTGAGCATGGTCGATTGTGCTTGACTTGACAATAATGCAGTTACCCCAATATATAAACAAGTGTTGTTGTGAATAGCTGACTGCGTGATGTCCGACGTGAGGCAAAGTGTAATTTTGGCATCGTGAAACGTGACAAGCCACTGGTCTTTACGTTGAAGTACATTAACTTTGAATCTCCAGTGACTATCACCGGCCAATCCAGTAGGGAGACCGCAAGGAAATTGTGCAACAAAGAGTTCGTGACGTCAGTTTACAAGGTTCCTGGTGAGATGTACATTGTTGCGACGATGAAGCTTTGGAAGGTTTTAACGGTGCAAGTGTCACCACAACTCATTTGGCGCAGCGTTCGAGTTAGTCTGTATAAAATGATAGTAGCGATGCGCATTTCGATAGGTACCAAATTCACGGGCATAGCAAGAATAGTCCTGGATTTAATGAAAGCAATTTTTCCTGTTGCTTCAGAATGAAAGTGAAGCCAGGGACATTTTGGGATGGCCCTTTCATCCTATTGCACTTGCTTCAGTGAACACACTCTTCCTTTCATGAAGCCATCGGATACGTCAATGTTTAGCGAAAGCACGTATGGCTTGTCCAAACGAAGTTCATTCTTTGTTCAAGAATGTTGCTATGAGGTCTGTTGACAGTAAGCAAGTAGTAAATGTTGTATTTACGTAGTTCGCTCTTGGTGAGATGGACAGTATGAACGGCGTGGCCTAGTTGGTTTATGTAGCCCTCGGAGCAGCGTGCTTTCGCTGGTTCAAATCTGCGGTGGGCGCCATGGAATTCCTTTATCGGGATTTATTTTTCTTTGTGCTTTTTATATGGGTCATTCCATATCAAGTGTACGCAGTTATATGGGAGTGGGAGAAGTAGTTATAACGGCGTATATATTTCGTAAACAAAAAATGTTGAGTTGCCTGGACGGCTCTTCAAACTTTGGCACTCAAGTGAAACTCTGTCACGCTAACTTTTTTTTATTACTGGTTTGAGCAATTCATACGAAACACTTTTTCCTTTAATCTCAAGGCACTACTGATTCATGACTATGATAGGTATTCGACTGCATGTCAATTTTCTTTAGTTTTTCCCTTGGAAAAATTATCAATATGCAGCACGTTTACCATTTGTTACATAAAACACAAATTTTTTCGCCAGTAATGTTTTGATAACTTCTCCTTTTTGTGTGCCTATAATGAATGATTAAAACACTTTAAAACTAATGAAGAAAAAACATTGCCAAAGAAAAAAACTGTGGAAAAGTTAGGAATAAGAGCATTTGGACGCATTTTGACTCATATGGTTGCTTAATATTCGCAACGTAGCAATGAAAGTAGAAATACAACTATTATATTGTTGTGTAGCCTAATTTGTCAGTAATTTAAGCAGAAAGTATCACATGAGTAAATTTATTTTTCAGATAGAAAAAAAGTTTTCCAACTGAACAACCACAAGGAAGTATGAAGCCTGCCTTTGTTACACTTCCACTGCATGGTACGTCAAAATAAGGCTCCAGTAGGGGCTTATCGACAGCGAATAATCCTTGTAATAGAACTCCATGCCAATGAATTTATTGATACTGCTGTATTGATTGTCAAAAAAGGAGCAGTAGCACTTTATTTACGGAACAGTATATTCCCCTTAGGATCATCAAAGGGCAGTTTATATTAAACCTCTTTTCAGTCCCAACGGCACAATTATAATGCAGTCGATCGCCTGCAATACAGTATTGAGGCGTTGAGTTTGGCTTCTTATAATTAATGTAAATGGTACTAATCATAAATAATGATATAGTTGAAGTATTTTCTACTAAGCTGTTTTTATGATTTTCTGGGTATTAACCCATGCGTGATCCCTTACCACTGGTGTGCATGATGAAATGGTGTATTCAGGTGTACAAGTTGGAGAAAATTGAATATCGTGGCCAAAATTGACATAAATTGGCCATTTTTAGTAGTCGTTTAAACAATTACTTCATCTTTATATTGACCCTAGGGCGTTCAAAACGTTATAACACGTCACTATTTTTGGACGGGTTTTAGATTAACGCATTTTCAGCACCTTGGCACCACAAAGAAAGAGATAAATGAAAATCGTAAAATCCCTCCGTAAATAGTGAATCAAGTATAATTTACGGGCACGACATCGAATCATCTCTAACGTGGTTCGGATGCATCATTTTATCATGCACACCAGTGGTAAGCGCTCACGCATAAGTCTATATACCTGAAACATTCTAATACAGCTTAGAGAAATTATACATTACAAAATTCGGTAATATTACTAAAACCATTTGTAATAATTGCCAGAAACCAAACACGACGCCTCAATGCTGTATTACAGGTCATCGACTGCATTATACTTCTGCCACTTGGGACTAAGAAGCGGTTCAATATAATACCACCTTGATGGTTCAAAGGGTAAAATACTGTTTTGTACAAAAAGCACTGCTACCCCTTTTTGACATTCTATACTTCAGTATTATTAAAAGAAGTGGCAAGGAGTTGCATGACACGCATTATTCGCTGCCGAAGAGCCCCCGCTGGAACCTCGCGCGGGTGGGTCAAGGTGAAGCAAAGGCAGCCTTCGTTAAACTTCGTCGTTGTTCAGTTTGAGAATTTTTTTCTTCCTTTAGACAAAGTGTACTCTTTTGAAACCTTCTGTTTATCTTACTGACAAGCTATACTATGTAACAATATAAAATCCATATTTTTACTGTGAACGCTACACTGCCAAAATTGAGCCGAAATATGAGTCAAAATTCTGTTTTTTCCAAGTTTACCACAATAATGTGGCAATAATAACATTTTGTTTGCTCCGGAAGTATTTTTATTCATTTGTGCCTTTTGTTACCTCATGAGAATTGCTATTTTCTTATGTCTCAAGAAAAACACTTTTGCCAGTTTCAATAGTACAACGGCGTGCATTTCAGCATATACAGTTAGGCACAATAAAATGTTCTTTCCAAAAAAATATATGTTGTGCAAAAACAGAAATATTTTAAACTAATAAATAGTTGAAGAAGTGTGTTGTTGTTTTTTGCCAGCTGGTAAACAGTGCAATAAAGAACTGTATTTTTTACAAAATTCTCACAACAAAGAACATTCAGAGTGTACAGTTTAAAGATAAATTACGTAAGAACAGTATAAAAAGGATAAATGTTGTACAAAATCTCCCTACTCACACAGACAAAGGAAATCGGAAGCGAAGTTATGCGTCGTTCCTCGGGCCAGGTGGTGAAGCGTTGGTTGGTTTTTCTTGATACACGAGTGAACTGCTAGCCTATATTTATTACTTTAATTTTTACGATAACAACCAGCAGGTGTTTCAATAAAGATGGGTTCCCGTGAAGTGAATATTCCTTCTATAAATCAGATGTCCAACGAGCTTTGCTGTTTTGTCTAACGTCACCATTTTCCAACAGCCACGTTTCTTCGCCTTAGTTGTCTTTCACACATATGCATACAAGCTTAATACTTTGCATTTTTGCACATCATGGTAAACAAAGAAAAATATCGTGCGTGGTCCTAAAACGTTTCGCACTGCTCCGTAGTCAGGACTGAGATGTGCTGCGGGGACCTTCCTGTCGTGACGATAAGCTCTGCAGCACACCACACCCCACTGGCGTGTCAGCCTCGCAAGTAAACGGAGTACTCAGCTAATAAATTGTACACAAAAGTCAGCAGCGACGCATTTACGGCGAAGAATAAAATTTGAAACGGTCAACAAAAAGAAATTCATGAACGCCTATGGATGTCTCCCGCTGGGCCAAAACATCGCTGCTATAAAACTTGTAGCTCAGGTGCTGTCATCCTGGGACTCTAAGCTCGTTTTCACTGGCTCTAAATGCGGTTAAAAGGCAGTCTTAGGCAGCCCATGATTTTTGCAGCACAGGTGCTCACCTATACGCGCTTGACGATGACGCCCTAGAATTGACTAGTGACACTGAACGCGGCCCTGTCTTTGATATATTATTAAAAGTAATACCAATGCTGCAGGTGCAAGAAGCCACGTCTACACTTTACACATGCGGCGTACATTCGGAAATTTTCGGTAGAATAATGTTTCCCCGAATCCAAGAAATAAACTTTCTGTTCAATATCTAGCATACATTTTTTGCAAAATATTACTGCCTAACACTTTCCGATTGCGCGGCGGACACCTTTATTCAATACCTGGCTTGAAAAGGATCTTTTAATAACTGAACTTTGATTTTGTTGTTGTATAACCGCGAGGGGCACGAACTTTTGTCAAGTTTTGTCAAGTTGCCAGTCAAGTGCATTTTCTCATCAACACATGCCCATTGATTCACGCAAAAGTTTCTCTGAAGTCACTGTGTTGCCAAAACGGGCCAACTGAAATCCATTCTGGAAGCTGAGTGGCTGGACTAACAACTAGAAAGTGCTGGGGGCTCGAGCGACGAAGTGAACATGCAGAAATCGACAATACAAAGCTTCGATCACCGATAATAGATTGCAATAGGCGTTGTAAAGATAGAGATATTAAAATCATATAAAGCAGAAAATTTCAAAATATCATCGGCAAAAAGTTTGGCCTTTATGTAAAAAACGATAAATGTGCAGCATATAGCGATTTCTCGCGAAAGACAAAAGGAAAACAAATAAAACATATGTAAATAAATTATCGTTTTCGAGAAAAGTTAGCAGCTTGAGATTGTTGAATAAATTTGTTTTGTAATAATTACTTGAACCAGTACTAATATATAAATTATTTGGCGTGACACAGTTACACGGTATCTCCGTTAGTAGACGTGTGCCCAGCCCAGCAATCT
The DNA here is from genome assembly GCF_013339725.1 of Rhipicephalus microplus. NCBI lineage: Eukaryota > Metazoa > Arthropoda > Arachnida > Ixodida > Ixodidae > Rhipicephalus > Rhipicephalus microplus. The sequence goes on from NC_051170.1 coordinate 132,513,299, forward strand.
GCCAGAAATCAATAATGTTTACTTCTCTCACACAATTTCACTTGGGTGCCCTAAGTTGGAAGCGCCTTCTAGTCAACACAATCTATTTTGCGAATCATAACGTCTCAAGAACAACTTCTCACTTCATTCACTTATAGCTGTATGAGTTTTTTCAGCAAGATCGAAGACGGTCGAAAGTTGACCGGATATATATATATATATATATATATATATATATATAATATATATATATATATTTATATATATTTATATATATATATTGTTGGGGGAGGGAACAATTCGAGACGAGGACGAAGCAGCAAGCAAGGCAAGCCATTGCGTTGGTGATATACACGCGTGACCCGAGGCAAGCGCTAATTTGATTTTTTGAATACTCATGTTCCTCTGTCTGCTGACGTTTCTCGGCTTTCCAGTTCATCTGTATTGAATAAATCGCGTGACATCTG
>NC_051170.1:132513844-132796344 GCF_013339725.1 Rhipicephalus microplus
ACCGATAATAGATTGCAATAGGCGTTGTAAAGATAGAGATATTAAAATCATATAAAGCAGAAAATTTCAAAATATCATCGGCAAAAAGTTGGCCTTTATGTAAAAACGATAAATGTGCAGCATATAGCGATTTCTCGCGAAGACAAAAGGAAAACAAATAAAACATATGTAAATAAATTATCGTTTTCGAGGAAAAGTTAGCAGCTTGAGATTGTTGAATAAATTTGTTTGTAATAATTACTTGAACCAGTACTAATATATAATTATTTGGCGTGACCCAGTTACACGGTATCTCCGTTAGTAGACGTGTGCCCAGCCCAGCAATCTGCCAGAAATCAATAATGTTTACTTCTCTCACACAATTTCACTTGGGTGCCCTAAGTTGGAAGCGCCTTCTAGTCAACACAATCTATTTTGCGAATCATAACGTCTCAAGAACAACTTCTCACTTCATCACTTATAGCTGTATGAGTTTTTTCAGCAAGATCGAAGGACGGTCGAAAGTTGACCGATATATATATATATATATATATATATATATATATATATATATATATATATTTATATATATAGGTTATATATATATTGTTGGGGGAGGGAAACATTCGAGACGAGGACGAAGCAGCAGCAAGGCAAGCCATTGCGTTGGTGATATACACGCGTGACCGAGCAAGCGCTTAATTTGATTTTTTGAATACTCATGTTCCTCTGTCTGCTGACGTTTCTCGGCTTTCCAGTTCATCTGTATTGAATAAATCGCGTGACATCTGGTGTAGGTGTGTGGACTCCGGTGTGAACCTGAAACTTCACTCTCATAAACTTCCCCCTCTTCGTGACACCAACATGGCCACCGAGACTCCTCTCCAGGTGGTACCTTGGGCCGTCTATGTCTTTTGTGGTGCCGTGTGTCCTCATCGAGATCCCCTTATCTTAACCGGCTCCGCTGAATCAGATGTCGAAGATTGGTGGGCGAGGTACGACCAAGTCGGCGCAAGTAAGAAATGGGACGACCCAAGTAAGCTGGGCTGCGTCACGTTTTACCTCGCGGACATCGCGCAACTGTGCTTTAATAACCACGCAGTTGACATTCCTGCATGATTTGCATTCAAGACTGCTTATATGAACGGCTTTGGACGACGTGCGGCGCACGAGCTTCAAGCCGAGCAGCATTTACATCAACGTGCGCAGCAACCAGGCGAGAACTACAAGGGGTACATTTAAGATGAGTTGTATCTATGCAACCCCGTCAGCTCTGCAACGCATGAGCAAACAAAAGATCAGGCACATTATGAAAGGTACCGAGGGCAGTGTCTTTCAGATGTTTCTCGCGAGGAATCCCCCCGAAATTGCTTTGCTCATCTCCCTCTGTCAGAGCTTCGACGATTTGTGTAGGCAGTGAGCAATTGCTCGTCAGGCCCTCACGACGCCAGGCACGCTCGTAAGCTAGCACCTACCTGCTCGTCCTGCCGATAGAAGCCGCTGCTTTCGACAATCTAGGAGTTCGTGTGCGAAGAGGTAGCGTGCCAGCTGTCGCTGCTAGCACTGACCCATAAGCCCATGCATGCTTTGGCTGCGGACCTCCAACACGCCATTCGGACCCAAGTCGCTGAGCCCCTCCCACCGATGCATCAGCAACCACGTGTCATTGTGCCTCTCACGTACACCGCCGACACTGCTCGCCCCACACAACACGTATGCCTTATGCTCCACTTGCCGTCACACCTCATGTCGGGCCTACAACCCTGATTGCTGCGCCGTATCCCTTCGCGCAATCTTCAGCTCCATTTTACCGACGCTCAGACGCTTGGAGGACGTCGGACAACAGGCCAATCTGCTTCATGTCAAGCTCCTCCTTCATGTCACACCGTGGGTAGGCTGGTTGCGTCGTCATCAAGGACGCCATCGAGGTTCACCCTTGACAGACAACGACCCTACGCGAACCATCAGCTACTTTCTCCTTGACGGCGCTTCCCGGCAGCTATGCCTCGCCGACCTGCTACGGAACAGGGAAACTGATCGTTTCAGCTCCGGAGGCAACAGCTGCGTACCAGTCAAATTGCTCAAGGATTCCGTTGCTTTAGCCGCAAACGTTATCGACGTCAATGTTGAGGGGACCCCAGCACACGTGCTTATTGACACAGGGGCCACCCTTTCCATAATCTTCGAGACCTTATGGCGCTAGTTGAAAAATGTGACGATGTCTCTCTCGCGCCCGATGCTCCGCATAGCCAACTCGCAGTGCATAGAACTTTCAGGTGTGTGCGCTGCACGTGTCACTATCCAAGGTGAACTTTATATCCATCCTGCTAGGAAGCGCAGCCACATTACACAGAACACACAACACAAGCGCTTAACTTCAACTAAACGTTTATTGCAATCGTCAGAGTTTATAAAGGGGGTGAAAAGAGAAACAGAATAATACAAGGTAGACAACAAAAAGCACACGTGCCAGTTCTGTACACTACTATCCGTTATTGTGTATCCCCATATCCAAAAAAACATGGTTCTTTCCGTATGAGCAAGATAGAGGGTGCACTAACACACTCAAAATCATCGCGTGTCATTTCCCCACTTCTACTATCAAACGGGTTAATAAATCTTTGTCCCGATATAACACGCTAGTGTTATCGAAATAAGGCACACAACCACACTCCTTACTATGGATTGCCAAGGGACTATTGGTACCCTTGTGCACTTTATTGTGGTGCTCTTTTAGCCTCTCAATAATGCATCTTTCAGTTGTTCCCACATAAACAAAACCACATGACAAGGGTACTCTGTAAACAACCAACAGTGCAAACTCATTTCATTTCATTCATTTCATTTCATTTATTTATACTGTTAGCCCAGAAGTGGGCCGTTACAGGGTGGAAGTACAAACAATTATTTGCAAAAAAGAAGTACCGTACAGGTCTCGAGATCATTTCTCGGTATTATTGTGACCAGCAACTCGAAGTTATACATAACATACATAAATGGAACACACATGCGATGCAATACATACGCGCAGAACAGCACATGACGCATTTGAGGCGGCACTTTTGCACCGCGCTGAAGATTTGAAAGACAACTACTGCAGAATCATGCAACCAACAAAAAGTACACACACACGCCAAAAAAAAAACATATGTCACTGTTATTCGGAAAATAAACGTTTTAGATTCTGTTCAAATGATGTAAGCGAGGAACAACCAATTATAGACTCGGGCAGCATATTCCAATCTTCAATAGCACGTGGAAAGTAACTGAACTTAAAGCAATCGTTACGTGGGACTAGGGTGGTATATACATATTATGGCGATGTCTGGAGTGTTCTTGTGTGTTGACCTGGAAGTAATCTGAATAGTTTAGTTTAAAATGATTATGAATTAACTGGAGGAGGAATTTCAGACACTCAATCCTCGTCCTAAGTTCAGGACTATCCAGTCCAGCTTTTTTGCAGAGTTCAGTAGGAGAATGATGTCGGCGATATTTATTAAAAATAAATCTCGCACCAAGTCGCTGTATTTTTGTTATTTTATTGCAGTTTGTCTTTGTGTAAGGGACAACTCTGCATATTTATTGCGATGCTTAATTTGGCATCCTTTCTTTTCTTTCGAAACAAGACAAGTTTTGTGACATATTATGAACAGTTGTTCAGGAGCAGACATGACCACTCGGACGCCCACCTTATTACCAATATTTATAAGATTGTGTGCCAAACTATGGATATAGGGGACAACAACTGTTTTACGCTGCTGCAGAGAAGTGTTATTACACTGCCTATTTTGTTTCTTTGGGTCCCTATGTAGAGATTAGGCGACGCTTATAACCATTCGTTGCGCTTAACCTGCTGCCTTCAGTCGTGAAACCTGTTGCTCAAAGCTCTTCTTCATGAGGAGAAAACAGGACTTCTTCAACGAAATAAAAAGGACATTCGTGCCACAAACCTCTTCACTACTTTTATATGAGCAGAAGAGAAAGGCAACAATGGATTTTTGCTTCTGGGCTCATAAAGCCAACAAACTCGTTGGCTTTATGAATTCGTTGATGAAGTGCTGTTTTCACCTCATGAAGGAGAGCTTTGAGCAACAGGTTTTGCGACTGAAGGCAGCAAGATACCCGCAACAAATGATTATAAACGCCACTTAATCGCTACATAGGGACCTAAAGAAACAAAATAGGCAGCGTGTTAACACTTCCCTGCAGCAGCGTAAAACGGCTGTTGTCCCCTATATCCATAGTGTGGCACACAATCTTAAAAAGATTGGTAAGAAGGTGGGCGTTCGAGTGGTCATGTCTGCTCCTGAAAAACTGTCCAGAATATGTCACAAAACTTTTCCTGTTTAAAAAGAAAAGAAACTATGCCAAATTAAGCATCGAAATAAATATGTTGAGTGTGCACAGTCGGTTGTTTACAGAGTGTCTTTGTCATGTGGTCTTGTTTATGTGGGAACAACTGAAAGATGCATTATTGAGAGGCTAAAAAAGCACTACAATAAAGTTCACAAGGGTACCACCAATGATCACTTGTCGATCCATTGTAAGGAGTGCGGTTGTGTGCCTTATTTCGATAACACGTGCGTGTTATATCGGGACAGAGATTTGTTAACCCGTTTGATAGTAAAAGCGGCGGAAATGACACACGATGATTTTGAGTTTGTTAGTGCACCCTCTATCTCGCTCACGCGGAAAGAAATATGTTTTTTAGATGGGGTGATAGACCATAACGGTAGTAATGTACGGGACTGGCACGTGTGCTTTTTGTTGTCTACCTTTTATTTTTTCTCTTTTCACCCCCTTCATAAACTCTGACGTTTGCAATAAACGTTTAGTTGAAGTTAAGCGCTTGTGTTGCGTGTTCTGTGTAATGTGGCTGCGCTTCCTAGCAAGATGGATCTTACCACCTGGCCCGATACTATTGTTTATTGAACTTCATGTCATTGAATTTTTTTTTGTGCTGGCGTCTTGCTCCCACGAAGTCATTTCTGGATGGGGCTTTTTTTCGCGACATCGGTCATCAAAGATTGCTCACGTGCAGAAGTTGCCCTTACACCACTCCCAACTTCTTGTTAGGAGGATTCCCTTCCCAAAGCTTACAAACTTGTTGTTGCTGCAGACACAACAATAGCACCGAACACATCCACCCTTCTAGCCCTGACCTGTGTGGCCGTTCCTGCCTGAACTATTTTGTTTACTCCGTGTGACGTATTTCTTCACCGCCGTAGCCTATCGTGACCTCTCTCGAGGCGGTGCATGCTAGTAGCACCGTTGAATCCGGTGGTATCAGCATGCTTATTGTGAATTCGCTATCGTCACAGGCCACCCTACTTGGCGAATAATGTTTGGACAGCATACAAGACGTTGTCCTCCTGTGTCCTCTGGCGTTCGCTGAAAGCCAACTGCACCTAACTATCCACGCCAGACATTACACCCTTTTGTGGCCGCTGAGCTATCACCGACACAACGACCCGAAAACTTTTCCTTTTTCGAGAGTTCCACTCTTGCTTCGATTGCGCTGAATCATCTTTGGTCGCACAGTGAACATCACCCACCACATTGACACCGGTTCCCATGCTTCCTTACGTCGACGACGATACTGAGTTTCAGAGTAAGAGCGACGTATTATCAATGAACACGTCAATAATAGGTTCAAGCATGGTGTCATCCAGTCATCGCAGAGCTCTTGATTGTCCGTTGTTGTGCTTGTGCCACGAAGAATGGGTCTATTTGATTCTTTGTCGACTACCGCCGGCTTCATAAGATAACTTGGAGTGACTTGTACCCTTTGCCATGCCTCGATGATGCTTTCAATTGCTTGAAAGGAGCAGAATATTTCCCCTCTTTGGCTTTACTGTCGGGTTATTGGAAAGTTTGAACGGCTGACCATGACCGATCGAAGACTGTACTTGTCACAGTTGATAGGCTGTATGAGTTTAACGTCATGATGTTGGACTCTGCAACACCCCAGCCAGATTCGAACGAATAATGGACACCATTCTTCGCGGCTACAAGCGGCACGTGGCTCTACTACCTTGAAGATATCATCGTTTTGTCTCGCGGCTTTTCGACTCACCTTCTTCGTCTTTGTACAATTTTCACGTTTCTCACCTCTGCTGGTCTCCAACTTAACATCAATAAGTGCCAATTTGCTAGCATGCCAGCTCATTATGCTGGGTCACGTCGTCTGCAAGGAGGCTGTTCTCCCGCATCCGGTGAAACTCCGCACCGGGACCCACTATCCGAAGCCTAATTTCATTAAAATGCTTCGAAGTTTTATCGGGCTGCGCTCTTACTTTCGTCGATTTGCGCCCGACTTCTCTTTCATCGTCGCGCCTTTCACCAACCAGCTGACAACTTCCAAACGCATTTCGGCCTGGTCAAAAGAGTGCGATGAATCTTTTACCACGCTTCGGTGGTTATTATTATCACCTCCAAAACTACACCATTTTGACCTTGATGCGCCCACGCAGATACACACCGATGCCAGCGGTGTCGGTCTAGGCGCAGTATTGGCTCCAAGAAAACCGGGATACCAAGAATACGTGGACGTTTACGCGAGTCGAACCATCAAGAAAACCGAGTGTAGTTATTCCGTCACTGAGAAAGAGTGCATCGCAATTATCTCAGCTTTGGCGAAGATCCGCCCATAATTTTATGGCCATCCTTTGGAAGTCATCCCGGACCACCACGCTTTATGTTGGTTGTCATCGCTCAAAGATCCATCGGCACGCCTCGGTCGCTGGGCACTTTGACTACAGCAATGCGAGATTCATGTTGTATACCAACGTGATCGCAAGCACTCCGACGTTTATTCGCTATCCTGCTCATCACTACCGGCTGACTAAACCTCCTCGACACGCTCTTCAGCTTTCATAAAAGCTATTGGCTTCGCATACATGACATCGGAGCAACGCAAATATGCGTGGATATATCAACTCCATGATTTTCTGACAGATTGGTTAGCTCATACGGTCTCAAGAACCATCCGTCGTCAAGCCACAGATTTCACTATTCGAGATGTCCTCTTCTGTTGGCGGAGTTACAAGTCAAAGGTCGGAGGCGGCTGATAGTGATACCCAACAACATGTGCTCAGAGATGTGTACTCCTTTCCACAACTGCCCTCAAAGCGCTTAAGCGAGTGCTCTAAAAACGCGCAACCGTCTGCGACTGTGCTACCACTGGCGCGGCATGTACACATTTGCTCGCAAGTACGTACGTGCTTGTATTGCATGCCAGAGACGCAAAGTGCCACCTCAACGCCGGGCCGGTACAGTTTAGCCTCTGCTTTGTTCAGCGCTCCATTTGACTGCGTTGGTGTCAACTTGTACGGACCACTTTCCTCGTCGTGTTTTGTAAATAGGTGGATAATTGTCGGTGTCGACCACCTCACGCGTTACGCGGACATCACAGCACTACTCGCAGCAACCGAAAGAGAAGTTGCGTTTTTCATCTTGCACGACTTTGTTCTTCGCCACGGTGCTTCCCGGGAACTTTTGAGTGACAGGGCGGGTGTTTTCCTGTCTGACACCATTCAAGCGTTGCTCGCTCAGTGCAGCATGGTTCATAGCATAACAATAGCATATCACCCGCAGACGAATGATCGCACAGAACACTTTAATCGCAATCTTAGTGATATGCTGACAATACACACCGTTTCAGACCTGACTATTTGAGACACTGTCCTTCCATTCATCACGTATGCATATAACACCACTTGGCACGCTACCACAGGGTTTACCCCTTTCTTTCTTTTGCACGGACACGAACCATCGTGCACGTGGGACACTATCCTCCCTTGTACGCCTCACTCACTTCAGAACACCGCAATTTCTGATGTCGCCAGGTACACCGGAGATGGCAGACAATTGGCCCGTTCCCTGGCAACCGAGGACGAAGGCCACTATAAGCTACGGCACGACACTGACCGACCCCTCTTTACTTTCACGACTGGTGCCTTCGTTCGGCTCTGGATTCCGCTAAGTACTGCTGGCTTTTCGTTGAACTTAATGGCGCCATACCCGATGCCTACCGCATTCTCGCCCGTACATCACCAGTAAATTATGAGATTGAGCTGATGACACGGTCTTACGTACTTACATTATCGTAGTAGAGAAATGGTCCATCTTATTCGCCTGAAACCTAATTATGACTCCAATATAGTGACTATGCTTTAGGTCGCCAGAATGACAACTTTTTTACCGAAGGGTATTGTAGGGAACAATGCGAGACGACGACAAAGCAGAAAGCAAGGCCCGCCACAGCGTTGGCGATATACACGCGTTACCCGAGCTTAAGCTTGCTTAGATTTTCGGACTACTGACGTCATTCGTCGGCCTTCCAGATCATCTGTACGTGAATAAATCAAGTGAGTATATATATATATATTATATATATATATATATATATATATATATATATATATATATATTATATATATATATATATATATATATATATATATATATATATATATATATATTAATATATATATATATATATATATATTTAGGAATAAAGGAGCACGAAAATTTGATAATTGTTTACTCTACGCTTCGGCCGTGGCACGGCCTTCGTCAGGATTACCAGAAATACGAGTATGTGGCTGCTTTTATGGGCAAGCATGAACGTCAGTACAAAACACGTGCGATCAGCATGTGAGTGTCACAAAAATTCTTTGAAACAGCCGTGACTACACTACAAACCATTAAAATTTAATACAATAGACAAGATTGTAGGCATGTAAAAGGCATTTGTAACATTCACCATCGACGAGGATCACGCATGAAAAAAATAAATATGTGATAACCTTTAGGAAGTATATTATACGTCAGGGATGCTTCTTTAAATATTTTTCAAACTTTCGGACGTCAGGGCATCGTAGAAAGGCATGATACTTTGCCTACGCATTCGTTAATGCCGGATAACAGACTGTTGAACTTGTGAATCAAGAACGATTCCCGAATTTCGCGATCAGTGGCCGGTCATTCACCAGAAGTAGTAAATTCGTGGCAGGTGGCATATTCAGACAATTTCGCAGAATAGCCTATCTCCTGTAATGCAAATATATCAGGGGACTGGTTGACGTATTAGAGAGAAAATCGCAAAGTTGCCCCTTCGCTGCGGTAGCTCCAGGAACTTCACTGCCAGAAAAGCGTGCTAGACGCATTCGTCATCTTTTCGTTAATATGGCGTTGCCCTGACAATTTGGGTCGTGGACATATTGGGGCTTTTGTTATCAGTGGGTTGCATGGGAATTCGCACCGAAATAATTGGTCTCTGTGATGTGAATACTTCGGCCACAGCTACACTCTCTGCCAGAAGGGAAGGGAACCTAAGCGAGTTGTAAGGTTAGGGAGAGTCATACCAAGGGCATCCACACTCTCAATAAACTCTTATCTTTCAGTTGCTTGCTCCCTAGACAATTTGTCAAACAGAGATTCTAGCCTTTCAATTCGATCATTGATATGTGAGACGTTCGGGTCTGCGGTGGCAATTACGGCTGTTGGTTTGGCAGCGTCATGTTTCGTGTCCGTGAACATGTCTACGTCCATTGTGACAGTGTTTTTATATTGGGTGACAGAGGCCACGATCTGTTCGGTACTGTTTGTAATAGTGGCGCTAGCGGGTGCTTGTTTGCTTTCCAATTGTTTACATTTAATGTTAGCGGCAGCCAATTGTTGTTGCAATAGTTTGACCTGTTCTGCCAACTCCCTCACGTGTTGGTTTTCGAAGAATTGTGTCTGTGACTGTCCCTGCTTGTCCGTCTGCCAGGCAACACGCTCTTTGCGTGCGGGGCGACTGGTTGGCTGTTTTGATTATCCCGGGTCCTTGACGATGATCGGGAATGGGCACCATGCTCAGATCTGATAGCAGTGGTGCTCTCTCCACCAAGCGTCGGAAATATTCTTGATAGTTCTTATTGTCGGTAATAGTACTTACTCTTGGTATGGCAGTCGGAAAAGTGCCGAGTTGCCTTGTCGGTGCTCTCGTCGTTTGCTGGAAGCTTCTATTTCAGAGTTTGGTTTTAAGAGTTGCAACTGCCAGCTAGGTTTCTGTTTTTATACAGCGGAGGCATTGCACCACGCAAGTGAATTCTTTGCTGTCAGCAGATTGCGGGTGGCTTTCGCCACAACGATGACAGCTATGTTACGTTTTCGAACACACGCTGGTCAAATGACCTGTTTGTCTGTAATTCACGCACGTTTCTACCTGTTCTCTGAAGGGAAATATCCACAGCGTGAAAGCAAGGTTGCGAAGACGCTTGGGTAGGGTATGACAAGCAATGGTTAAGACGAAATGTGTGGTCTTTCTCCGTCACCGGGCGCCTACTATGTCGGTAGTTGGATCGTGGATGCGATGCTCGTTAAAAAAGATATCATCACTCTCGCAGCTATGCGTATTGAACTATCTATATGCCTCCAACTGAGTGCTCGAGAGCAGAGGCATGCACAGCCATGGCAGAAAATTGGTCGGCAATTTTCAGTTGGGTAATCTTTAGGTAAGCTCTTGCATCGTTCACATCAGGCGTGCTGGCAGTAACACTGCTGCTGGTCGGGTGAATTCGCGTATGGTCGATGTACATGACTGCGGTCGAGCCGAAACCGCCAGCGGCCCATAAGGCTTCAGAGGGGCGTGTTGGTCCCAGATCAGCTAGATGTAATAAACACTGTGGTCGCACGGCTATTTTGTAGTCTTCCGGTGGTAACCGTGGTAGTGGGCTTCGCTTCGGAGCGGGCGGTGGACGTGCACGGCGAGGAGTCGCCTTGCTGTGTAGGGTGCGGGTGGTCACATTGTCAACCGCATCTGGGTGCATGGTGGTGGGGATCGGGATGGTGGTATCCACGTTGCACGGCCAATCTAGTATGTGACCATGATCTGTCTATCCGCTCCTCATCAGTTATTGGCATTCCTGTTACGACTACTTCCATTTCCCTGTCTGGGACGCGCTCGGGAAGGGGGCGTCTTGACACAGTGACGCCGGAGTTAGGGTAAGCACGGCAGCGTAGTGAAGTAGCACATGGTGCACTTCTAGCAGCAAAACAACTTGCCGGAGCGTAGTGTTGATTTCCAACAGTGCCTGGAGTCCTCTTGGAGCGGTGAGTTACTTTTCAGACATAGAAAAGGCAACTTGTGGTGATGGAGCAAAGTGAAAATGCAGAGTCCATGCGGAACGTGTCCTTAAGCTTTGGCAATCACAGCGCCTGTCTGCCCTACAGGAAACACCCTTTCACTTCTGCCCCTACCATAATGGTTTGTCCATTCATTCATCTGGATGTAAATGCACGACTAAGGGTCAACTTGAGTGCATTCACTTTAAAGCACTCACAGACAATGTGCACGCTCTTTTATATCAGTGTACGTAAGCATTCAGAAATTTCTTTGAGGCCATGTTTTACTTTCGTGCTATATCGATGCCTATAGCAGAGGCATCGGTAATGTTTTAAGCTGTCACTGAATATATCATTGATCTGCTAGACAAAGCAAAAAGGGTTACCCGCATTTATGCCAGCTATAAACAAATATACCATATTTCGCTAAATAGAAGCGTCTCAGCATTTTTACATGCAAAGCAGTGAGGTGATGGGAAAAAGCACTCACAGAAACGCATGTACGTTACCATAAGCAGGTGGACCAACATTCAGAATCTCTACCTGACTTACGCTTCCGGTAACCACTGCCGGTGACGATGACTGTATCATTGACAAACAGCCAATTCCTAAACGAACATGCCAGGTACATCGAACGTGATCACACTCTAACCGAAGCAAACGTGCTCTCTCAAACGTTTAACGCCACAAGACCGACGACCAACGGCTACAATGTCAGCATGTGTACTGAGGGAGCGTTTCGTTGCGTTCGCTGCCGACTCGGGAAAGAGAAGGAAGAGCGTAGGAGAGGAAAAAAGAAGGAGGGGATGCGCATGCGTTGTGGAGGTGTGGACGCCAGACTATGGAGGAAGTGTTTCACTGGCTTCCCCGCCGACTTGGGAGAGCGAGGGGAGCGTAGGAGTGGATACGGGAGGGGAAGGTGATGCTCAGTGAGGGAGGGGATGCGTGATGGAAGGACGGACACAACCACAGGCAAAAGCTGCTTTGCATCTAGAAGTTTGTGTAGCCTGAGCGTCGCAGTTTCATGGCTTGAGCTCTTCAGTCATCTGCAATATTGTCGATTAAGCATTGATTGACAAACGAAAACTATTCAGAGAGGTCCATTCTGGTGTCGGTTGGCAGTCTACAGCCTGTGCCTGGCAACTGGAGCGAGACGCGACTGGCACCAGCATGGCCCGTGACGCGTTGCAGAGAGTCCAGTACTTGGCGAAACCCAGAAAACGACTGCGGGCTGGACAACTTCGCCGTGACAGTGGTGCTGGCAGCGCCAGCAGCGACCACGCGTTCGAGGCTGGAAGTCGCTTCGAAGAGTCATTCATAATAGCATCAGGATCTCCTATGAGTATATGGTCCCGACACTACATTCATTTCATCGAGCTCGGCTATGGTAGGATATACGGAGCATGAGCTACGGGCTGACGTACATTTTGTAGGCATACATTATGTGCTTCATCCTCATCTGGACAGCAGTTAATCATCATCACCTGTTTTGGCTGACAGTCATCATCGTCTTTGAACGTGCGCTTCATCTTCGGGTCTGTTGCGCTTGTTCGTTCCCGAGTTCACGGCCAATAAACCTCGTTACAACCGAGTCGTCATAAGTGGTGGAGGTGGATTGACGATCTCGGTCCTCTCTTCACAACGCCTACTCGCTGCCACCGCTTCGACCCTCAGTCCGCCAACATGTCTCAACGTGAGTGGGCGGACGCCCTTTCTGTTGCCATCCCTGCGCTCAAGCCCCTCCTCTTTACATCGTAAACCACCAGCGTGACCTTCCAATCTTTGCTGGTCTCTGCGGCGAAGATGTGGATGACTGGCTTGAAAACTACGAGCGAGTAAGCGCAACTAATCACTGGGACGACTCTAACAAGCTCCGCCAAGTATCGCTTTATCTCACGGGCGTTGCCAAGACATGGTTTTCTAACCATGAGATTGACTTCGCCGACTGGCCTGCCTTCAAGCAGCAGCTTCGCCAAGTATTCGGTACACCTGCCGTTCGATCCGCTCTAGCAAAAAGAACCCTAGATACTCACCAACAACATCCCGGCAAGTCAAACACATCGTACATCGAGGATGTTCTTGCGCTCTGCCGGCGCGTCAATTCTTCAATGTTCGAGTCAGACAAATTGCGTCACATCCTGAAAAGCATCGGAAGCATTGACAACAATGCTCTTGTTGCCCAAAATCCTTCTACTGTCTCTGACGTCAACCCTACGTGTCAGCATCTCGACGAACTTGATTTTGTTCGCCTTCAGTCGGGCAATAGCGAACACCACCCAACACACCAGGACCTGCGTGGCATGATACGGGAGATCATATGCGAAGAACTCTAATCAACGGGCTTTTCACCACTTTCTTCATCTGTCACACAGCCTTCAAGTATGGCCTTGCGTGACATCGTTATGGAGGAACAAACATAATTCACTGGTCCAGCCCACGCTAGCCTCCGCCGACCAGCCCTCAACGTACGTGCAAATGGCGGCCACGCCTCCTCGCAACGTAAACTGTACGTTGCCGCTGCCACCGTTCACATCGATTGCTACTGCACCACCAGTCCGCTTCCGGCCAATGCCGGCCGACCCTCTGTCTGCCCACTTGAGTGCGCTATCCCCAGCACACCGAACACCCTCTACTACCCTGTTTGGCCCCCGTCTCGCACATGTGTTAAAGACGATAGTCTTTCTTGGAGACCTTCAACGCTAAAATTGTGGTCTGTCTGTCTGTCTGTCTGTCTGTCTTTACATTTGTCTGTTTGTCCACGCTTAACAGCACCGGGTACTTGGAATGGCTGACCCCATCCGCAGCGACCACCAGTGTTGTTCAAGGTGGAGCGTTCATGCTTGTGCAAGCATATACTGCGCATGTCTGGGGCACCATAACAACACGTATATATTCTGCATGTGTGCCTTTTACTAGAAAAGGCATACATAACTAATTTTAAGCACTGTAGCGCTTACCCCGCTGCACTGACCGTGCAACGCCTGCACGAAAAGGAGAGACTTTCCAACGCTTTGCTAAAACGAGACGGTGGTGGCACCTACCCGTCACCTTGAGTTCTACACCTTATCACCTCTGAGAGGGGCGCGACCACCCGTCTCAGAGCCACGCGCTTTGTTTTTGATGAAAACTGCCAGATGGCGCTCACGTCTCACGTGCGACGTGAGACGTGAGCGCCATCTCAGCCCATCCAGCGCCATCCAGCGCCATCCAGCATGATGAGCAAGATCTGTAAAGGAAAGGGGGACAAAACTGACATAAACAACTACCGTCCTATAACAGTGAAATCAGTGGTCTACAGGCTGGCGATGCAGATTATAAAGGAAAAAACTGCAGGCATGGATAGAGGATGAGGGGGTACTGGGGGAACTGCTGAATGAGTTTCGGAAACACAGGAGGTTGGAAGGCAATCTGTTCTCACTGACGCAGTGCATCGAAATAGCAGAAAAGGAACACAGGCCCCTGTGGCTAGCATTTTTGGATATCAAGGAGCGTACGATAGCGTGGTTCAAGAGGAACTGAGGGGAATACTGGAAACACTAGGCGGGGAACATGTAGTCACTAATCTTTTAAAGGACATCTATAGAGGTAACAAGGTAGTTATAAAGTGGGAAAAACAGGTATTCAAGCCTGCAGAGGTAAAACGGGGGCTTAGGCAGGGGTGTCCCCTGTCACCCTTATTATTCATGATGTACCTACAAGGATTAGAGGCCAAATTAGAGGGAAGTGGACTGGGCTTCAACCTCTCTTTAGTCAAACAAGAAAAACTCATTGATATGCACTATCAGCATTAATGTACGTAGATGATATAGTGCTAATGGCCAACAACAAGGGAGATTTGCAGAGATTGATGGACACCTGCGGTAATGAGGGAGATAGGTTAGATTTAGATTCAGCAAGCAAAAATCAGCAGTCATGATTTTTATTGACAACGATGGTAGCGAGCTTAGAATACAGGAGGTCACGCTAGAGATAACAGATAAATACAAATATCTGGGCGTATGGATAAACAATGGGACGGAGTACCTGAGGGAACATGAAATATACGTAACCACTAAAGCTAACAGGAATGCAGCAGTGGTGAAAAATAGGGCACTGTAGAATTACAATAGGTATAATGTTGTGAGAGGAATATGGAAAGGGGTCATGGTTCCTGGGCTGACGTTCGGCAATGCGGTCTTGCGCATGAGATTAGCAGTTCAAGCAAGATTAAAAATTAAGCAGCGTGGAATAGGTAGGCTTGCTTTAGGAGCTCACGGGAATACACCAAATCAGGAAGTACAAGGTGATATGGGATGGACATCATTTGACGGCAGGGAAGCTATCAGCAAGATAAAATTTGAGAAGCGATTGAGAGAAATGGGGGAGGAGCGTTGGGCTAGGAAGATTTCCATCTACTTGTACATGAAGAATGTCGATAAAAAATGGAAGAAGCGAACCAGGAAATTGACTGGTAAATACTTAGAAAACAGCAGGTGGCCAAACCAAAAAAAAAAAAAACTATCGGTTAAGAAGAAAGTGAAAGAAACGGAGACTGACATGTGGAGAATTGGCATGATTAAGAAGTCCGCACTAGAGATCTATTGAACTTTTAAGCAGGAAATTGCTAAGAAAGGATCTATGATAATATTCGGGGTAGTTCTCTACTGTTTGAGGCCAGGACGGGAGTACTGTGAACCAAGACATATCGGGCCAAATACGAAGGGGTAGACACAGTATGCAGTGCGTGTGGAGAGGAAGAAGAAACTGCCGAACACTTGATAATGTTCTGTAAAGGACTTCACCCTATGGTTCAGGTTGACGGCGCAGAGTTTTTCAAAGCACTGGGGTTTAGGGACCGGGAGGGCAAAATAGACTTTAAGCGGGTAGACTTAAATAGAAGGAGGTTATCTGATTGGTGGCTAAAGTCAAGGCACGAGTGAAAATTAAACCCTTCACTGCAAATTACGAATCCTCAAACTCACTTTTTAAAGAAAAAAATAAATCTAGTTTTTGGTTCATTAAGTATTACGGCTTAGTGGCGCTAGCCACCGCCTGATCTGAAGGGTACAGCCATATCTATCCATGCATCCGACGTGACTTGATGTGCTCGCGTGCCTCCGCTGCACGCTCGAGGCACTTTAACGCAGCGCCTCCCGAATACCATCAACAAAGTTTCTTGCGCAGAACATCAAATAAATGCTTTGTTCACTCTCTTCCCATGCAAGATTATTGTGTTTCGACGACAGTTGTAGAGTAAATGCAGATATGGGGCCAATAATTTACTGTAGATAACGCGGCCAATATATCGTGCTTCTGCCACAAGCGCCAGCCGGACGTGTGTCGCAGGTACGACATGCGCGAATAGGACTTTTTCAGTGGGGATACTGACGGCCGACGTTATTCATCTGGACAGCAGCAGTCTCCATCTCCGCCCGCATTGACTGAGACGCGGAATACTTACCGTTCAAGCCGGCACTGATCACCTTCGCTCTTTCGTCGCTCCTCCTCTCCGTTTCGGCCAGCCTCGTTTACCACTGACAATCGGTCGGAAAACTAATTGATGCAGTTTTCGGAGGAAAAACTGCATGTGACAGTAGGACTGATATTCTTTCAGCACGCCCATTCAACGTGATTTCTGTTATGGTGGAAGGAGTTCTCGTGGACGCTTTGGTGGACACCGGTGCGAAAGTTTCTGTGATTAGATATGATTTGTGCAAACGCCTACATAAAGTATTGACATCTTATAATGGACCCACTCTAGTCAAAGCCCCGGTGAACACTAGCCATTCTCTTGCTCTTTGTACTGCTCGTGCTTTTATTGATGACACCCTGCAATAAATTCAATTCACTGTGCTTACCCGGTGCTTTCACCAGCTAATTCTAGGGTGAGACTTCCTATCTTCTTTTTCAGCCGCTATATGTTGTGATGAATGGGCTCTGAACCTTACTAATACGGAGTCCATGTGCGACGAAGTCGTCTACAAGCTACTATGCCTGTTCGCTCGCGAAGATCTGGAACTACCGCCACATCAAGAGCGAATTGTGGCCCTGACCTCTAAGCACATCGACCACAGTGGCGTCTTTGTGTCCCCTTCTTTTACTTGCGTCGCTAAAGGCATAGCCCTTGCGTCAGGTGTCGTACACTTTCACCATGGCTCCGCACTCGTCATTGATACGCATGTAACACCGGAGAAAGTTCTGCTGCCAGAGGGCACTGCAGTAGCCTGTGTTGTGGATGAGATGCTGAGCCTGTCAGCGTCACGCCACTCAAACCTGCCTCTACCAACGACCCTTTTATGAGTAAGCCTGGTTCTTTCCCTTCACAGCACTTATCAGTGCTGACTTAACAACTATGCAGGCGCAGCAGGATCTTGCTTTGTTAACGAAACATGCCGAATCTTTCTACACCTGCTTGGAGCCGTTGGGCCAAACTACCACTGCAGCGTATCGCATTCAGACCTAGGGAACATCTATTGTGCATCACCGCCCGTACAGCATGTCTCTCGCTGAGTGAAAAATCATCAAGGAAAACATCGCTGACATGCTCCAACGGGCAATATTCGTCCATCAACTAACCCTTGGTCATCCCCTGTTGGTGTGGTGTGAAAAAGATGGCTCCGTGCGCTTATGCATCCATTACCGGGCACTTAACATCATCACACGCAAAGACGTATACTCCATGCCACGCATCGACGAGGCCCTTGGTTCACTGCGAGGTGCCGAATACTTTTCAAGCCTTGATTTGCGTTCGGGATATTGGCAAATTTGCATTCACGATGACGACAAAGAAAAAATGGCATTTGCAACCCCCGGACTATATGAATTTAACGCGATGCCTTTCGGCCTCTGCAATGCGCCCCAAAGCTTTGAACACATGATCGACACCGTCCTGCGTGGTCTCAAGTGAAAGACGTGTCTCTGCTACCTTTATAACATTATCATCTTTTCACAAACGTTTTCTCAGCACCTGAGGTGCTCTGATGATGTGCTAACATGCCTCGCCAGCGCGGGTTTCCAGCGTAACACCAAAAAATGCCGTTTCGCCACCAAATCCATCAAGGTTCTTGGTCATGTTTTGAGCAAGGACAGTGTTCGTGCTGACCCCGAAAAAATCGCTGCCGTTCTTCGATTTCCACTCCCCACAAAACCTAAGGATTTGCGAAGTTTTCTTGGCCTCGCATCTTATTTTCGTCGTTTCACACAAAATTTCGCTACGAAAGCTGCGCCACTTCACAAACTACTTGCTTCTAATGCCCCCTTTCAGTGGTCTGAATAATTTCAGTCAGCATTTGACCTATTGGAGCAAGCTCTCACGTCAGAGCCTGTACTCTGGCATTTTGATGACACCGCCCCGACACTCCTACATACCGACGCCAGCGGTTAAGGTATAGGAGCTGTTTTCCTCCAACGCGTATACTCTGGCCGGGAAAGGGTCGTCGCTTACGCTAGCCGAGTGCTTACTTCTACCGAAAAGAACTATACCATCACTGAGCAGGAGTGCCTCGCTGTTGTTTGGTTCATACGAAAGTTCCGTCCTTATCTGTATGGCCATTAATTCACCATCGTAACGGGCTACCATGCCTTATGCTGGCTTTTTACAATAAAGAACTTGTCCGGACGCTTGGGTCGTTGAATTTTACGCTTAGAGGAGTATCAGTTTGAGATTATTTATATATCTGGGAAAAAAACATCATGACGCCGATGCTACTTCTCGTTGCCCATTCCCTACGGCTTCATTCGACACCCCCAGCTGCCATCTCTAACGACACCAGTGCCGACGTGACTCTAAGTTCTGTTACCTCGCTCGCCTCGCTGTACCAGCCGCCAATCGACAATGACCAACCCTTCAGTTCTCCCCAGCAAGCTGACCCGTACTGTCGGCGCATTATACACCACTTCTCAAGAGCTACGCGTCCACCAAATGCAAGGCTTCGTCGACAACTCGAGCACTTCAAGCTTCAGGACGGTCTGCTGTATCGTCACATTTATCATCTTGATGGTCAACGTTGGGTACCTGTTCTGCCACGCGCTTTTCGACATCATGTACTTAACGCCTTTCATGACGATTTGACTGCTGGCCACTTCAGCTTTCACAAAACTCACGACCACATTCAAAGCCGCTTTTATTGGCCTGGCCTTTCTACCAGCGTACAAAGTACATAGGTTCCTTCTCTCCGTGCCAACTTCGCAAACCTCCTACATCTCCTCCTTCTGGTCAATTACAGCCAATGACGCGCCCTACAACACCTTTCGAGGTCGTCGGTGTCAATATTTATGGGCCCCTTCTCGTTACTGGCGCTGGAAATAGATGAATAGTCACCTCCGTAGACCATCTGACACGCTACGCCGAGACAACTTCAGTGGCTACTGGTTCAGCATCAGAAGTTGCTGACTTCATTCTTCGGGCTATAATTCTACGTCATGGTGCTCCTCGTGTACTTCCAGGGGACCATGGAACGGTGTTCTTATCACAGCGTTTAGGTGAAGTTCTTCGCGTTTCTGGTACTACACACAAGACGGCATTAAGCTACCATCCTCAAACAAACGGCCTGACCGAGAAATTTCATCGAACCTTTGCCGACATGATCGCCGTGTACATTTAACCGGATCACAGAAACTGGGAAAAACTTCTTCCGTTCCTCAGTTTCACCTACAACACCACTGTTCAGCACACAATCGGCTACTCACCATTCTATCTCGTTTACGGACGTTCACCTACTTTCTTTATCGACGTTTGCTTCTTCACCAGCAGTGACCCTGCATCACCGTCTTTCTGCGAAGATTACATTTCTCGCCTTGCACAGTGCCGTGAGCGTGCTCGTATGAACACGGAAGCTACGCAACAAGCAAGGAAGGCCGTCTACGACACCTCTCATAATGTGGTATCATTCCGACCGGTTGACGAGGCGCTGCTATTGACGCCAATTCGAACACCTGGTCTGTCCGACAAGTTGCGGCCTCGATTCATCGGCCCATACGTAGTTTCAGAGCAGACGTCACCTTTCAACTATCGTGTGACGCCTCTTGCCTTGCCAACTGACCATCGTTACCGCAGCACCGAAATTGTACTTGTTTCCCGCATGAAGCTTTTCACACCACCGCATTCCTCGTCACCTTGACTACCTGCCCGCAGCAGCCAGGCTGGCTGCTTTCACGGGGGAGGGGGGATTAGTGTAGGCATCTTTTATGTGCTTCATCCTCATCTGGACAGCAGTCAATCATGATCACCTGTTTTGGCTGACAGTCGTCATCGTCTTTCAACGTGCGCTTCATCTTCGGGTCCGTTGCGCTTGTTCATTCCCAAGTTCACGGCCAGTAAACCTCGTTACAACCAAGTCGTCATGATACAAACAGATGGACAGACGAATGGATTAGCAACCGAGCTTACGCGAGTCAAACCCCAGCGCAGTAGTTACGCGTCACTCGAGGACACTTAGACTGTGCTCCAGAAGCTTCCAGGCCTTTTCAATGACCAGCTATGCGCCGTGCAACATAACTTATTTATTTATTTATTTATTCAAAATACCTTACAGGCCCACTGAAGGGTATTGAGTAAGAGGGGCATTAGTGTACAAACGAAATAACAAGAAAGGAGAAAAGCAGACGAAAAAATATATACATATATAAAAGATTACAAAAATCAAGGTGTAACGGCGTTATACAATACTAGAGTGCAACGAAATCAGGTTGTCACAAAACATTTCATGGTTACAAATAGGTACAACATGATCCGGAAGGCCGTTCCAATATGCAATGGCTCGAGGTAGTGATGATAAGTTAAATGCCTGCGTGTGACCATGAATGCGCATAAAACTGCGGGCATTGTAAATGCGCTGGGAAGTGCGCACAGGAGAATAAAGTGGCAAACAGTGAATTTCGTTATTATAAATGTACCTATGAAACAGACATGAAAGAGCAATGTTGCGGCGTACTTCTAGTGACTGAAATGCAAAGTCTTGTTTTATTAGGGTAATACTTAAATGATAGTCGTAGTTTCCGGAGATGAATCTCGCAACCCTATTCTGGACGGCTTCCAACATACGTACCAAGTAATCTTGATATGGTGACCATGTGGATGATGCATACTCTGGCTGTGGGTGAACATAAGTAATATATGATAATGCGCGTACGTTAGAAGGAGCGTTGCGCAAGTTTCTGCGGAGATATCCGAGAGATTGAGATGCTTTAGATGAGAGAGCTGCTATAAGCGTAGTCCAGGATGGATCCGATGTAAGGTGAACGCCTAAATATTTGTAAGATGCTGTAGCTGACACAACGGCGTTATTAATCTTATAGTGAAATGCTGAATTGTTATGCTTTCGAGTGAACGAGATTAACTTGCATTTAGAGGCGTTAAGAGACATCTGCCAAGTTTCGCACCACCGGAAGGTTAGGTCACGGTCATTTTGGAGAGCGGAATGATCATTAAAACATTTAATGTTGCGGTATATGGCGCAACCGTCAGCTAACAACCTAACTGTGGATGAAAGGTTATCGGGCAAATCAATAATGTATATTAGAAAAAGTAACAGCCTATTACACTGCCTTGGGGAACACCGGATGTGACGTCGCAAAGGTTAGATGAAATGTCGTTGATCACCGTAAGTTGCTGACGTGAAGAGAGGAAGCTTCGTAGCCAAGACAGGATTAATGAATCAATACGGAGTGCGGCCAATTTAGACATTAAACGACAATGAGGGACAGTAACGAATGCCTTGGCGAAATCAAGGAAGAGGCAATCAGTTTGTTCGTTAGCGTTCATATTAAAGTGAAGGTCAGTCGTGAATTCGAATAACTGGGTGTCACATGAGTAGCCTTTTCTAAAGCCATGCTGATGGGAGAAGAAGAAGTTGTGCGATTCAAGGTGATCGTAACTATGAGAAGCCACGATATGTTCCAATAGTTTGCAAGAGATGCATGTAAGTGAAATGGGTCAATAATTACGGGGCGAGTGCCTGTCACCAGACTTCTTCTTAGGAAAGCGCCGTACAGTACTCGGGAAAACCGCGCGACACTGCTGAACTTCGGTGTGTGTAGCTTACGCTAAAAAACAAAAAAGAGAGCTATAAAAACGACTAGTTAGCACAAAGAAAAACTGATTGGTCGACTAGGTTCGGGAGTGATGATACCGGCAAAAAAACAGCTGCAACGATTTAGCTCCTGTCATTCTGAGCTTGTTAGGCGCAGTATCGTCCACGTTTGCTTGCTTAACGTTTTCAAGCTCTGTTCCCATCGTGTAGCGGAAATTATTAGCAAGCATATAAACCATATGCAGGAGGCAGGCTTTCCGCAAGTTGTGCCGAGTTCGGTAGTTGAGACAATCTTGAAAACATCGCGAACCCGCCAATCGGACCAAGAGCTGATTCGTGTTAAAAAAAGGTGGTCTTTGGTACCGTATGTTCCCATCGTGTGTCCCATAATTTGAAGAAGTGTGCTAAGCCAGCAGATGTAAAAGGGATGTTCTCTGTACTTTTCAAAATGTCCAAACTTTGCAAAATGACAAAGTGTTGCCTCCGAAAAGTTCCAGCTTGTTCTGTAAACCACGAAAAGAAATGTCAAATATTCGTCCGGTGTGGTCTGCGATGTTCCCTTGTCTTGAGGGAAAAAGTACGTCGGCGAAACGGAGAAGTTCCTAAACGACAGGTCCTGACATCATTGCCACAATGAGTACATGGCAGAGAGTGTCACCTGGCGATTCATTGCAGAGATTAAAAATGTTTACCGAGTTTTCGCTCGTGCTCCGTGATTGCCAAGGGTTCATACAAGTGAAATCGACTAATAATATGGGCAAAAAGGTATTGAATTCGGTGATTGATCCGTGAGTGTGGCCTCCGTATCTTCGAAAGAGCAGCGGCATCTGAACTTGACTGCCCAGCAATGAAATGGGACAACACTGTTTGCGTAATTATCACCCATTTTTTTGTCTTGGAATGAATACTCTTGGACTTGTAGTCCCCCGCGCGCGCGCGTGTGCGTGTGCGTGTGTGTGCGTGTGCGTGTGTGTGCGTGTGTGCGTGTGCGCGTGTGTGCGTGTGTGCGTGTGCGTGTGTGTGTACTTTTTTTGTCTATGGTCTTCGCGCCTACTTTTTGAAACTGTTCCTCTTCGTTATGACGCTTTTCTGAAAAACTTATTCGAGATTTGCCCAATTTTCTTGCATTACTCTCATGCTGGCGCAGCCGTTGTTAAAAGTTGGTGATCTGTGCTATGCAATTGCTTTCTCAAAGAGCACAGGAGACCTTGTACAAAACACTACGCAAGGCTTCTTTCTGAAGAACATCCTTACCACTCACAACTGCATGCCTTAACTTGCATGCAGGCTAGTTGGTAGCTTCAACAGGGAGCAGAAACACACACAGGATAGTAATGATGGAAACTAACCCCGGTCAAAGGCATGGTGCATGCTTGCGTAAGGCGCGTCCAGTCTTTCAGCCTCAATGTTAACAAATTTTTCGTGTGGAACGTCCTTTTGTTTACCTTTGATTTCATAGGTGTTTTCTTGCCCAATTATGGCTTCCTCATCAATTCTGCTTACTCTTTTTTGCCATCACATGTGTTCTTCCTTTTCTAGCTTACCCTTCTTATAAACTTCCGTGCTCTTTTTACTGTGCTAGCATCTTGATGGTGTGTTAGCAACTTCGAATCACTCCCCAAAAAGAAATTTGCCTGATAAAATGTATTCCTGTTTCTCACCTTATTTCTCTCCATCCGTATGCGTTAAGCCTATCGAGTAAAACGTCGAGCATCGCGTTATGTAAGAAAAACGCACAGCAAAGTCACCCACATATTGCAGGAACATTTCTAATGGCAAACCAAGTAATGCCAAAGCAAGACTTGCAACCGCTTACATTGTAAAGTTGAGGGACACTCACATTGAATTGACCCAATTACTAAGAAGCATTTATGGTGGTTACATTTACCTGTTTGAAGCACTCCAATTTCACCGCAATAATGTCACTCTGCATATGCTTTGTGACCCCTACTAAAACGCTTGCATTGTTAGTAAAGTACGTAATAATTGTAGGGCTACTGCACACCCATGCCGTGAAGGTTGTTTGATGCCTACGAAAAAGTTATCAGGGACCTAGTAAAGCTGCGTACAGCATTTGTTTAGCCCCGAAGACTGTCCAGAATATTCAAGACAGAATAGTCTAAACGTAAACCAGGTGTCCAGCAACCAAAACTGAAGGAACCTTTCGTGGCCTGCAACCACTTTTAATTTGTTCATTGCGTTAAGAAGCCGTTGTCGGTGAAGCTTGTTTGTGTTGTTTCCGTAGATTTGCGTGCTTCGGTCGCTGGTGTTCAGCCAGTGAGGGAACGGCCGCAATCTTGAAGCTGGCCAAGCTAGCCAAGATTTTGACGCTAATTTGTTGTTAACTTACGTTTTCCTATCAGCTTTTTTCTTATGTGGTATGTGGAAAGGTAGCCTTTTGCTGAGCCGGGAAAGACATGCCTACATATTACTTAGGTACTGATCTACTGAAGCAGAAAAATAACACGATGGTACTTCTTGGTGAAATGCAATTTCGCTTAGATCGTTTGTTTTTGTATATGCTCCAAATGTAATTCAAGAAAACACAGCTTAGGATGATGTTGGTGTTTATTGGTTATAAAAAGATATATCCCGAAAAGGCCGACACCAACGGCAAACAAATCTAATGTGCTTATTTTTTATAGGAGGGAATTATCAACGACCATTTTCGAATTAGGCCTCTTCCAGAAAGGGAACGTTCCGGCAAAGGTCAGATGATGCATAAAATTTTTGAAGTGGAACCATTGAAAGGAGAGTTCAGCAGAGCGGGTGAGCAACACTTGTCTTGAATATTGAACGAGAAGAACTTTTTTACGTACTACGAGCATTTTTGTCATCTATATATCTATCTGTCCACCTACGTCAGGGTGCTCTCGTGATCACTCCCTCAAAGTAAACCAAATTTGGTATGGGAGGGTATGATGCTTCGAAAATAACGACTCGCTGTTCACAATGTGACAATCCCGTCGTCAAACACTTCGTGCCAAGCGGCACGTACCCGCCGCAGGTATGTGCCATTAGTGTGCGGTTGTGAACCACAGGTGATTGACGTTTCATATGTACCCAGAAACGGCGAGATGGCTTATGGGTAATTTCAACAAGTGAGCGCTAAGAAGAAGCTTACATCGGCTGCATTGACCAAAAGAATAAAAAAAAAATTGGCAGATCCCACGTACATTGGGAATCGATGATATGCGATGCACGAATGAGAAAGGTTGATATGCCACTATAAAATCAGCAATATTACGAGGTAGAGGTAAATGATGCGGTACGTGACCTACATGTCATGATTATCATGTGGATGTGTCGTTTACCTTTGTACTTTTTCACGTCACGTGATACCGAATTTACTATATGTGGAGCTAGCGAAGCGGCCGCCAGCACGCTATGAGCGTGCTATGTTGTCAGTTTCTTGCATGACACGCTTGTCAGCATTATCATGTTTGCACCATTCATATACTTTCATCATTCATTGACGTCACGTAACACCCAATTTACTATATGTTGAGTTAGCAAAATGGCCACGAGCGCATCATAAAGGACCCAATGCACTCCAATGTAGCGTTGACGTGCGCGCACGCTGGGCACAGCGACGCTGCGTTAGCAAAACGCGAGCACTCTATAGCCTGACGCCAGGAGGGGCAACCAGCGTCCGTTGGCACGGCCCGATGGCAACGGGCGCGAAATGCGATGTGCTGCATTTTTCACCGACGCGTTACCCGGACAGCACTTCGTCCCCCTCTTTTCGTAACAAAGGGACGCTGGACACCCTGAAACGCGCATGGGTAAAAGCAACGCAGCGCGGCAGCATCTGCGAGTATATGGCAAGACTGGCGCCTGGCATGGCATCGCCGGCGTGATGCGACGAATGAACACCGGCGAGCACGCGAACCGCGTCAAGTAGAAATGTATTGCCACTTTGACTGTAGCATGTGGTCTTGTTCTCACATGACGCGCATCTCATGATTATCATGTTTGCACCAGTCACAAACCTTCTTCATCCATTGGCGCCACGTAATACAATAATTGACATGTGAAGCTAGCAAAATGGCCGCGAGCGCATCACAAGCGTAGCATTTAGTCATGTTGTAACATGACACGCATCTCATGTTGATCATGTTTGCACCAGTATCATAGCTTCGTCATCCATTCACGCTCTGCACTACCAAATTTGGTATAAGGGAAGCTAGTGAAATGGCCGCCAGCGCATCATGACCGTAGCATGTAGTCATGTCATTACATGACACGCATCTCACTATCATCATGTTTTCACCAGTCATGTACCTTCGTCATCCTTTAACGTACCATAAAACCAAACTTGGTCTATGTGACGCTAGTGAAACGGCCGCGAGTGTCTCAAGAGCGTGGCACGTATTCAGGTTGTTACATGACATGCATGTCATGAATATTATCTTAGGGTCGGTCGTTTGTGTTCGGCATGCTATCATGTCATACCATACCAGTTTTGTAACATGCCATCCGAACGAAACCACCCCAAGCGCGGCAGGACCATGAAATGTAAATCATGACATTCATGACATACATATCGTGATTTTGATGTTATGACTAGTCAAATATGTTCTTCATACAGTCATGTTATGCCATAACAAGTTTGGTATCGATACCATTATCGAGACGGCCAGGAGAGCTAAAGGTCCTAGGCGGCTAGATAGAAAGATAGATAGATAGATAGATAGATAAATTAATAGATTGATGGATAGATAGATAGACGGAATGATAGATAGATAGATAGATGGATAGATAGATAGATAGATAGATACATAGATAGACAGACAGATACATAGATAGATAGATGGATAGATAGATAGATAGATAGATAGATAGATAGATGGATAGATAGATAGATAGATAGATAGATAGATAGATAGATACGCTCAAGGTCGCCGAGGTTCGTTAAGAAATGCTCCGCATTTAAAAATAAAGTCAGGTCTCAGTAGGAACTGCACATCAAAATTCTGCCTAACTACCAAACTACCGAAACATGCCAGGTCTTGCAACCGCTGTTCACAGAGACCGTAAGGTTTCTAAAGCGTGAATAGGGGATGGAGTGACTGCTATATATTTTGTAAACATTACATATGAACTCCTAAGATGCAGCTGTCACGTCGCGTTAACCTGAACTGTAGTCTAGTGCAATGCACAGAAAGTGATTGACAGTTTATATCAACTAAGCATTGCCACTAACAAACATTGATAATTCTAATTCGAGGGCATTAGGGAATATCTGTGCATCTCCACGAAGTGTATGACAATGAGTTGGCGAAACTAAAAGTCCTAAAGTTGATAGTGTCTACGTTGATGTCATTGACTAGAATAAATGATGGACACATGGGCGCACCGATCGGTGGGCGTTTCCACGGATGCATAGACGGTAAGAAGCACGAGTTGACGGACAGGCCCACGGATGTACCGACAGACAGATGGGTGGAGGGAGAGATGCACAGCGCGAGTGGTCATGTATTGTGCTGTCGTAGAGTTGACTTACAGATAAGGCTGATTACTTACACGTGTTTCCATTTTAGGGGTGAAGCTCCTTAGGCTGTGGGTCTGCCCTTCCTCCGACGTTGTAGCACGTAGCCAGTGGTGGCACCTACCCGCTCTAGAGCGGGTATGTGCCACAGGGGTTGCGAGATGACAGCTTGTGGTACTGGAGCGTTCACTAGATGGTCACTCGGATGGACGCATGGACAGACGAAGAGACAGGCAAGCAGACTGACGGATGGATGAATGGACGCGCGAAACGGGTAGGTGCCACAAAGAATGCGAGATGTGATATGGCGGTACAAGAAGTGTTCACTAGATCGATGCATGGACGGGCGGAATGACAGACTGGAAGACGGACGGACAGATGGACGCACGAACGGACGGACAGACGGATGGAAGGACTTACGGACGAGCTAATGCACAGATGGACGGAGGAATGGATGGACGCATGGATGGTCGTGCGGAGGGACGAAAGCAAGAACGAACGGACGAACGGAAGCACGGATGGGCTGACAGACGCTTCCCCCCACTCACCATCATTCACTATGTGTGTATGCGGTGATTTTTTTGTTTATGTGGTGCCGAAAGCCATCGGGGTCTAGCAATTCAAGCTGACGCTTTGTGGTGAGTAATGCAAATACGTAATTACTTTCGAACAAAGTTTCTTGCATTTGGCCGCTTTCTAGAAGTAGAAATAATTCGCATCCTTACTTTTTCATAAATTTTAAAGACGAAGCATTTTTAGAGAACTTTCGTGACTTTGAGCGTATCTGTCTATCTAGCTGCTTACGTGTGGGTGCTCTCGTGGTCACCTCCCTTGGCGTGAACCAAAATTAGCATGGGAGGGTAAGACGGTTTGACGGATATGACTTGCTTGTCAAGACATGCTTAATGTCCCAATCCTACCGCATACGTTGTCAAACCCTTCCCGCCAGACAGGGGCACATACCCACAGGCGGGTATGTGATGCTAGTATGCGGGTATGTGCCAGAAGTGATTTGCACTCAGTATCTACCCAGGAACGACGAGAACACACATGGGTAATTCTAACGCTTCAGCGTTAAGAAATACCTGACATTAGTAGCGTCGACCCAACGAAGGAATAGACAAAATGTCAGTGTTAGAAAAAATCAAACATTGCCACCGTTTACCCCCCAACGAATGCAAATAATAAATTTCGGGGTCCCATCAGGAATCAAACCCAAGCACTCTGCGTGCCAGTGAAGCTTTCTACCACGGTGCTACGCCAGGTCTCAAAAGTACTTTTCGAATAGACGCTAATTTTCGCGAAACGTCCATCGGCACCATTCACTCGAGTTTTCCAGCCTGACTGCAGCGCTAGAATACATAGCCTAGTGGATAAAAACAGCAACTTTGAGAACGCGCCAATGAAAATCAAACTCGACGCGTGCTTCTCGCGCCCTGAATCTGTCGGCGGATTATAGGCGGGATAATTGGTCGACGCGCACACGCTTCTGTTTTCTGCATGCCCCTCACGGCGAATGTCAAATACTTTCAGACGGCGCAGAGTGAGAAACGCAGCTTTCTCTGGTCCATGTGCGGTGTCGTAGTGTACTAGGAAATTACGCGAGAGAGGACGGGGAAGTAGAAGGGTTGAGAGGCTTTATGGGTGATTTTTGGACTCTTGGAATGGAATGGACGCCACTTTGGCACGGCAGTGCGCAAAGCGCCTGCAATGACTACAGAGACATTTTCCATACCGTGTCATGGTGCCCAAAACTGGTGAAGTTAGCCTTCATCCCAGAGCTGTTGCTTCCGATCTGGCACGTCTTTCTACTGCCTACCATCAATGATCGTACCAAGACCAGGCAGATGTCTTGTCGAGCACAAAGTACGAGGATGGTTAATGCGGTGAATCAGCTCATACAGTCCGCTAAGTTCGACCTCTAGACGCCTAACATTCCTCACAGCCGGCTGAAGGTGGTCCAGACAGAGTTAGCCGGTGAGCTGGAAACCTTCCTGACAGACGAGCAAGTGGTAGAAGACTACGAGTCTGCCATGGAGTATGAAGATGCTGCTACCAGCGCTTTGGCCCTGCTCGAGCATCACATGGACAGGCTGATTGTCACCACGCTTCCTTCGACGGCGCATTCACCTACTGATGGGGACCCGCCAATAAACTCGGCAATAGACATGGCATGATGTCAACGTGAGTGTAGCGCACGATTGCCCAAACTAGAGCTCTTGCGTTTCGATGGCAGCTTAACTCGATTGCAGCTATTTTGCCACAAGTTCCACCACGCCGTTCACGAGAACCCAGGATTGTCCAACGCTAATAGGTTTCACTGTCTGGTCCCACTACTTGACGTAGTCACTGCTCGAGCCGTTGCCGGCATACAAGCTACAGATTCATCATACCGCGACGCATTTGAGATATTACAACAATTTGAAAATGCTAATTGGATTGAGCAGAAACATCCGGTACAGCTTTGCACACTGAACCCTGTCCAGAAGTCGAGTGACGTGCTGGCCTTAAGGAACCTATATGACAAGTTCCAACTGAGTCAAAGGGGACTCGCGAGCTTGTGAGTGAGCGCTACGTCTAACGCCTTCATGCTAAATGAGGTATTGCTAAAGGTTATTCCGCCTGACATCGTAGTGAACTACTGCAAACGGAAGAGCATGTGAAGAGCGAGTCTTCAGGTTCAGCATCAATGGCCACCAGCCATACCCATTTTTCAAAAGAGGAGATAAACCGGTTGCTTAAGTTCCTTCTAATCGAAGTGGAGTGTCGTGAGAGGAACGCACTGATCTCAACTCCAGCTCTTATTCGCAACCGTAACGATACTATTCAGAGCCTCCGCAAGCCTCCATTGCTTCTGGGTGCTAGGGTGCTTCACAATAGGACAAACGCTTCTTGCACGTCCTGCATTTTATGTTCAGCAAATAAATATAGATCCGAAGACTGGACTAGACGACTCAGGATAGCAGAAAATCACAGCTTCCTCACATCTGATGCTCGTTGCTTCAAGTGCACCGCCAAGCGACACCTGGCTCGAGACTGCTGTCACAGAGACAATGTCTGCTATGCAAACGTTGACTTGAATCGATGATGTGTACTACAGGGACAACTTCAAAATAGAGATGCAGTAACCAAAGGTACATCTGACGCTGCTATGCATGTAGATGTGAACGGCGCGACTATGAAACACACAACCGAGGTCCTTCTTCAAATGTTTCGTGCGTCGATGACAACCACAACGAGTGACTTTTACATACGCGGTGTTTTTGACAATGGCAGTCCGAGAATCTTTGTCCGGAAAGACGCTAGTAAGAAGCTGAAGGTTTCGCCGATAAGTTAGATAGATTTAGTCATCAGCACGTTTGGACGAGGGCGATTATAACTCACACGACGCGTTAAAATCATCAGCGTCAAACTTTAGAACCAACACAAGAACACACCAGACCAAATTGAAGCTGTTGTAGTCCTTTTCATCTGTAATGACATGATTGAAGCTCCGCGAATGAATAAATTTATAAAACACCTCGTTGCAGAAGAAAAACCGTTAGCGGAAGCTGTTTCTTTTCCAGGTGTGACGTTCGAACCTGGTGTAAGTCTCCTCATTGGCTCCGACCAGTTGTGGAAGCTCATGCCCAGTAACAGCGAAGTGCAGCCAGACTTGAAGAATCGAGGGCTAATAGCCACCAACACCAAATTGGGGTGGATGCTCCAAGGTCCCACCTCCATTACGGGACTAGGCGGGCCAGCACTCATGTGACGAGCACTCATATCTGCGGGCTACAAACGAGCGTACACAAGGAGAAGGACCTCTACACCTTACAACAATTTTGGGAACTGGGTCTCATGGCACTTTTGAAGAACCGAATATAAATCAAGAAGGCGTCGTTCTAAAGATATTCAATGAAACAATCGGTTTCCGAAATGATCCTCATGAGGTTGCCATGCCTTGGAAATCAGCAGAAGCCAACTTGACCGACAATTGCAAAGTCGCCCTGTCACTGGTGTACCCCTAGTACGCAGGCTTTCACGTAACAAATAAACAATCGACGCATACGACAAAACTATTCGGCAGTACGAGAAAGACGGGCATGAAGAGGTGCAGTGTCGGTTGCTTGTCCGTTGATCCGGGGTCACCATATTGTCAGGAACGAGACAGCGGCGCTTAAGACCGTGCTATGGTCGTAGCTTCTATTCTGGACGCAGGCGTAAACGGAGTCGCCGCTGCAACGTCCAGCCAGACCAGAAACTCAGCCGTTCTCTGATTCCTCGTGGCTCGCACCACACGAGCCACGCGGCTCACTTCTTTTTCGGGGCAGCCAGCTGGCCAAATCTAGCGAGGCGCTACAAACTAAACCACTGGGTCTCTCGTCGTCGGATCCAACGCCGAGATGAGCGCTCCGAGACGGCGGAAGACTGGACAGTGTACAACCGCACGGATGCAGTGTGTAGGCACCACGCCCATCGTCTCTGCGCATAAAGCTGCTCCAGCCTCTGCCACACCTTCGGTCAGCAGCGCTACAACCAACGAGCCTGGTGGGGATTTAGGGCAATGTTGCGACCACAGGTCCCAAAAAATCCAGTCCTTTTCATCATGATCGCCCTGAATCTAACCACAACGCACCACACGGAGCTACTCGAGAACGCTTTCCGCGCCTCTGTGCTCGTCCACAACGCAGTGCCAGCAACCCCTGTGCCAGACCATCACCCGTCCAAACTGTTTGTTCCGGAAAGGTTTTTCCCCA
This sequence comes from Rhipicephalus microplus, assembly GCF_013339725.1. Classification (NCBI taxonomy): domain Eukaryota; kingdom Metazoa; phylum Arthropoda; class Arachnida; order Ixodida; family Ixodidae; genus Rhipicephalus; species Rhipicephalus microplus. The sequence continues at coordinate 132,546,175 of NC_051170.1, forward strand.
TGTCAGAGATTTCTTTGCAGATCGGGGCCCTGTGTACAGATGACTTCACCCTCGGTGAGCTTTGTCACGTGCTGGCGACGCGAAGAAACTGTTCGGCGCCCGGCAGTGACGGCATCATGTACAATATGCTGTGAAACCTTGACAATAGCCAACTTCCTGACCTGCTCAAGGTACCCAACAGGGTCTGGTGCTCTTCCACGTTTCCAGTGACGTGGAAGGAGGCAACTGTCGTCCCGGTTCAGAAAAATGGTGAACCATCGTCAAAACCAACCTCCTACAGGTCGGTCTCGCTTACGTCAGCTGCTGGGAAGGTGATAAAAGCCATGGCTCTCGAGCGAATTCAATGAATAGCTGCTGCCCTCAATTCACTGGCGGACGAGCAGAGCGGTTGCCGCAGCCACCGATCCAACACGGATTCCATATCCGAAGTTGTCACCACCCTAGAGGATGGGAAGCTTGGTGGTGACGCCGGATATTTGGTTTCTCTCGACATCAAGAGTGCCTTTGAATGCCTGCCTCATGCGGCGAAGTTAGGAGGACAAGTGAGGCTTATACAATGCTGAAAAACTAACACCTCTTATGCTACTGCGAAATAGTTGACACAAAAAGTCTATAGCTTGGGTTTCTTATACACAAGACTATTGCTGGCAACATAAACAAATACCACAGCATCAGTGAGAAGGTGCAAGTGACGTAATAAAAAGTAACAAAAGGTACATTTTGAAGGCGGTACAGGCCTATGCGCCTACATCGAGCCATAATGATTATTTGGTGGAACATTTTTATAAAGACGTACAGCTAGCCAATAATAATATCTCAACATACTATTCTGATGGGTGACTTTAATGCCAAAGCAGACAAGGAACAGGCCAGAGACCATGCAATGGGGAAATATAACATCGGCTTTAGAAATTCGATAGAGGAGTTATTTTTAGAATTCGCAGAACTTGATCATTTATGTATTATGAATTCCTTCTTCAGGTAACGTGCTAACCGGAAGTAGACGTGCCGAAGTCCTAATGCAAATATAAAAACAAAATTGGCTTTATTTTGTGTCCACACTCATTGTACAGAATGTAGAAGTAGTTGGCATCATTAGATGCAGTGACCATAGAATGGTAAGAGCCCGTATTCACTTAGATTTAAAAATGCAAGGGAAACAATAACTGATACACGGAAAGCGAAATACTAAATAGAGGTAAAAGCAAACGTACAAGAATTCCCATTTTCTCGTATGAATACGTTAGAAGCACTAAACCTGGTAACCGACGTTAGCGTTGACGCAATGAACAATAATCTTACAGCTATCATCAAAGAGTGTGCAATAGAAGTCGGAGCTACAGTCAGTACACAGGATAGTGGCAATATATCTCAGAAAACGAAAAATCTTATTAAGAGACGACAAAACATGATAGCTTCCAATACAACCGACAAAACAGAGCTAGTGGTGCTTTCGAAGTTAATCAGTAAGCGCAAGGCAGCTGACATGAGAAAGTATAAGATGTACAGACTTAATGAAGTAAGAAAAGTGCTAGAAGGAATGCGAAGAGCCAAAGTCACTGGTTAGGATAAGATAACAACGGACCTCTTGAAAGATGGCGAATAAATTCTGTTGGAAAAATAAGCCACTCTGTATGCGAAGTGTCTCTTGTCGAGAAGGGTACCTGAATCGTGGAGTAACGCCAACATAATCTTAATCGATAGGATAGGAAACGTCAGAGTTTAACAAGTAAAGGCCGATCAGCTTAATGTATATTAATTACACACTATATAAAAACGTATATAGCTAATAGAATTAAGGCGACAATACAGTTCAATCAACTAAAGGACCAAGCACGTTTCGTACAATAAAAACATATTCAGACTATAAATAAGGTACTAAAAAATTTTCGGAATACAATAAACTCCTATACACAGCCATGATATATTACAAGAAGGCGTTTGAATCAGTCAAAGCATAAGTAGCATTGCAGAATCATGGCATCAAAGAAACCTAGATCGACATACTGGACGAGCTCTACAGAGAATACACAGCCATCATAGCTCCCCACAAAGAAAGCGACATTGTCCTATAAAGAAGGTTATGAGGCAAGGAGACACTACCTCTCCAGTGCCATTCACCGCATGTCTACAGGCGGTTTTCAGGGCTGTAGTTTGGGATGAGATAGGGAAAGAGATAATGAAGAGTATTTCAGTAATCTCTGATTCGCTGATGACATTGCGACGAGTTGCACCTCAAGATTACTGAACTGGACACGGAAAGTGGAAAGGTATGCCTGAAAATTCTTATACACAAAATAAAATCTTGTGTAAGAGTCTAGGCAGACAACAGCACTTTGTGATAGGTGAAGAGACGCTGGAATTTGCTGAAGAATATGTCTACTTAGAACAGTTATTTACCGCGGAGCGGAACTATGACAGTAAAATGACTATAATAAGAAGGATCGGGTAGATAACACTCTGCAAGCACTCTAAAAAGTGAATGGCAATCCGCCACTAACTCTCAAGAGAAAGGCCTATAAAAGGTGCATCTTGCCAGTACTTACCTACGGAGCGGAATCTTAGAAGGTTACAGGTAGGGTTCAGCTTAAAATGAAGACAACGCAGCGAGCTATGAAAGGAAAATTGTATGCGTAACCTTAATGAACAGGAAGAGAGCAGAATGGGTTAGGGATTATCACGTCTGTGAGCCACTTGTGGCTGTAGACAATTTATTGAAGTGCTGGGAACGCAAACAAGTTCAGAAGTGTAGATCAGGCGTTGCATTAACCACATGCAAATGTTCGACACAAGGCTCGTGCTCGTGCCACAGTGCCAGCGCAGTCGCGCGTACACTTCGCAGTCGTCTTCTAAGGCTACATGTCACATTTCCTCCCTTACACAAAGTCTCCATAGCGGTATGAATGTCGCCTAACCTCTGGCGGTCACAGTTGCCAAGTGGTCACTGCGTGTGACTTCGATGGTTGCGAGGGAGTGCCGTCCTGCATCTCGGGCGAGTCAGGCGGTTGAGCATTTGAGCTAGAAGGTGTCTCTTTTGGCGTCACGTCCAAGAGATCGACAGCTGCGCTCAAATCTGTCGGTGATTAGGCTGTTGGTCTGGTCTGACTCTGTTTCTTCATGCGATTAAGGTGACGCTGAACCTTTCTGTAGTGGCTTTTCACAAGCCTGGATTGTGGTCCGACACGATGCAGTATTCGCATTTTAACCAATCTGGCTTTTTCACAAAGGACCAGATAAGCAGTTCATCCCCTACAGCGAAGCGGCGTGAGTTTGGCTATGCCTCCTGGCTTTCAGAAATTCTTATCTGCTTCAAGCTTGACGAAATAGGGAGGTCGGATAAATTCTCGTCCGAACATCACTTTCGCAGGTATCATTTCTGTGGCAGTGTGTATCATAGCGTGTGTCCGATACAGAAATATTTTAAATCGGCACTGTATCGACTTGTCTGAGTCCCCCAGCAGTGCTTTTTTCAGCTTCGCCACATGGTGTTCTGTCTGGCCGCTATTTGAAGGATGATACGCTGCTGAGACCGTAGCTTGTATGGCATTCGATGCATAGAACTGCTTCATCTCGTTGAAGATAAATGCTTTTTTGTTGTGGGAAATGACCTTTTGGAGAACACCAATCGTTGCAAAGAGGCTTCGGAGCACGTCGATAACAGCTGCAGATGTTGCTTGCGTCACGTGTCGAACTTCCACCCACTTTCTGTATGCGCCCGCGACAACCAAGTAGGTGCGCCCAAGTGGTGGCCCCACGAAGTTAACGCGCACCGTGTTCCATAATATCTGGGGACGGTCCCAGTTACTAATAGGAGCTTTGAGTAGGCTGTTCTGTGTTGATTGGCATTCACGGCAATTTCGCGTCGTTTCATCGATCACCTTGTAATTTACGGGCCACCATACGCAGCTCCATGCGCATTTCTTCATGTCTACTATGCCTCTGTGACGAGCATGCAGAAGTTCCAGAACTTGGGATCGTGCTGAGCTTGGCATAGTCAGTGGAGACTGAAGTGTGATGCACTCGCAATAAAATGCTAGTGGAATTTCTCATCGTCGGTAAGGAGCAAACTCATCTCCAGTGAGTTTCTCCAGTGTGCCATCCTATACTGCCTTGTGAAACCTCAGCAGGATGCTGTCTCGTTGTGTCAGGCGTGCTATCGCGATAGCAGTGAACGGAGGTCATGATAAAGCTTCGAACAATATTACGTCACCAGGAAGTTAGGGCTCATCGAGATGCTCTTGTAATGGTGATCGACTCACTGCGTCCGCCTTTCGACGGTTCTTGTCCTGCCTGTAGATTAGGCTGTAATCGTAAGCCGATAACTTTGTGCCATATCTGGTCATCCGTGGTGGAAAGACTTGAGCCGTTGGCTTTTGTGGACCCAGTATGCTGAGCAGTGGTTGCTGGTCAGTGACAAAAGTTAACTTGTTTCTCACAATACTCTTGGGGATCTTGTGGGCTACAAACTTCACAGCAAGGCCTTCTCTGTCCAGCTGAGCATAATTGCGTTCTTCCAGCCCTTGCGTGCAAGATGCAAAGGGGATGAGCGCCCCTCTATCTTGGTCATCCCGTTGAGACAGAACATCTCCTGTCTCATATAGCGAAGGGTCACAAGAGACAAGAAGCTGTTTCTGTTCATCGTAGTTTGCCAGTACAGTCTGGCTAACCGTTAAACGGTGGTTTCACGGTTTATCACTACACGCTTCACTTTTCTTTTCCGAGAGAGAGTATTCTTTTCTCAGTTAATGATGATTTTGTAGTGGTCCCACATGTGTCGTGGCGCATGAGCACTGTTCTTGTACTCCATATAAAAGTGCTCGTAGCACGTTCAATAAAATTCACTTGACCGTCGGCGCTCTTTCCGGTCCTTTTTGTCTCTTCCTGAAATTGTCGCGCTGTGACTAGAACACAACAAAGATGAAACAACTCGCCCAAATCGAACTCTTGTTACTTAATACGTAGACCGAGTTTCGTATAGAAAGAAGGAGTGGTACTTTTAAAATACGTTTTTCACATAAAACATCTAGACGGCATTCTAGGAAGTTCAGAAGACAGCCACGTGACCAAACATTTTTCTTTCTCTAAATACTTTAAATGTTCCGTATTTTCCATGCAGTACGAGTATTTTGAATACGTTTAAAATGGTCGCCAAAGTGACTGGGACATTTGGCATGAAATGACTCGGCTGCGTCATTAGCCATAATTACGCAATACCTCTTTTGTTTTTTGTGTGTCCTGACTCTGTTTGTGTCCGTTTTTAGCTTATTCTGTTTCTGATCATTCTATTGGTTTTTTAAGTATTCGCTGAAGTTATAAGTGCAAAAACCCGTATACGTTTGCATGTACATCATTTCTCATAACCAATTGTTATACATCCAGGAATGCAAAGCTTAAACCACTGTGATTGTATACTTTTGAAAACACTATTGGTATATATTTTCGTCTGCATCACTTCTTGGGAACGATTGTGTACATGAAGACGTGTAAAGTGAAATCATGGTGGTTGTATATATTTGAAAGAATTATAAGCATATATTTGCCTGTATTTCATTCATATTAACCGATTGCGTTCATGAAGGAGTAATAAACTGAAACCACTAGGATTGTAGATACTTGAAAGAATTATAGGGTTATAGTGGCATGATTTCATTTGTTGTCTGTATGTACTTAAAGCAGTATACTAAACTGAAACCAGTGCAATTGTATATTTCAAAGAATTGTCAATAAAGGGAAACGGACAAAATATAATAAATATATGAGGTGTTGCGTCTGTGGTGTACGTATACGTGAGCATGTTACACGTCTGGTAACAAAGTTGTATGAGAGAAGAAAAGTTTACAGTTATAGCACCAACTACTAAATAAGCTTTATTTGCCTATATTAGAATTTAAGGGCAGCAAGGCTTACTTTTATGTAACGCGCATTATGCATATACTGTGAAATATATATAGATCAGGCAGAAGTTCGTACACAATTGTACGTGTTTATATTTTTGCTCACACGCAATCAATGGAGCTCGACAGGTGGCGCACCATTGCTAATCAGGACCACTTTCTTCAAGTAGTGTGTAATCAGTGTATGCTGATATCTATTAGCGCAGTCTAAAAGAATACTGGCACCCCTGCAATGGGCAATAAACACCCTTGTTCACCCTTTTCGCACCCTCCTCAGTGGGCGTTAGAAAAGTGAAGGACATTGAAGGCACCATTCTTTAAGGGTGTTTTTGTAACACCCTACAGTTTTTTACATGTACACCCTATTCTAAGGGTGCATGGAAAAGCAGCCATTTTGGAAGGTGCTGAATTAACACCCTTAGGGTGTCGTTCATGGAACAAGCTCATTTACACCCTTTTGAGTGTAAAATGTTTTACTGCGTGCGTGTCATGTAATAAGATGGCTACATGCCACGCTCATGATACACTCGCGACCGTTTCACTAGCGTTACATATACCAAATTTAGTATCACAGTACTTGAATGAATGACGAAAGTATGTGACTGGAGTACACATGATCATCATGAGATGCGTTTCATTTAACAACATGACTACATGCCACACTCAAGATGCGCTGGCAGCCGTTTTATTATAGTTTAATGTATACAAAAATTTTGCCCTACGTCTCGTGAATGGAGTACGAAGGTATGTCACTGGTGTGAACATGATAATCATGAGATGCGTGTCTACTCCCACAGCCGCACGCCACGTTGCTTTGACGCATGCGCGCTTGAGTGCGCACGGCGTCCTTCCATCACTATGAACGGTAGACGCAGTGCAGTTTGGTTAGAGCTGAAAAACGTCATCGGCTCAAAAGGCAGCATGTTTCTCGCGTCTTAACGCGACAACGTTAGCGAGCTCGTGCCGCGAAAATTCCGCCGTCGGCGTAGGCCCCGCCCCGTTGGTTGAGAGCGAAATATTGTCAGTGAGCAAAAAAAAAAAGCTCGTTACAGAGATCGCCGTGGGAGGCTGCTAGTTGTCCACGCGTGAGTGCGCAATCACATTAAAAAAGCTGCGCATTCGAAGAAAAAAAAAGTGATCAAGGTCACTAGGCGCGGGTGATGTAGTTTCTTTGCCCCCGCCACTTCTTCCTGTCATGCAGTGATTTCGTCGGGACAAGTGAATGCAATTGAAGCATGCGACAAACCTTTGTGACTCCACTCGCACAGGACGGAATTTCGAACTTTTGGTAGCATTGAATTCATTAGGCAATAAACTGTTCTGGTGAGTTCATTTTATGGTTACTTGAAAAACGCATTTTGTTCGACAGGTATCACGACAAAAACGAGTCCATTCGGCGAATTGTGGGTGCGTTTTGGAGGCCTCAAACTACGTCGAAAATGGCCGGGGTAGTGCAGTCATCACCGCTAAAAACACACAATAACTTTCAAACAGCTCTAAAAATGGAAAACTATGTCTATCTGGCGAAAAATATATTTTGCCTTTTCAGAGGCGTTGATCAAGCAAACAGCAAACGCCCGATAATGTTATGCCATCTGTGAGGCCTTGTGAGACTGTCATGGCCTCCAAGATGGCAAGCAAGTGGCGAGTATCTTGGAGGCCATGCACCATTCAATACTTCAGATAAAAAACCTCTATCTATCATTCGCGCGCGCGCGCTGGTACAATCTACTGTGTATGCGCGCGCGCGCGCGTGTGTGTATGTAAGAAAACATGTTGTTAAGTGTGCATTTAGCGGTTGAAGGGCGCACTTGGGGCTGGATTTCGCTATGGCGTTCAACTCTTAAAGGCGAAGTTTAAGGGTCCCTAAGTATTTTTGCTAGCGTAGCGTCATTGCGCCTAGCGTGCTCGCGCGTCAACGTTACGGCGGAGCATATATTACGCCCCTCAGGATGCGTTCGCGGGCACTTCGCTAGTTTCATATATATTAAATGTGTATCACGTGGCGTGAATGAACGACAAAGGTAAATGACATGTCCAAATATGATATTCATTACATGGAAGTCACGTACGGCATAGTTTGCTTCCGCCTTGTAACGTTGTGCTGATTTTATAGTGACATATCAACCTTCCTAATTCGTGCTTCGCATATCATCGTTCCCCCCTGTTCGTGGGATCTGCCTTTTTTTTTTTCTAATGTCACGGCCGCTGAATTGGCCAGAGCGGCCACATATGCTCATATTTCACAAGCATGTTTGGACGGAGAAGTTGTTGAAGGGACAGTCAACAGGCTCCGCGTTTTTTTTTTTCGTACACACCCCAAGCAAGCTAGCGCAGTTTTCTTGCGTTGACAAACCTCCTCCTACGTGCAGCGACGTAAACTCGCTGATCAGTGACGTTGACTTCATAACTGTTTGTTGAGATTTGGTTTAGACCAATCGACGAGCTGCGTGTTGCGTCACATCGTTGCACTACATTATTGTGCTGCACCTTCATCTTCAGCATCATCGTCCTGTCTACGCTCACTGCAGGGTGAAGGCCTCTCGCATGTTCCACCCAATAAACCCGGTTTTGTGCTTTCTTTTGCCAAGTAATCCCTGCAAACTTTTTAATATCATCGGCCCACCTTACTTTGTCTCCCCCTAAGCAGCTCTGCTTCGCTGGGAATGCAGCCAGTAGTTATTGATGAGCAGTAGTTATCCTGCCTACGCGCGAGATGCTCGGCCCATGTTCATTTTTTTCCTTCTTGGTTTCAAATATGATATTCTCAAAGCCGATTTGTACCATGACCCACTCTTCTAACTTCTTGTCTCTTAAGATCACAACAATCATTTTCGTTTCCATCACTCGCTGCTTCAGTCGCAGTTTAAGCTGAACGCTCTTTGTAAGCCCCCACGTTTCTGCTCCCTAGGTAAGTAATGGCAAGGTGCAGCTGTTGTATACCTTAATTTTTAGGGTTGGTGGCAGATTACAATTCACGATTTAAGAATACTTCCCGAACGTGATCTACAACATCCTTATTCTTCTCCTTATTTCACTCTCATAGTTCAGCTTCGTGGTTACTACCTGTCCTAAGTAGACATATTTCTTTACAACTGACAGTTTCTACACCTACCGCAAAGTGCGTTTTGTGCCGAGACTGTTGCACGTTATACTTAAAGTTTGTGCATATTAAATTTAAAACCTACCTTTCTTTCTTCCATGTGCAGTTATGTAATCATGAACTGTAATTCGTCTCATTAGGTACTTATCAAGGCAATGTCATCAGCGAATCACAGGATTCTAAGACACCCTTCATTAAGTCTTATTCTTAGCTCTTCTCAAACCAGGGTCCTGAAAGCCTCCTGTAAATGGTGAATGGCGTTGAAGGGATTGGGTCTTCCTGACTTACACCCTTTCTTATTCAGATTCTGCTGCTTTCTTTATCGAAGAACTATGGTGGCTGTGGTTCCACTGAAGATTTCTTCCAGTAGGCTTACGTGAGGTTCTTAGATGCCATGATTTCGCAGGGCCTGCATTACTGCTGAAGTCTTGACGTAGTCAAATGCCTGCTGGCAGAATATGAAGGGTATATATAGAAGTTGCTTGTATTTCTCTCATTTTTCTATTACCTGATTTACAGTATGATTATTGTCTATTATGGAGCAGTCAGTATGAAAGTGCGCTTGGTCCTTTGGTTGATTAAACTTTATTGCCTAATAATTCTATTAGCGATTATTTTTGTAAATAGTTTGTATAGAATTGACTGTAAGTTGAGGGCCTGTATGTCTCCTTTCTTATGCATGAAGACCATGTTGGCGTTCTTTCAAAATTCTGGTAAACTTCCCGTCAAAAGACACACCATAAATAAGGTGGCCAGTTTTTATAACACAATTTCTCCACCATCTTCTAAGAGGCCTGCTGTTATCCTCCCCAGCGGCTTCGCCTCTTTGCATTTCTTTCAGGGTTTTCTTCACTTCCCCTGTCGTTGCTGGTAGGAGGTTCAATTTCTCTTGACTATTATTGTCTCAGATAATATCATCCAGGTTGTTGTGGCTTTTGCAAAGCTCTCTGTAGAACTTTCCCACCGCGTCGACTATGCCATTCCTATTGGTTATGACATTGCCTTCCTATTCCCTCAATGTATACATCTAATTTTGCCTATGCACAAGTCTGCCTTCGCAGTTTTTAGGTCACGTCTAGTGGCTAAGGTACTCGGCTGCTGACCCGCAGGTCACGGGTTCAAATCAAGGCGGCGGCGGCTGCATTTCTGCTGGAAGCAGAAATGTTGTAGGCCCGTGTGCGAAATTCTGGTGCATGTTAAAAAACCCCAGGTGGTCGAAATTTTCGGAGCCCTCCACTATGGCGTCCCTCATAATCATATGGTGATTTTGGGACGTTAAACCCCACACATCAATCAATCATCAATCATCAAGCTTTTAAACCCCTGCCCCTTTTTACAGCCTGCTCAATTTTCTCTATGTGTTACCTTCTGATGTCGGCTACCTTACGCCTATCAATTAACTTTGGAAGCTTTACTAGCTCTGTTTTGTCTGTTGCATATAAGGCTTTTATAGTTTGTCATCTATTATTAGGTTTTTTGTGTGCTGAAATTGTTTGTTAGGGTCTTTTCTTGTGATTCTAGCTCCGATTTCCATAAAAAACTGGTTGACGATACTAGTAAGATTATCGTTCATTGTGTCAACGCTAGTTACGTTTACCTCGTTTAGGGTCTCAAATACATTCGGTAGAAAACGCTGAATTCCTGTATATACCCTCTCGCCACTAGTTCATTATTTGGCCTCTTGCACAATCAGTTCTTGTCTTTGTTTTGATTTGATTATTGCTGAATACGAGCTCTTAGCATTCTATGGTCACTGCATCGGATCTTGCCAACTACTTCTACACTCTGTACAATGCCTGGATGTGTACACAGAATGTAGTCTATTATATTTTAGTTTCGCCATTAGGACTTAGCCTCCTACACTTACGCTTAGCTAGTCTTCTAAAGAAAGTAGTCGGGACCCGTAAATAATTTCGTTCGGGGAACTCTACTAATAATTCTCCTCTGGCATTTCTGGAGGTGATGCCATATGCCCCCACTGCATGCTCTTTGGCGTGTTTTTTTACTTACTTTTGCATTGAAGTTACCCATTAGGATAGTATACTGTGACTTTACATTAATAATGGTGGACTCTAAATCTTCATGAAAGCGGTCAATCAAATGATCATCATGGCTCGATGTAGGCGCGTAGGCGTGTACCACCTTCACCTTCTACCTTTGTTAAACAGAATTATGATACTCGCCACCCTCCCACTGATGCTGGAGTATTCTTCTTTGTTTCCAGTGGTATACTTGTGTATAAGACCCCCCCCCCCTCTGGTTCTTTTCTGTCAAATCATCCATTTTAGCAAAGGACGTGTTTGTTCTTCAGCACTCCCTGTACTTCACGTTTCCTCATAATTTTGCTGAGCTGTATTGTGTGCCATTGAACACCCTTTATTTTTTCAAACAGAACAACTAGACTAGCCTACCTATATATAGTTCGAGCGTTGAAGGTAGCCAAGTTGAGATTCCAATGGCAGCCTGGCTGTACGCAGTGATTATTTGCACCCTCTGCTGCGTCGAAGGTCTGACCACCGCCTTGGGCAGTTCGTTCGCAGCCGCTGTGGAGTGAGGGCCAAGGGTTAATCGCTGTAGTCAAGAGAGGTAGTGGCCAAGTATTGCTCCAGTGTGGTTGATCCGGCTCTGGTGAGGAAGTGCATTACTGACAGGTGGTTGCCAGTAAAGCAGCAACTCGGACCTTTTCTTTTTTTCTGTAAACGAATCTGTTATCACGCGTTTTATTTAAATGTACAATTGGGAAGGGTGTGGCGCCTGCATTCGAAACGATTTTTTTTATATCTAAGCAGGGGTTCTGTTGCACATTATTAGCACTGTAGACCCCCCCCCCCCCCCCCTGACCACCATCAGCTCATAACTTCATCTGACTCGTAGCACATGCGGCCTCCTTTGTTAACAATTTGAAAGTGAAAAAAAAACTGACCACTCGCGCAGCTTCGAACTTGTGACCTTGCGATCTTAGGCCGGGTTAGTGCCCTGAATGACCCCCCTTTTCACGCGTGTAGTCTCTCCTAACTTCGTCTCGTCTAGCTCGGATTTGGCATTGTTGGTTTCAAAGCACTGCTACTTTGGCGTTTCCTGTCAGAGTTGCGTGCACCTGTTCGGCGAAATAAATGGCTGCTTCTATATCATCGTTACGCTGGGCGCATAGGTCGTGGGTGATTGTAGTGCATGAAAATCAAACGCGAAAATTTTCAATTGCTAAAGAATAGACAGGGCTTGCGTTTAGGGCTGCACCCTATTTTGTAGGCGTTTCGGAGTAGTAATTAAAATCTGGTAAATATATATACAAGTAGAAAATGGCCTTCAGTCGAGAGTCAGAAATAAGTTCTCTTAATTACATCTAGCGTTACCCTAATAACGTTACATAGTGAATAAAAAGGTAAGGAGTGAATCACTTGTAGTTCTAGAAAGCGGCCAAACGCAAGAAACTTCGTACGGAAGTAAGGACGTGTCTCCATCACTCACCCTAGAGCGTCAGCTTGAATTGCTAAACACCGACGACTCTCGGCACTACACTCATACCCAATGATAAGTTCACGCGACATCATGTCCAGCATATTTAGCACCAACTAACTGCTCGTTCTCTATAGAAAACTAGAATTGTATGCTGGTTTATAGAGGCTAATACAGCGTTCTTTGTCAATTAAAAAAATGAAGTTGATTCTCTTTTGAGATGGGCTCGAGGGTGTCACTCGAGAGTGGCATGTAAAACCATAATTCAACGATTCGGGAGTTTGTACTATTTTGATAGCAAATTACGCATATGAAACTTTCACACTGACGGTTATAGAAGTTAGTTTTATTTATTCAAGAATCAACGTAGTCACCAATACACGTGACCGTTCTTGATCAATGATCGATATTTTTTTATATTGCCCCTGCATCACGCATGCAATACTTGATAAATGTTCGCAGCATTGAAAATGCTTTCATATATCTCTTTGCAAGGTGAAATTGTGCGGGTCAACGATGTGAGCAAACACACGAACAGCGATGGCATGCAGCACTTGAACAGTGAGTCTCTTTTAAAAGTGAATTTTTTCTCACATGAACATTACTAACTTGGTGCAAGTGGAATGAATGTCTGTCTGTTGTAATATTTGTCACATCCTATACATGAGTTTTGCCGTAAGAAGTATGAAATCACTTCCACATTTAAAAAATTACCGGTCTTCGTGCCAGCGCAAAAAATCATTTTGGTGTATGCTGCAAATGTCTACCCGAATTATAAAGCTGCCAGGCAATCTTCTTACGAATGAAAGAAAAGTTATTAAGTACGTCTTATTGGAAATGGGCACAGTAGAGCTAAGAATATTTTTAAGCACGGACATTTTTTGCGACAAGTGTGTAGGTAGTACAGAGTGCACAAGTATAGAAAGACGTATACATGAGGCGGCTTGCTGTACCTCATATGGAGGGCCATTGCGCATTTAGGTTTTAGGAGCTTTTAGTTAAGCAATTATGTACTTACCTCTACCGAGTGCACACACAATCTCCAGCACAGAAGAAGTGTTTGTGGTAATTTTTCCTTTATTCGTGAATGCAACGCCGAAGTTCGCTGGACCGCCCTAGAATTCTTCTAATAATACGTAATTGTCGCTTTTTGTGATAGTGAGCACTCGCGATTCGCCAGACTATAAAATAAACGAATAAATAAAAAACAAGAGCCTGTAGGCTATTACTCTGTGTGTGACCATCCTCTGTCGCACACTGAGTAAGTGTTTGGCCCAAAAGAAGTAGGCTTGTTAATATCCGCAGTGAAAGACAACATGAAAAATGCACTGAGTGGGTGTTACCTTTTCTAGATCTGCAATCACGGGCTTCGAACGTTGAGCAGTTTCAAGTGGAGCTTCACCTCATTTCCGACAAAGCACACCAAAAATACTACAATAAAAATCAGGAGCTGATCACATACTTGGCCGTCATGACGAATGCCGTAAGTTTATTTTGAGCTGGTTTTCTATACGGCCATTCGCATATCAATGTTTTGGTGGTGGCGAAAATTAGAAGATCGTTGATCACATCGGAGGCCACCGACATGTTTTTGTACCACGAAAAAATGAATTACAAGTTCCGCTTCACGTTGAAAAGCTACGAATATTTACCGCCAGCGCCCCTCAACAGCGATGTGGTCAATCCACCGTAAGGAATGCTCGCGGGCAGACATGTTTTGTTTAAAAACAATCATGTATAAGTTGAAACGCACACGCACTTGATGTACATTTAGGTTGTGCCAGAAACTTATTTTTACTTTTTTTTTCTGGCGCGTCCAATTAAGCGCCCGGTGGCGCTGCCAGCAGTGTGTTCGTTTGCCGGCGTACCTGCCTGCAAACGGTGGAGAAATGCGAGCCCGGCGTCCACTGCCACTCACAAGAACAACAAAAAAAGTTCGTGGGGCTTTGAACTACCATTCAGGTATTTTAATAAGAAAAAAACGTGATGAAGCCTGCGAAAACAGCACGTGGTTTATATAGCGAAAAGTAATAAATGCAAAAAATTAGGCTTGCTCGCTCACTGGTGTGTCTCGATTTCGACAAATCACGGATGGAACTGCGGTAGCGGCGACCTATATAAGAAGAGTGTGTCAAAAAACCTGCTTGTTGGGAGCTTGAAAACGTAGTTTACTTTGGCGACAGTTGGCCGCCGATTAGTGGACACGACAGATTTTTTTTAAATAAGTGCCCAGCCTGGTGTATTTCTCCCGGAAACAGCTAGAACCCGTTTTTTTTCTTGCAGTGCGCAAAAAATCAAGTTTTCAAGACACAATATTTTAGCTCATCAGCCCCAGTTCGTATGCAATTTATCTAGTCAAAGTACAAATTTGTCGCATTTTTTTCTTTAGAGGGTAATATATTTTGTCGTCGTTATATAAAATGCAAAAAAACTAGGCAGATGCCACGTACCTTGGGAATGGATGTCATGCGAAGCTTGCGGATGAAAAGTTGCACTGTTTAATTTTTTATTGAGCGAAACTTTACAAAAAGGTGCTGAAAATATGGAAGAATGTACCACCAGACATACCTTAAATAGGCGCATATGTTTCAAATGATCAGTTTTTTACAGTTGCACAGCGCTGCCAACAGCAGCAAGCATATCAGCAACACCTGAAGGACTAAGCTAATATTAAGCGCTGGTGCTCGCGAGGATGGTAGCCCTGGACACTCCTACATGAATCAACTTCAGCAGATGGCGCCTAACTACAATTGACATCAGCCTCATGAAACGGCTGTATCGCAGCAGTAAATATGCATTGTTATAAAATTTGATATCTAGCACTGCAACCACAACTGATGTTTTCAATGGATTGGGACCAATTCTAAATATAGTTCTGAAACCTGCCATGGCTCTGTGCTTGAATACCTAATCGCCACGCACAATAATTTAGCTTGATTCCTGCTGGGCTTCAGACATTTATGCTTTCCATCGTCTGGTGAACGCTGCCTATGAGAGCTTTTTCTTAATGCTCACGCGCTAGAAATTTCCATGTCTGTCCATGCAGTTTTTGAGTAGATATAAGGGTCAGTCCCTGATGGCGCATACCTGTGGCACATAGCCGCCCCCGAATATACGTGCTACACGTGTAGCGTAAAGGTTTTGAAGACGTGTGTGATGGGATTGTGATATCATTCATGTCATGACCAGTGAGTCATATTCGTGAAGCCATCTCACCATCCCATACTAATGTTGGCTTACCCAATCTTAAGGGGGTGATACAGACGTAATGAGCTTGGCAGATAGGTAGATAGATAGATAGATAGATAGATAGATAGATATATAGATAGATAGATAGATGGATAGATAGATAGACGTACAATACTGTGCCTGTACTACGCAAAAACAAGACCGCGCGAGTGTCACTGCGTTCTTGAGGCAGCCACTTGCGACTCAAGTGATAACTTATGTTATGTTATGGTATTGTACAATCATTTCGCGAAAATCTTACGACCATAATTAACCGAAGTTATTCACAGTACCAGTGAAGGTTCAATTACAATAAGTTCTGAAAACACTCTAGAAAATATCGTGTTTGGGCAGGTATCTTCACTGCAATCGAAAATCACACAGTGCCTCATTTATGCTCAAGGCATAATTAAGTGAAACGGGCCGGGCCGGGTATGCGCCTTAATAACGCTGGGCTGGGCTCGGGCAGGCCGGAGCGTTACGCTGTCGCACCGGGCTGGGTCCGTGCTGGAAAAATCTGCACACACACACCCACACACACACACACACACACACACACACACACACACACACACACACACACACACACACACACACACACACACACACACACACACACACACACACACACACACACACACACGCACGCACGCACGCACGCACACAGACACACGCACACGCACACACACACACACATGCGGGCGCGCGCCATTTACATTTTGTGGGTGTGCAGGCCAGCTCCACTTTCTGTTCAGTTATTATATTTAGGGGACGAAAACGTCCACACACTGTGACACACACGCCCACGTTCAATCCCTCCTTCCACACAAACTTACTCTCTCTCCGTGAAAATTGGTTTGGTAGAAATGTGAGTCATGGCTTCACAAGATTACACTTAGCAATATGCTTTGATGTAGGATAGTTTTCTCAATGCAAGTTTGCGCTTGACAGCTAGCTGTCACATCATTTGATGCAGATGGATCCACAATGACGTACGCATCCCGATGACCAACGTCCATGATCGTACTTTAACCGTAGCAGCAGCGAGTAGTTTGCATACAACCCTGCATAGCATGTGGTAAGCAGCACGCAAAGATGGTGCCAGCAGACACATAATCATCGTTACTTGATAAGAGAAACGCCAGAGTGCTGTGCTTTGCAGTAACAGGGTAATCTACGTCTGCACTAATGCATATACCACGAAGTGCTTCAAGAACACGAGAGGCAGAGTTGGCAGCTTGAACCGTGCACGTGAGTAGCCATTCCGCCTTCCGCTAGCACGCCTCGCGCTGCACAAAAGCGCAAACTGTGGGGCATTTACGCGTTGCCATCATTGCCTTTCCGTAGTGCTTATTGAAGAAGTTTTCCCAGCAGGTGCTCTCATACTCGAAGCAGTAGATGATTCAGACACATCATTGGTGAATGAAAAAACTCCACTACAATATAGTGTTACAACAACAGAAAAAAGGCTCCTGTAGGACATCTCTGGAGTCATCAGCACTTAACTATTTCACTTCACCGCTTCAATACAGCGACACTGGTCTCGGAAACTATGATCACCTTGAGAGGGAGATGTCAAATATACTGTTACGGGGGTAAGAAAATGAATGAAATAAATATATTTACAAAATATACAGGGAGAGTCAGAGGCAGCTGCAGCCAAGATGGAAGAACAGCAGCAACAACAACACGAGCACGGTCGCTTTCATCGTCTTCGTCGTCTATGATGTTCTTTCGTTGCCGATGTCGTGTAACACCACATTCACCACACCGAATTCATCCGCAATCCGAAAACCACATTCATCACACCGGATGGACTTTTTCAGTTCAAGGTTATGCCATTCTGATTGTGTGATGCGCCAGCTACATTTGAAAGGATGATGGACTCTCCTGCGTGGATACAAATGGACCACGTGCCTGTGCTATCTCGATGACGTCATCGTATTTTCACCTACATTCGAAAGTCACCTTAGCCGCCTAACGGCTGTTCTTGAGGTTTTCCGGAAAGCAGGACTTCAGCTCAACTCTTCCAAATGTCGCTTTGACCGTCGGGAAATCACTGTGCTGGGCCACCTTGTCAGGGCTCGAGGCGTGCAACCTGATCCCGACAAAGTTTGAGTTGTCAAAGATTTTCCCATACCACGTTCCGCAAAAGATGTACGGAGTTTTATCGGCCTTTGTTCTTACTTTCGACGTTTCGTGAAGAATTTTGCTGACATTGCCCGACCACTTACGGAACTACTGAAGAAGGACATGCCTTTTTATTGGGGTACTGACCAAGCAACTGCCTTCAGCACCGTTACAACATTACTTACTTCCCCACCCATCTTGGGCCATTTCGACCCGTCAGCCCATACTGAAGTTCGTACCGATGCAAGCGGACATGGAATTGGTGCTGTTCTCTCCCAGTGACAACGAGGACAGGATCGCGTCATTGCTTATGCCAGAAGCCTCCTTTCTCCTTCGGAGAGCAAGTTTTCCATTACAGAGCGTGAGTGCCTCGCACTAGTCTGGGCAGTCAGAAAATTTCGACCATACTTGTTTGGCCGCACCTTTTGGTAATCACAGATCACCATGCCTTGTGCTGGCTGTCGTTCCTTAAAGATCCAACAGGACGACTTGGCCGTTGGGCCTTGAAACTACAAGAATACAGCTTCGACATGGCATACAAATCTGGCCTAATGCACCAGGATGCCGACTGTCTATCCCGTCACCCCGTGGACCCACTTGACCTTTCAGCACATGATTCTGACCCTTGTGTCTTCGCCATGTCGGCTTTCACCGACATACGCAAGGAAAAGCTCAGCGATGTCCACTTGCGGTCTATCAAGCAGAGTATACGCATGCCCCATGTAGACCCGTCGCTACATTTGTTCCTTCTACGCGATGGCATTCTTTACCGACGCAACACCAGCGCCGAAGGACCAGAGCTACTACTCGTAGTTCCTGCGACACTCCGTTCCGCTGTACTTGAATAGCTTCACGACGCCCAAAACGCGGGACATCTCGGGGTCACGCGCACGTACGAGCGCGTGCGGCGTAGATTCTTCTGGCCAGGCCTTTACCGTTCTGTGTGCCGATACGTGCATGTGAGTCCTGCCAGTGCTCCAAACATTCCACCTTGCTACCAGCTGGTCCGATCCAACCAATAGACATACCCACCGTTCCCTTCTACCGCATCGGTCTTGATCTCGTTGAACCATTTCCTACTTCTCTCACTTCAAACAATTTGATAGCCGTAGCCACTGATTACGCCACAAACGCCACAAAATACGCTATCACACGAGCGCTACCGACAAGCTGTGCCACCGACGTCGCGGACTTCTTGCTTCATGACGTAATTCTTCACCATGGCGCTCCTCGACAGCTGCTGACTGATCGTGGTCGCTCATTTCTTTCAAAAGTAGTGAGTGACATCCTTCGCTCGTGTTCGACGCGTCACAAGCTCACTACGGCCTATCACCCACAAACAAATGGTCTTACCGAGCGCCTAAATCGAACATTGACTACAAAGCTCTCCATGTACGTTTCCAAAGATCACCTTGATTGGGATAGTACTTTTCCCTATGTGACATTCGCGTACAATTTGTCACACCACAACACCGCTGGCTTCTCCCCCTTCTATTTATTGTTCGGCCGCCATCCAGCGTTACCCTTCGAGACTCTTCTCCCATCAACTACGCAAAGAGTTACAGAGTACACCCGGGATGCCACTGCTCGGGCTCTAGTGGCCCGCTAAATCGCACGGGAACGTCTTCTTGGGTCGCAGTTTTCTCAGAAGGCCCGCTACGATAGCCATCACAGAGCAGTTTCCTACGCTCCAGGTTCACTGGTCCTCCTCTGGACACCATGCCGCCACGTTGGCCTCTTGTCGAAGGTCCTGTCTCGCTACTCGGCGCCTTACAAGGTTTTACGCTGGCTTACCGATGTCACATACGAGATTGCTCCGTTGGACAGTCAGTCATCGTCGTCCGCACCCGCTACTGACTTCGTTCACGTGACCCACTTCAAACCGTGCATATGATGCTACTTTCCTTTAGGCGCCAAGACGGCGCTGCCAGCTGCGGGGTGTTATACGTTACACGACATCGGCAACGAAAGATCATCATAGAGGACGAAGACGATGAAAGCGACCGTGCTCGTGTTGTTGCTGCTGTTCTTCCATCTTGGCTGCAGCTGCCTCTTACTCTCCCTGTATATTTTGTAAATATATTTATTTCATTCATTCCCTTACCCCCGTAACATTTCGAAGGGCGTTTTTGAGACGTGGTAGATGTACTTTCGCAGTGCAGTGGTAGAGCACATGGCACTAATGATGGTGTATGAAGAGGTTGTAAGTCAGACTTCTAGGTCATTACAATCAAGTTGACTTTTTTTCGATGTTTTTTGTCGCTTACTCGCGTACAATTTATTTTATGATTTTTGAGAAACAGATGAGGTTTATAATACCTAGTAGATCTCAACATGAGGTTCTGTTTTAAATTTATTTGTGATGTTACGAGGGGATCAGAAGAAGGTCTGATTGTTTGGCGAGCATAAAAGAAAAGCCAACGTTCTAGTTGACTTTGTGCCCCGCAGAGGCGCCTTTGCAAGTAGGCGCTTCGAGCGTAGCGACACCACGGACCCGAGTTAACGGGAGAGTTTCTACTTCCTACCACACCTAGCCGTGCAATGATTTGTCGTGTCTGGGGAAAAGGAGATCCTGGGAGTTGAGCCGACGCTGGGAGATATAACCTTTAAAGCCCCCCGGCAGAGGAAACACACCCTTTTGGCTTCACGTAGACGGCACCCCTGGGCTGACCCACCCAGGGGAAATCGGCAGTCACGTTTTCCTATCTCTTTCTACCTACATCTTTGTCTTTATCTCCCACTTTTTTCAGTCCTGTCGTCTTCTCTTTTCTGTTTACTACCAAACTTTCTGTCGGCGAGGGTTAACCCTGTGTAGTTACCCAACCTTGGGTAGTTATATTCTGTTATAGCGGCGATGCATGGCTGGCGTCTCTAAGTGTTCACTATTCAACCTTGTAGGATCCCCTTGTCGTGCTCGGTGGTGGGTGGCCACCATCGCCACCGGACTGTACAGAATCTGTATGGCGAACTTTTTCTCTCCTCTTCCTGATCGCCGCCCCAAAAGGTGGCGCACCGAAGAACCGTTTCTTTTTTCCAAACCGAAGCAGTCCTTTTGCAAGTTTCATGTCGTTCATAGCCAGAAAGAGAACAAAACAGTCCAAGCAATTTCACCTTTTTCTGTCTCGAAAACACTCACTGAAGCAATCGGCCCAGGATATTGTGTAACGAAGTTGGAAAGCGGCGACCTCCTTTTGGAGGTTCATGACAAGCTCCAATATGACAATCTACCTAAACTGGTAGCGTTTGGAAATGTCCCAGTTTCAGTTGGTCCACACAGGTCAATAAATACAGTGCGTGTGGTGGTCTGTGATGATGACTTGCTTAGACTGTCCGAAAGTGAATTATTAGAAGGCTAGCAAGACCAGAATGTAGTCGAGAACCAAAAAATAATTATACGACGAGACAAAAAAGAAACACCCATGAAAAACAAAATCATCATCTTGGGTACCAGTGACTTACCTGATGCTAATGAAACTGGCTACTGCAAGCTATGTGTCAGGCCTTATGTGCCAAACCCTCGCAGATGTTTCAAGTGCCAGCGCTTTGGACATGGGTCACAAAGTTGCAGAGGGCGCAATACTTGCGCAAAATGAGCATCTAGTGAGCACGCATCAGATACATGTAAATTAAACGCATCATGTTGTGCGAACTGTGAAAGAGACCATGCTGCCTACTCGAGATCGTGCCCAATCTGGAAGAAAGAAAAACAAATCCTTGAGATTAAAGTAAAGTTCAATCTGTCCTTTCAAGAAGCACGTAAACGGGTCTCCATCCACCAGTCCAGTCCCTCCTTCGCCGATGTGACGCACTGGGGTGCCGCGCCGAATCTTTCCGTGCCCGCAAAAGTCACACAGAGGGAGACTGCGGGCGCGCCACAAGCGCCCCTGGGTGGAGCAGCCAGTACTGCTCCGCCACCTAACAAACAGGGCCAGCAGACTCCCCAGTCTGCTGGACCTCGGACCACTGCAAACGCAGTTAGGTCCGAAAGTTTTGTGAACGTGCCTGCCAATCAGGCACCATACACCACCTCACAAGAGGCGATGGATACAAGTACGACTCCTCCGGCAGCCGAGACGCTGAAGGAGAGGCGCAGCTCTTCGGCGCACGCCAAAAATGAGAAAAACCCAAATTACAGGGCCCCCCAAAGGCCCTGTAAGCTAGAGACACTCTTGTACACGCAGCACCACACAAGACTAAAATGACACACATACTACGGTGGATCGTCAGAGGACTGCTGGGAAACCTCGACGATATCCAGGAGCTCTTACACGAACATACACCAAAAGTGCTGTGTGTGCAAAAGACACACTTGAAACCAAAACCTACTAACTTTCTACGCAAATACGTTATCTTTCAAACTAACCTAAATAATGCCATTGTGGCATCCGGTGGTGTTGCCATTATAGCCAATCAAGAGATTGCATGCACACACTTACCACTACAAACATATCTTGAGGCGGTGGCTGTTCGAGCAGTTTCTTTTAAATAAGCTCTTCACCATCTGCTCTCTATACATACCTCCACAACACCGTCTTGAAAAGCGTGAACTCCAGTCCCTCATAGATGAACTTCCAGAACCTTATATTCTTTTTGGAGATTTCGATGCGCATAGCAATCTTTGGGGTGACTCTCGCTGCGATGCTCGAGGTCGCCTGATTGAACGGTTTCTTTTTACTTCTGGCGCGTGTCTTCTAAATCGAAAAAAGCCCACATACTACTGCCTCACCAACAATACCTACTCGTCAATAGACCTCAGTATTGTCTCTCCATCCCTCCTTCCTTTACTGGCATCGAACGTCATCAATAATACTTACGGAAGTGACCACTTTCCGGTAATGCTAGGCACACCCATATCAAATGAATATCTCTCACAGGTCCCCAGATGGATTACTGACAAAGCTGATATGAACAGTTCTCGCAGATTACTCACTTAAGTTGGACTTACCTGTCTAGTTTAAACATAGATGCAGCTGTACAACACTTTTCAGCTTTTCTGACCGACGCTGCGATGAAATGCAACCTGCAAGCTTCTGGACTGCCTGGCAAGCGACGTGTCCCATGGTGGAACTCTGAATGTCGCAATGCACGAAAACAAAAAAAAAAACAAAGCGTGGAGGTTGCTACGGGATTCGCCGACAGCAGAGAATCTTGAAATACTTAAGACAATTAGGTCCCAAGGAAGGAGAACGTGCCGGCAGGCTAGGAGAGAAAGTTGGCATAAGTTTTTATCAGGCATCACTTCATATACACAAGAAACTAAAGTCTGGAACATGGTTCGCAAGGCAGCAGGACAACACGAATCTTCACTACCTCTGGTAGACTCACAAGGGGACACCTTGGAAGACTAGGCGAACTTCCTCGGTGCCCACTTCGAAGAGGTGTCTAGCTCGTCGCATTATCCTGCAGCTTTTCAACGACACAAAAGAAAAACTGAAAAAGAGAAACAACAGCAAAAATTCTCTAAACTTGAGTCGGACAACAACCCTTTCTATTTGGCCGAGTTACAAGCATCGCTTTATATCTGCAACAAATCCGCTTCATGTTTGGACCGTATAGCCTACGAAATATTGAAACAACTGCCTCCTCAAACACAAAAAACCCTGCTTCCTTTGTATAACGCTGTTTGGTTTTCCGGTGAAATACTTTCTGCCTGGAAAAAAGCCATTATTATTCCGATTTTAAAGCAAAGCAAGGATCCCTCTTCTGTAAGTAGTTAAAAGCCAATCGCACTTACAATTTGCATGTATAAACGTTTTGAAAAAATGACAAATCGCCGACTTGTACATTACCTTGAAACATACAATCTGCTCGACCCATTCCAATGCGGCTTCCAAGAGAGTAGATCCACCACCGACCACCTGCTACGTATTGAGGCGCAGATCCGAGACGCCTTCGTCCACGAACAATACTTTCCTTCTGTGTTGCTCGATATCAAAAAAGCCTACGATACGACATGGAGATTCGGAATAGTAAAAGACCTGTCCAATCTTGGTATTCGTGTCAAGATGTTTCCTATTATCAAAAGCTACTTGTCCAATCGTATATTCCGTGTCAGAGTGTGCAGTGTTCTTTCCCGAACATTTGTCCAAGAAACAAGAGTACTGCAAGGAGGTGTACTTAGTTGTGCTCTATTTATTGTCAAAATGAATTCTTTGCGTCTTTCTATCCCACAAAATATGTTTTACTGTACATATGTTGATGACGTCCAGCTTGGATTTAAGTCTGGTAACCTGGCAATTTGTGAGCGGCAGGTTCAGCTTGGCTTGAACAAGGTCTCCACACGGGCTGAGGAAAATGAATTCTGATCAAACCCCCCAAAAAAGCACGTGTGTCTTGTTCTCTAGAAAGAGAGGCACTCACCCCGACCCTGACATTCAACTGCATGGTCAACGCATGTCTGTTAATGCCGAATACAAATTCTTGGGCCTAATTCTGGACACCAAGCTAACCTTCGTACCACACAATCGGTATCTAAAAAACAAGTGCATCAGAACCATGAATGTTCCAAAAGGGCTGTCACGCACTACGTGGGGGAGTGACAAGAAGTGTCTCATGAACTTGTACAGGAGCCTCGTATGCACTCGCTTCGATTACGGAGCAATAATCTATCAGTCTGCGACACCCACTGCCCTAAAGATGCTTGACCCTATTCACCACCTAGGAATTCGCTTCTCTACGGGTGCCTTTCGCACTAGCCCCGTTGAAAGCCTGTACCTGGAATCGAACGAATGGTCACTCCACCTACAGAGATGTTACATGTTTTTTCTATACTATCTCAAAGTGAAGGAAGACAAGGACCACCCTTAACATTTCACAATTGATGGCACATCTACTTCTGTTCTGTTTCAAAACTGTCCATTTTTGAGACAATCCTATTCGCTACGTGTGAAGGGCCTTTCTGAGGAAACTGGTGTGTCGCTCGAATATCATCTGACGGCTCCCGCAGCACGCCCGCCACCATAGTGAAAGCAGTTGATAGATTGTGATGCCTTTTTTAAAGTTTACAAAGCATGCACCCATTGCACATATCCGCACATACTTGCTAGAACTACAACAAAAGTACACACGCCCTGATTTTTTTCCAGATGCCTTAAAGTCCAACACTTCTGTTTCATACGCAGCCATTGGTCCATCCTTCTCAAATACTGGCATCCTGCATCGTGAAGCAAGCATTTTTACAGGAGAAGCCTACGCAATACTTGCAGCTGTTAAACACATTGCATATATAAAACTACAAAAAGTGGTAATATACATGGATTCGCTGAGTGTGTTGAAAGCCTTGAAAACACTTTATACACGCAAAAACCCAGTTCTTGAGTCCCTTTATTCACTATTATGCACAGTCTACTCATCCGAACACCATGTTGTAGTCTGCTGGGTGCCGGGGCACCGTGAAATACAGGGAACGTTTTGGCAGATCTGCTGGCTGCATCCGCCAGCAACGATGCCACCAATGCATCAATACCAATCTCTGCATTTGACATGAAACCTTTCCTGAAACGAAAGCTCAGAGGTTATTGACAAAACATGTGGAATAGACACACAAGTAATAAACTACATGTTATTAAGCCACAACTTGGTCATTGGCCGCCACTATAAAAATCGCGACACACAGAAATAACACTTACAAGGCTAAGATGACGGCATACATACTCAACACATTTATATGCCGGTGATCCACCATTGTGTGCGATATGTGAAGAACCACTTCTGGTTCTCCACATTCTCGTCTAGTGTAATCAGTTGGACGCTCTAAGAAACCAAAATTTTTTACTGCCCTACCGACAGAAGCTCCCAATACAACCTAGGATGCTTATTGATAGGAATCTGACTTGTAAATTTCACCCATTGTTTACATTTTTAAATGATGCACATAGTTTTCACTTCATATTTCAAGGGGATCTGTAGCAGGACCTGTGGTGACTACATTTCTGCCATAGTCTTATTATCATGACCTTTCGAAATTCACTGTCACTGTACATATTTCACGCCACTGTCACAATTTTAATACTTACGTTTTTACTCGCGTTAGCGCGAGGAATTTTAAGGCCCCTTTACAGCCATGCATCATATCATTGTTCATATCTCTAGTCTATCGAAATGGCACTCTTTGGCCATCAATTGGCCCTTGCGCCATTAAAAAACCACCCATCATCATCATTAGTTTACTTTGTGAGAAAAAAATTAACATGAGCTGTCCACGTATCGCGAATGACAGCCAACCGGCGCTGTGTTGGAGCTTTTGAATGCCGTGAAGCACAACAGGCCACTAGATAGTCGCAGAATTAGGACGTTTTTTTTTGGTTAAAATGGAATGAAACTGCACAAGATAGGTCGAACTAGAGATCATTAGAAATGGCCTCTACCTGTACTTTACAGAAAAACGCAGTCTGATAAGTGCGATGACGATTATAATATTGGTGATAGCTTCATTGCAAAACTGTGTTTAATGAGAAACAATTTTGGTTGTTTTTCAAGAAAGCACCGCATTACCTTTCCCTGTGGCTTGAGCATGTTTTCTTCTTCTAGGCGAACTTGAGGTACCTGGAGATGGGCAACCCAAAAGTGAAGTTCCTTCTTGTTGGGGTCACAAGAGCTAAAGTAAGAATGATTTTTTGTGTTAGCATTTCGACTTGGCAATATCAATCGCCGAAGCCTACAGAGTTGTTCCACATGTTGTCACACTATACTATTAGAACAGAAGCAACACCATATATTGGTTACGTACCTTAATAGCTGAACGAGTACCCAGGGACGTTCTTTCTTAGAGGTGCATGACTTTAAAAATATTGCTAAAAGCATTGTTATATTCTGGTATGCTTTCTTGAATAATTCTTTTTTCTTCCACGATCGTGTTCTTCGTGCTTATGAAAATATTTGTTATAGTATGGGTCACTGATGTTTCAGGTCAGAAGAGCCCGAGGGGATAAGTCATCCAAGTATTTGTCAGATTGATTAAAAGTTTCTCGGTGATGCTTTTATAACGTAATATCTTTTGCGTTGAATCGTACATTTTTGTGCTAAATGCGACAAAGACGATCCCATATGAATTCTCCCCGTCAAACACTTCATGCATGAAGAAAATTTCACCAGTCAACGGAAACGCTTCACACGTTCTCGAAAATGCTAATTCATTCAGCAGCAGCGTTAGCCATTCAGCACCAAACTAACACACGCTTGCTTTTTGTTTTATTTATTATAGGACCACGACTTTGCTAGAAATAATGGTCGTGAAATTGATGCGGGAGAGATGTTAGGTGGACTAGAACACTACAAAAAGGAAGGAAGAATACCGGGCAAATTTGATGTAGTGTACCTCGTGACAGGGTAAGTAAAGGGCTATGGTGTCTTCTTGTTCGGTAAAATGTTTTGCGAGAACAAATCAAGCATGCAGTTAAAGTGCAATGTTCATTTTTTTATAGTACACGAAAGACGTTGAAGTGCTTTTAAGCCATTTGACGCAATATGTCGGTGATGATGTAACTACACTAATATATAAATAGAACTTGAACTTTTATTACAGGCTTGACATGACGAAAATCGCCAATGGAAGAAAGTCAAACGGCATTTTAGGTAAGTGGGTTATTCGTTAAAGAAAATGAGTAAAATTTTACAGCATTTCACATGCATTCGCCCAAGATGCCGGGAAAGCGAAAGCCATGTTCCTATTCTTCTCGTTAGATGCATTGATTCTCTTCTCCAACCCCTTCAATCAGAGTTCTGCATGCCATAATGTATTGCAAAGCCTTCTCTAGTGGCCCCATGTTTGATTGTGGGACGACGTGATCAGATGACGCCAATAAGCATAGACGGAAATCATCATAAAAGAAACACCAAACATTTCGCGATAGCGAGCGCTGCGGAATGATTTACTAAACTTGGTCCTCTGTAGAACATAACTATAAAAAGGGGGTGCGCAGCCTGCGGTTTACTGCAAAACCGCCAAAACCTTTGACCCTTTTCTTTTTAACTTCATAAATAAAAGCCGACAAGACAGTTTTAACTTCAAATGAGGCTTTTGCAGGCAACGCTTGATCGTGAATTGCAACTTTGTGGTTATTGTGCGGAAAATAAATATCATTGCCATACTTATATTCCTGCGTTTCTCATATTTGTATATTATTCAAATTTTTGAATTGTTTCTCTTTGCCTGAAAAGCCACGCCACTCCCCCCACCTCTCTTTCCCAAGTGACCCCCAGCCGCGTTGGCTTCATAAAAGTTAGTTCTTCACCTGACAAGTTGTCGGCAACCCCTAATCTAAGAGATTCCCGTTATATGGGGTCGAGCCCATGGAACGCTGCATTAACAAGCGTCTTCACAAGCACAGTAATTGATTGAGACAACACTACGGAATGCACCTGCTTAGGCAATGCCATTTAAGCGAAACAAAAGAAAGGTAAATGTGCTGCTGCTCTTCAGCTATTACGAAATTGGGAAATCTTTGTAGACTTGATAGCTGTGCTAGTGAGCCATCTGTGCTCCTCTACAAAAAAGAACTTTGGTTTATTGGTGGTTAAGCTCAAATAATAGGACGTAGGGATATGTATGTTTGTCGCGCATGTGCCCATTGTTGTGAGAAAAAGGAAGTTTCTTTCGAATTATTAGCAAACACAAGCAGTGGTAGGTATTTCATACCTGTAAAAGCCTGCTGAAGAAAAGCTAGTACACAGACTGCGGCTACGTCTTTCGTATACGTGATATTACAATGACAAGATTGAACAGGAGAAAGCTCCAAATGCACTGTTTGTCACACAATGGAAACTATTCATCACATTCTGTGCGTGGGCCCTCAGTACACGGCCGAAAGGTATTCAGTGAAGCACCCTATAGATCGTCTATACTGCTGACTCTTTCCGGAGGAGAAGTTTTTAGCTGCTTGAGAACTATTATATTACGTACAACGCCGCCTTGCAGGGTTTATCCAGATTTATCAGCGACAGGGGTTTAGATTCGCGTCTTTAGGGAGTAGAGGAACGTGAGACGAGACGGTCGCGATGAGACAGTGCCGAGGTCACCGCTTCTATTTGAGGCACAGGCGCAGGCGGAGTCGCAGCAGCAGCGTCCAGCCAGGCCAGGAGCTAAGCCAGTCAGTTCTCGTGGCTCGCGTAGCGCGAGCCACGTGGCTCCTTTTCTGCTCGGCCAGCTGGCCAAAACTGGCGCGGCGCTACAAGAGCCTGGGGTGATGTGGCTTATGCGTAGAGATTTTCGGGCGCATCCTTCCTCACACAGGACAGTGTGTGAACTGACCCAATTTTCTATACCAGACTCGCCTCTCATCATGCTTCTGTGTTTCTTTCCTTTTACCCCTTTCCCTGTGAGGAGTAGCACGATAGATACTCGTACCAACCTCTCCTGCTTCTTTTCAATCAAACGTCTTCTTATTATTCAGGTAGGTGAGATGGTGGAAAACGCTTGTTTAGGAACTTCTTTGGGGAGCTTCTTATGCTCACCCTTTCTTCGGTGGCTGCCGCGTGTACACTGGTATATCACGGATATATCAGCATCACGGGTATACCGGCTTGACTTCATAGTGTCGCAAGACCTTCTCCATGCATTAGAAATTTGTGCTGAAGGCCTCATTTGGCTTGCGGCATGTTCTTCGTCACTGCGTCGTCATTGGCACTGGAGAATATTTGGTACTTTGTGATACAGCCTCTGCATCTTCCCAAGTTGTTGCCATTATTCTTCCGTAGTACGCCTAGCGCAACTACACTGAGCAAAGCCGCTGCAGTGTGCTAGGTCAATTCTCGGTGACGGTGAATGCGATGGACGTCGAGGCCTCCAATTGTTGTCAGCATGGAATGTTGGAAAAAAAGATTGAAGACGGAAGAGACGAAGAACTGGGCTTCGGAGTCACGTGCTGCAGCAGCAATCCACGGAGTTGGGCTGCGGTTTATTGCAAATAAACGCCTTTTTCTAGGCAACGAGATGCTCGAGTTTCTGAAAGTGGGGCTGAAAGTCATCGGAACAGTAAACCACGTCGAACTCAAAGTAATTGACTTCCTGCATACGGATTTGACTGACCGACTTACAGCTGCTTAACGCGTCGACGCAACATGAAATCTCTTAAACTGAAACGTAAATATGGGAAAGCCCAATTAGTACGTTTATAAACGAGGCAGAGGCAACGCTCACTAAAGAAAGCGTCACGGAAGAGGAGCTTTGCATCCTCATAGAATGCATCAACCAGCTGCACACCAACTTGAGGGTCACCGACTTGGACATTGTCCTTCTGCTATTAACTACAGAAGCGAAGACAGATTTTAAAGGGGTTGTGGAATGCAGCAATCAAGTCACGACCACGTCAGCTAAGCTGAAGTACAGGTTACGCTAACGTAAAGATTCGTGGAACTATGCACTACCCCCGGCAGCACCTACTGAACCCGTCACGCACACCCCAGCCTACCATCCAACTATCGAAAATCAACCTCATGAAGTTCGAAGGCAAAACATCATTGTGGACGCCTTTTTGGGAGCAGTTCAATCAACTGATCCACAAAAGTAGTGTGCTCGCCGACATAGACTGGTTCGTCTATTTACGTTCGGTTCTGACCGGCACTGCGGCATCAGCTATTGCGGGATTTCCAGCAACGGCAAGCTGCTGTTGTGAAGCCCTGGACCTTTTAAAAAGATCCTTTGCCAAGATCAATGTCATCATTCAGACTCACATGCAGCGACCCATCGATATGCGAACTGTGCAGTCCTCCAATGATCTTCGAGTACTTCAATGCCTTTATGATTAGGTTCAAACCCAGACTCTTGTCCTCAAGACTCTCGGAGTATCGGAGGACATTTACACCGTGATGTTCTACTGCATCCTACTGAAGTCGCTTCCTCAGGATATCGTCCTTGACTTCAACAAGGCCATCGCATGCCAACGCACAGAGCACCTAGGACGGCCCACCAAAGTACCCGAAGGTAGCATGGAATTTTTGCTATTTTTTCATTCAGACAGAAGTACAGTCTCGCGAATGAACTGTTGTCCTGCACGCATCTACAAAAAAGCACATGTCGAAGTTCCAAGGTAGAGATTTACGCACTATCACGACAGCTTCTTCGTGACGTCAAGAGTTCACAACCGAGTCATTACTAACGTCGGCGAAACCAGTTTCAAGCAAGAACGCCAGATTTTTTTTGTGAGGCCAACGCCCATACTACAGAGCAGTGTGACTGTCCGATTCCTTTCGAGAAAAACAAAAAACGACTACTCAGAGTGGGCCGATGTTTGCTAAGTGCATTTCAGCATTATTTGACGAAAAATTCCAGCAGCAACGTGACATGTACAAAGTGCAATCAACACCGTGCTGAAACATTGTGTGATCCCCGGTTGCTGAAATCTATTAACAGTCCACAAACATCAGCAGCGCCGATGAAGCTAGAAATTATTGGAACGGGCAGCTCTAAACGGCCTGTGGTTCTTCCGACAGCTACAACTTGGGCCACTGGAAAAGGAAACACATGCCTAGTTCTAGTTTTATTCAATGGAGGCAGCCAGCGAAGTTTCATTACTGAACACTTGGCTGAAAATTTAAATTGTCCCGTACTAGATCACGAGAACCTAACGGTGGGATATTTCGGAGGACAACATGGTGAAAA
This sequence comes from Rhipicephalus microplus, assembly GCF_013339725.1. Lineage (NCBI taxonomy): Eukaryota > Metazoa > Arthropoda > Arachnida > Ixodida > Ixodidae > Rhipicephalus > Rhipicephalus microplus. The sequence goes on from NC_051170.1 coordinate 132,577,583, forward strand.
GACTTTCTAGCGTGTCCTCGTCACTTTAACTTCTCAGTGCAGTAAGACGACACTATTGATCAAAGCCCTCGTCACGACAAACATCTGTCACCAGTCGGTCCCACGACTGCATAAGGCCTTCATTGACAAGCTTGAACAGAAAGAATGTTACTTCTCTGATGTTGATCAAGCCGCAAGCCCAAACTCGATCGATGTGTTGATCGCTAGTGACTATTATTAGTCACTTTTCACAAGCAATACGCGAAAATTGGACTATGGACTCAATGTCGTCAAAATTAGTTTAGGCTGGACTCTACATCAGCCAGTAGCCTCCTCCTCTACTATCACATATTGCAATCAGCCAATGGTTCTGAAGGCAGTGACAGACTGTAAATTTACAACAGACAACTACGGTAACTTAAAAAACATCAGAATCATCATAAAAGGACCCACAACAAAAACACAGAAGGGATTTCAGTCAAAGACGCTTCCGGGCTGTGGTCAGAAGTCAACGAGACACCATGTGCGTCCATGAAGAAGAAGAAGTTGACTTCGAATAATTCACACGTTATCGGCATGCAGGCTATGCAAGATTTGGAGTTGTATTTTGAAAAACAGAAAGAAGAACCGACCGCCTTGACAATGATATAACATCCTGGCACTGACGTATTGTCGTCAAATCATGGAAGTTCTGCGGAAGTGTCGAAGCAGAAAACAGCAAACAAATGTCCGCAAACACTCACGACAGAAGCGACTTCAGGCCTAAGCGACACTCTTGGTGTCGAATTTTTCCTCAGGGAAGATAAGCCCTGGCAAGCAAAACCTGCGTGACTATTTGACAAAAGGAGCATGGGTCATGAATCATTCCCTTTCTGGTCGGCAGGACACAGTTGGCTTGCTCCTTAAGACCTTGAATGGCCGCACAACTCTACCGACCACCTCACAGCTAGGCTACTACACTATGCCTCCAAACGCAAGCAGAAGAGTGCCTCCAAGGGAGCCTTAAATTCCGAAGAAATGAAAGCCGGCGCAGTATACTTTTTTGGGAACATTGATTTACCGGATGTATTTCGGAAGTGAGAATAACGTTAAGCCAAAAATTAGCGCCTCGTTCACATCGGTCAAGCGAGCCCCGGAAACTACAGATTCTTCGAATAGTGGAGCTCCACAGACTACCGGGTAGAGCTGCCGTGAAACCTACGAACCTTTTAGCATCTACTCGCTGGAATGGAACTTTTTGCGAAATTCTGCACGCGGGGCAGTTTGTTGAAAAAAAAAGATCTAAGACGAATAATATGGACAACTGGGTTTCGAATTCACGCACTGCAGCAGCAACCCACAGCTCCGGCGGTGGTTTATTGCTACTAAACTCCTTTTTCTACGAAACAGGAGGCTCAATTTTCTAAAAGGGAGTCGGTGATGTCGCGGGGCCGCTTACCATGCTACGAATGCAGCACATTGAAAGGAAGCCGTGCTGCCGTATCTGGTTGTACTGGCAGTGGCGCTGGCATGGTCACATTGGCATCAGCGGCAAAAGAAGTGGTGGTTGTGAAGTGCTCGCGGTACTTCGCTTTTCCTTGACGCGTTGCGGTGGTTAACAGGTGGATGTTGTATGACACCCGGAGTTCTGGCGGTCGCTTGCGACGGCAGCGCAACGGTGCGTCGTCTTCACGTGGCCACAAAGAGGGAAGGGTTCGGTGTACTGCAGCAGCATAGCTCATTGTTTGTGGATCAGGCAGTGCTAGTTAGGCTGCTGCCACAATCTTCTACAAGCAAAGCTTCTCATAATCTAACTTTGTTCCGAGTCAGGCGAAACTGGCATATCTCCCGAACAGTATAATGTATGGCGGCGGCTTATAGAAGTACATACAAACTGCAGTTGAGTGAGAATATGCTAAATGGTGCTGTACCGCTACTTTCCGATCGGCTGCCGCGCTGGCTATGCTTGTGTGCGTGGGAAACGAGTGCTTGTCTGTCTTCTAGATCGTCACTGTACGTGTCGGATCGTTGGTAGGAGATCGACGAAGAAGGGTGGCAGGCGCAGAGAACCACGGCAGCTTGTGCTTGTCGCCAGACAGACGTACAGACAGACAGACAGACAGACAGACAGACAGACGCACGCACGCACGCACACACAAATGAAAGGACAGATGAACGCACGGACGGACGGATGGATGGACGCTTCGCCCCACTCATCATCATTCATTCCTCGGATAGGCTGTGTTTTTTTTGTTGCGAAAGTGTTTGATGCCAGTGTTTATCAAGACTTTATTTGAATGCTTGCATCTTGGCAATGACGTATAAAAATAAGATCAGAAAAAAAAACCGTTGCCTCCTACATCTTTTTATGACGAGAACTAGTGTAAATGCGTCGCATAACGGGATGGTATTGCTTGAATGTTGTGTATTGGGGAAATATTTAGGAAAGCTTATTTGTAATATCGTCGTTAGTTTTTTTATCTAACGAATGAAGAAGCATTATTTTCAACGTCAACAAAAAGCAAAGTAAAGACTCCCGTGACGGAACCCCGAACGTACCAACATTTGCCTACATTTACAAAGTGGCCAAAGAACGGTTATGCAGCACGAAGAAGCGCTTTTGATAAATAGGAGGCGCTGCCTGCTTCGGCAATGCGAGGTGAGAAAGGGGAGGGGAGCGACGGTTTTGCTGGTGGATTCGCACTGTGGATACATGTGCGCAAGTATCCACAGTGCGATTGCAAAACTGAAGTATAGTACATTAAAATTAATTTCACAATGTTTTTGTCGATAACCTTACGGAAGGCGTAATCTTTGTCCATACTTTGATTCATGATCTAAAGCATTGCCTCCGAGATGCGGCGCACAGCAATTCATCTGTAGAGCAGACGACGGATGACAACTTGCCCTGAAGCGTGTTCTTCAGTCTAAGGCGGCAGTCTTCGTGCCCCAAATGATAAAAATTTGTTATGAATTGTTTATGAACTCATTCAACATTCAATTCTCTTACCAAACGTGTTGCAAACACATGGCCATCACAGCAGCTCCATCTGTGTGTCAGTAATGGAGAGGCGCCACTTACTAGAAGTCTCTGTGCTCTACGTATAAGAGTGAATTCAGATACTTTGGAATACCGTGTTCGAAACAGTTACTCCTATCTGATAAAAAAGCCTTTCTTCACCAAATGCGGTCACGATTACTCGCGTTTGAAGCTTATTGCCCCTTTTCCGTTACAATTCGTAGATTTCTAAACTTATCAGCGTATTCTCGAAAATCTCTGATTTGTACCACGAATATTGTCGCTAAAAACAGAATAATGCAACATGCTTTTTTATATTACTGTATGATGGCCTTCGGTTGTCTATTTACGAGATTTTGAGAAAAGCCCAACATACGCTTTTTATATTATTCAAATTTCAGTGGAGTACACTTTAACTAATATAAGATATTTGAGGCAATATATAAAAATTTACATTTGCCCTACGGCAGCAATAATTTATGTACCTAATGAACACACTATATTATTAAAACGTGTCAACTTTCAAAACGCTGCTTGAATTACTTTTGGAGAAAAAAAGGGGAATACGTAACTTATTTTAAACTGTCGCAAAATTAGACATTTTTAAAAGCTATTTTTTTAAGGTCTACAAACTTGAAACGGTATGAATTCATTCTTCATTAAACATGCATTTCAGTTAAAAAATATCTTCCTTGAAACAAAAATATTTGTCTTTTTATAGCATCTGCAATTTTCGAAAATGGCAGGTGACGAAATTGGTGCCTCCGTTTTGGTACTATACTTCTATATAAGTAGCGCCTCCGTTTTGGTGAAGTTTGATATTTTTTTCTCGTAAGTTATGCCGTTAATCATAAAGCGAAGTTGACTGTCGGGCTACTTGGTGAGAGGTGCATGAAATATAAAATACTCAATCAAATCTAAAATATCAACTTTTGGACCCGTGTCGATTTCTCGTGGAATCACCCAGTTGTTAAATAAGGTGACAAGGTCGTGAGTGTCACACAAGCTTGCAGGGTCTTCAAACCGTGACCAACGGGCAGACGCCGGCTCTATGGGCTTCTACACCATGACTGTAATCAGCGACAATGTTGTAGGGATATAGTATTTCTAGCTATGGCTGTATTATAGCGGAGGAGTTTGTACTACGCAAACAACTACTGAAGCCTGCGGCCAGCTCAGTAATGCAGCAGGGCTTCGGCGTCTTCTTTTTGACGCTGTGACTTTGGTTCGTGACTTCCTGTGTGCGTCGCGAACATGAAGGAACCAGCCCCTCCACCGGATGTCACCTGCTCGTTACTAAACAAGACGGCACTCGGAATATCAAAATAAAATAATTTTTTGTGGGTGTACTTATGCGTGCGAAAAAAAAAAAAAGTTATGGCTGAGCAATATACGCTGTACGCTGATAGCAGAGTTCACATCATTGGACATCGATAATCTATCTCATCTGCAAAAAGGGCGTCGGCATTTTTATGCAAACGGCAACGAAAATTCTGACCCTATTGTTGGTGGTCGTGATATTTGCAGAAGTCTACAGTTCTCGTTGTGTGTTCCGTGTATGTTTTTTTTTGAAGTCTCAACATAAATTCTGTGTGTTTAGGGTTAGTAAAGAAATATGAAGAAGTATAGGAAGTTCCCAGACACGGGGGTTTCATAGAGTTGCATACAATAACAGCTAGGAAGAAATCTGGCGCTGCGATCGTGTCCCTTCATAGAAATTATGAGAAATACAGGCTTCGTATTCGATAAGGTTCGCCAGTGAACTGTCTACGGACATTTTTCTAGACTTTCAGTTTCGTTCTTTGCGCAACACAGGTAGCTGGGTGCGGTGAACAGGGCTGAAGCAGAGCCTTTGTTCAAAAAAGCTGAAGGCCACGAGATCTGATTTGCTGGGACGTTAGAGCTTTACGCGTCAGATTTGACAGTTTAAACGAATCGTCGTCTACTTATAACTGCACATAGCTGTAGCGTCTCTAGCCAGTGCAGAATATTGCCTCGAGTTCATGTTTTTCACGAGAGCATCTTGCCTGAAGTTGTTTTCAATAAACTGCAAAACAAACACAAATCTAAGTGAACGCACCGCCACGCTCTACTGACTCGACTTCAATAGAAAACCAGACGTGCGTTGGGGGCAGACCACAGGAACCACTAAACTCGGCTAAAACTTTTCTTGGCACTGAAGGGAAGGCTATGGAGGCAGAACTTCTGCATACATATACGCGAAGTATAGTTCATTTTGGCGTGCGTCTCATAACGCTGTGGGAAGTGACGGAGGTGCACCATCAGCGTTTTATGTAGACACAGACGCCGCTTAGCGTTTGAGGTGCACGTGAAAAGGCCGAACTTTTCCACGCGTTCAAAAACGCGATATAACAACAGATAGAATAAAAGAAATACGAACAGTTTACAGGTGTGAGCTGGGTCTTGTCTCAAATAGCTCCACGTAGAAAATAAAGGAGGAACATTTATATTTCCTCTTCAAATTACAGGCGCTACTTAGGAACTACTTTCACTGCCGGTAGAATGCACGTGATTAGGCTCCATAGCTTTCCATTCAGTGCCAAAAAGTTGTCGCCGAGTATAGGACAGACGCACCTAGCGTCGCAGAAGATGAAACAATAAGTGTTTCTCATTTATTACTGTACTGTAATTTTTACAAATAGATGATACATACCTTCAAAAGAAAAACGAGCATGTTTTTTTTCAAGTGTTGTCAAAATTATTTCATTAAATCTTGATGTCGAATCTTGAACGCAATTGCACAGCGATTAATAGCCTGATAGTTGAACTTATCCAGGTTTCACTTTCGCCGCCTCGTCAAATACTTTTTGCAATAAAATTTGCGCATATATATTTGAGCAAGTTTTCATTAAATTTAAGTTCACATCACTTTGTTTAACACTCAGAAAAGAAGCGTCACGAATCTATAGAACGTAATTCACTTGAAGCGGATTCAAAGCCCGTACTTCTAATATTTCTCGTGGGGGTACGAGCGCCGCTGATGGAGCGTGCGTTTACATTAGCGCCAGATTCCAGCCAAGGAATTGTTGTTTAAAACTCTATGCTCAGACTTCGTTTAGGCAGTAGTTATGGGTGTAACAGATCGGCTTAACAAAATCGCTAAAAGAAGCGCGCGTGGCAACAAGATTCACTGAAACAAAACCAACACGATGACATTTGCCATAAAGTTACTTTAGGCAAATGTCTGACAGATCATGTATCTTTCAATGCACTAGTGGTGGCACCAAACTTTGCCCCCTGTATATACTTATGACAAAATTTTATGTGAACTTCTGCACTGTACTCACTTTACTGCACTAACAAGCTTTGTAAAACAGCCCTAATTTGAAACAATTTCAGGAAGGGCATATATGAGCACAGTTTGCTCGCATATGGCAATGGGTGAGGGCGAAGATACAGCTTTGTCATACAACGGAGTGGATACCCTTGCACACGAGCTTGCCCACACGTAAGTGCCATTGCACGCTACACCGATGACTATATGGTTTCCATTTTAACAATGCCCTTCCAACTTTCTTCCAGGTTAGGGTCGCCCCATGACGAAATGCCTGAGTGCCCGTGGGCTGATGGATATCTGATGAGTTATGTGGATGGAGGATTAAGAAAGTTTCGGCTATCACCATGCAGCCAGAAAAGCATTAGACAGTATGTGAGGTAAGCAAAGCCGTATGAATATTTGTTTATTATTGAGGTCTTTTCTCACGGTAATAATGTACTCGAAACATGCACAATATTATCTCAATCAAATTCAGATTCAAGGTAAGGAATAAGCTTAACACTGCAAGTTTCTCGGAGATGAAAAGCTATTGTTACCACATAGCACTGCCAGGCGTTGTGGCCTGAAGTAGTTATGTTTTGTTGCCGCAGCCGTTGAAGACAACTACACTTGCATACACTCAAGACAACACAGAGGCAGCGTTTTGATCCTAATTGTAGAGTATAAAAAATGTGTACGAGTTACACAAGATCAAATTAGAGTGACGTCAATGGTTCTTTTTTTTTGCTTGCTGAGGCACCATAAAGCCGTTCTCAGACCTCAGCGTTCCTTTGAAGGTCTATGTGGAAATTTTTTGATTCCTCGTACTTCTTTGAGCACCATGGGTACGCCTTTTTCCGCGACACCTCAACTGCGTGGTTTCGCAGCACTTTGAGTCATTCCAACAAAGTAGTCTCAAGCATCTCTTTTTTGAGAAACTGGATCATCAACGGCTGTTGCAACTACTGCACCATATGCGTCCGTAGCAGTGGTGACAAGTCGCTCAAGCCAAACAAGTCAGCCGAGATCAAGATTGCAGCCGTTTCGCCCAACAAAGAGTCACTGCAGCCACATATATTTGGGCTTCGTGGGGCTACATCATTCCTACCAGACCTTAGGTAGCTCCTAACGAGTGTGGGGAAGAAACGTTAAACCTTATTGAATATCCTGTAGTCTCGTCGAATGGTAATGACCGTGGCTGGAAGTAGATCCTGTACAATACATCAGTGCCTAACGAGGGGCGGGAGCATTTATTACCGCTTTGGCGTCGCTGCGCAGTTGTGCTCAGCGCATTGCAACTGACAGAAATCTTAAACTCCAAAGCTCGCTTATTTGTGCTGTTGTGAGAAATTTAGTACGTGCCTGATTACTTTTATAACACCACTGCTTAGCACCCAGAAAAGAAAGCATGGGGGAGGGGGGACATCTTTAACGTGAACTGAAGGCACCAGTGACTGTCATCTTGTACATGCGTACAGCACTAGGAGAAAACTACTCTATACAACGGATCTCCGAAACAGACGTCTACAATTCCCGTAGCCAAGATGTTCTGTGAGTCCCGGTAAAAGTTCCGAGAAACTTTCTGCACCTAGCCAGCTCATCTCCTGTGGCCTTGCAACAGTTATAGAACTTACATTCTAGCTCGGGTCAGCTTTCTCATAGGCGCCGACGTATCTTCATCAGGTGACTTATGTTTCGTTTTGTGAGGCACGCTTCTCTTCCTGGAGTGTGACTGTCTTCAAGCCATTTTTAACACTTTTGTACGGCGGCTTTCACGTGGCTTGTAGGTTAGCTTACGAAAATGTTAGTTTGGTGGCTTTAACATTATTATTACCTATGCGAATGATGTACACAAGGTCTTGTGAAGTTCGCAAAAGCTCTATGCCTATAAAAAGCTACTTAGCTGTCAAAACAAAGCAGGCGCATAATAATAATGAGTAATATACCGAAAATGCGCTGATGCATATCTACTGAATTCTCAGCGATATAAGCAAAATAATCAAAGGCTCAGTTGTGGCCTCTTACAAGAGTTTACAGCTGGCACCCTAAATATTTTGGTTGCTCTATGATTGCCAAAAAAACGTGAGTTTTCTTGCAACCTCACCGCGTCATTCTCTAGAAACACACATCTAGCCCACTCGACGGCAGAAAACAAATGATGTTGTTTAAGCCTTCAAGCCCTCCATTTTTAAGAGGCAGACATTTTAGTTTCTCGTTGATTTAGAATTACTGGAAACTGAAGATCACGAAGATGTTTTTTCTGAGCATCCCATCAGTAAGCGAAAAAATATCATGTCCTATATATAGGGCACCAAGGCTTTGTGGTTGTAAAGTAAATTAAGGTGAATTTAAACACAACTATTCATTCGACCCTCTTAGTGCAAGTTATCGTTGTGAAACTAACATACAGCAATCGTGTACTAGTTACAGCGCCTAAACTGTCCAATAGTAATATTTGTGATCGTGAAACATTCTTCTCATTGAACTTGAGTGGCCACCGTCTACTTGTTGAACACTTTGGATGACCCAACCTCATAATAAATGCTGAATCCTGCTTTGCGGCGCCAGAATTATTACCGCCCATGTTTGCAAGGGCAAGCTCATTGTACTACACTTCATCGTCACTTTCTTCTAGCTCTATCATGCACCATATTCATATTTCATAAAAGGAATAAAAATTCATTAGCTATTATCTCGCTGTTAGCGACACCCCTACATATTACGTAATGGTGTTCTCGATTGGTGGGTTTGGAGTGGCTGACGAGCTCAGCGCCGGAGCACTCCACTCTTTCGGAGGGCAACAGGGGGGGAATCCACCAATGGAACACACGTGCTCCCTCTGGAAAATATGGCAGGGTCCCAATGGAACACGATACACGCGTCCCTCTTCTTGCTTGAGTGGGCACACAGGTGGCGACGTTACGATAGCCAAACATGGGCTCCGAAGCGAGGTGCAACCGATGGGAGAACCGTCCGCTGGAGCTCCCCAAATTGGCACCCTTTGAAGTCTCAGAGCGCTTGCCGCTTCCGAAGTAATCCACCAATTTTCACGGATCAGAAAAAGTTGCTCCGTAGAGTGGATCTTGCGACGGAGCTCCTCCAGTTCTTGCAATGAAAGAGACAGGAAGCACTCTCAATCTGCTAGTAGAAAAAACTTTCTTCGTACAGAACAGAAATATTATTACCGGAAGTTCTCCGAATCTGCCATAGGATGACATCATAAGGAATTTGTGAAGGTAGCTTGACAAGAAAAACAAAAAAAAATTGCGAGCTTCAGAAGAGCTATATCTGGATTAGCCTGAATGCATTAAGAGATCTGACAATTACTGAGCCTTCATGTCTTATATTGAGACATGGAGCTTGTCCACTGCTGTGGGCAATATGTTAGTGTTAGCGAAGACCCACTTTGTAAAACTGCAAGTTAAATATCTTAGAAACAACACGAAACAATACACCTACTGATTTATTAGTTAACCAGTAAGGTGCCATTCTCTGTTTGGTTGTGGCGAGTGTCATCATAATCGCATTTCGCAGTTTTTTTTTTGCTCTGTGTAGTTCCAAAAAATACGAAGACAAAAAATTACTACCTATGCTTGTGCAGGTGTATTGAGGATAGTTCGGATATCTTTTTTTTCAATTTCTAACTTTATTAAGTCGCATGGTAGCAAAATGTATTCCTGATTTTTTTAAAGGACGTCAGGGCCAAAACGGTTTAGAAGAACGTGGAAGTCACATTGCTTACTTAAAGAGAGCATAAATTTGTTGGAACATCATTTTCACTAAGCAAAAAGGGTGTCATCATGATTTGAAATACAACGGAACCAAAAGCTTGAGACTTATCTTTCCAGAACCAGCAAAAAAATTTCCTAACATTACTCATAGCATGCAGACACATCAAAAGTATGCTCATAGACCATTGACTCTAGAGATAGATGCAAATGAGCGGTATACGATTGCTACGAAATCATCGTCTTTACAGGTGGAAGAGCAAATCGCGCGAAGCATAAAATACAATTATTCAAAAAAGAACGAATCCAGACGCCCCCTGGATGGAATGGACCAGAAACCACGCATGCCCCAAGGCATGCGTGGTTTCCGGTCTATTGCTAATAACAGCCTTCATGTTTTTCCAAAATTGTGAAAGAACAAGAAATTTGGCCTGATCAAACACAAAAACAAAGCTGGCCTGTGCGGATCCCGCAGCACAGTCGCAGCAAAAGCTGATAAAGTGGTATTTCAGAGCCGTTTCTAAACACTGCTTAGACAAGTGCCACAAGCAAACTTATTCGGTATTCACTACGCCATAATTAATGATAATGTCTGTGTAGTAGGCAGGTATTCACCATGCTATTCTTCGTTATTTTTCAGAGAAGCATGGTATCCGCTAGACTCTTGCTAAAAATTTTCTGAAGTTTTTTATGCAGTGGCTGACGACGATGAAGAATGATGCCTGAAATGTGTATGCTTCATATTTATTGCGAAGAAGTTCTAGAGGCGAAGCTTCTTAAGCCATGGGTCGTGCGTCCGCGATGTATGTAGTAGTATTAGTAGTAGTAGTAGTAGTAGTAGTAGTAGTAGTAGTTGTTGTTGTTGTAGTCACTGTAATCGTAGTGCTCCGGCCGTGGAGGTAGCCACCTCCAAGGCCAGAGCAGTGCAGTTGCACGTGCGCGTGCTTTTGAATGAAGGAGGACATAAGCACTCGTTATACATAAATAAAAACATAGTTGTTTCTGAAGATATAACCTACAGAGACGAACAATACTGATTTTGACCTAGTTGGTACTTGCTAATTATTATGCTTTGGCCGCAAATAACACAAACACAAAGTAAACCAACCCACACAACGACAAACACAAGCAGCCCTTCAACTAAAAAAGACCAGGCGCAAACTCACACTTAAGTAACAACATACACACATTCGCAGTCTTCACACAGCCTTAGGCTATCCACCTATCAAACAATCTCTTCTCTGATACCTAGAATGCCACCGATGGTTCGCTGACCTCTCATCTTTCTTTTAATGTAATAGGCGTTCATCCACTCCCGCGCAGTTATATACCTACTTCTACCTAGAATCATAGCCTCGATAAAACGTCGTACACACCCGTAGGCTTTACAAAGCATAAGGAAATGCATCAAGCCATCTTTCATTAGATTTAATTTAAAGCTCCCTAACCCGTTTATTATTAGAGTGCCCGGTATTCTCTATGAACGAGTTGCCACAAGAAAGGGGAATCTCATAAACAAAACCTTTGTTATATTTCACGTACATTGTGACAAGTTTCTTGCTGCATCCCTGATGCACCTGCGTTCGAGTGTCGATTACTTATTCTCCAATAGAATTTGACTTGAATATGATGCTTACTAAAAAGTTAGTAACAGAAGGACGCATTTTGATCACTGTCTTACCAGAAAAGGCTGCCACGTTTACCTCACTGGGCGTTACCTCCTTGGTTTTAAGAAGGTTTAGCGAGGGTTGGGTCGCAGTGCCAGGAAATAGCAGCGATGAAAGCTCGAAACTAGACATGAAGCGCAGGCCGTAAGGGAGTGCGCGTGTGCTGCTTCTCTAGTCCAGCCATGCCACATCTCGCCTATCGCTTCGAATGTCCGCTGGATGGCGGTACTTTTATGTAAATAATATATGATGAAAAGATGCAAGACAGTGGTACCTGAAGTGTTCACGTGATTGACAGAAAGATGATAGACGCACGGACAAAAAGATGGACAGACAGATGCACGGATGGACGCACAGACGGATGCACGGGTTGATGCATTGTTGCACGGACGCATGGACGGAAGTATGGACGCAGAGGTGAACGCAGGAACGAAAAGATGGACGCACAGATGAACCCAGGGACGGACGCAAAGACGGACGCACAGACGGATGCACACAAGGACGAACAGACGCACGGATGAGTGGACGGGCGCAGAAACGGATGGACGCATGGAGGGATGCACAGACGCACAGACGGATGGACGCATGGACGGTTGCACAGACGCTTGCACGGATGGATGGGAGTAAGGGCAAACGGATGGGCGGAAGCGTGGACGTACTGATGGACGCTCCACTCCACTCATCATCATGCTCTCCGTGGATATGCTGTTACTTTTTTTGTAAGGCGTTAGAGCATAGCAACACAGTTCTGTTTCTATATTCAATTTATGTGACGCCTGGTTGATCCTTTGATGTTTTAAAACTCTTTATTACTCATAACGCTATTCCTCTACAGATATCAAGCCTGCGTAAGGCCAGTTTCGATACGAGATGCAAGTAGCAGCGTGGCTTATCAATAACGGAAAAAAAAATAAAAGTAGCTTGGCTCAGTGGTAGAGTACTGGGCTGGAACGCACTGGACCCGGGTGAGAATGTCATTTGTGCTTGGTGTTTTAGGGGCGAAGCTCCTTATAGCGGCACCTGTTCATTCCTCGTAGTCGTAGTTGTAGTGTGTAACCAGTCTTACTTTTTGACCTGAAAGGTGGTCCCGGTGGGAGATTTCTCCTATGCATTGCTGAACAACAAAAAATTCGTAGCGTGCGCGTTAACTGAAAGCCACATTATCCTGTCTTTAATTCCCCATTAGCAGCCATTGGCATGCACATTGAGCACAATCTCACAAGAAAGGATTGCTACGTTATACTCGCCGGGCGTAACCTCCTTGGTTTTAGATAGGTTTAGCAAGCGTTAGGCCGCAGTGCCATGAATACAGTGAAGTAGTATATGCCATGAACTCAAGGTGGGTAAAGGAGGAAAGTTGGTGTACGAAGCGCAAGCCGCAAGAAATAAAAGCCGAATTCTCCTGTCCCTCATATCTCTTTAGCAGCCATTGACATGTACATTGAGCACCATCTGACAAGAAATGGTTGCTACGTTATACTCGCCGGGCGTAACTTTCCTGGTTTTAGAATGGTTTAGCGAGCGTTGAGCCGCAGTGCCATGAATACAGTGAAAAAGTATATGCCATGAACTCAAGGTGGTTAAAGGTGGGAAGTAGGTACGAGGCGCAAGCTGTAAGAAAGTGTGCGTATGCCACCTCTCGTTTAGTCCTTGGAATGTCCGCTGGATGCCGGTGCTTGTATAACGAGAATATATGATGAAAAGATGTGATGGTTGTGGTGAAACATTAAATGGTTACAGAGAGGTAATTGGGTTGGGGCCTTATTGACCTCCTACCCTCACAGCACTAGGTGGAACCCCTATTCCGGGGCTTCATTGGCAAGCAACGCCGCCCGCGCCCGTTAAACCAAAGCCTCTTGGGCCTTCAGGTCTTGACAGCCGAGCAGGGCCGCCTCCCAGTCCTCTCTCGTGGGATTGGGGTTGGGGGGATTGATGGATTAGACTGGCACGCCCAGACGATGTGAAAGGTGTCAGCCACCTCACCACAGAACTGGCACGTGCCATCAAAGGATGAATTGAAAAGTTTTAGCACCGCCGGGCACAGTATAGTATTGGTAAACAGTTTTGAAAGGAGGCGCTCGTCAGCGCGATGCAGTTTCTTACAAGGGTCTGGATAGCTCCGGTGCTCCTCCTTGTAGTAATTGGTAATATCTTTTAAGGAAAGAGCCGAATTGTCTGATTGCGGGTAGGCTTCCAAAGACAGGGAGATAGCCCGGGAAGAGAGTGCGCGGGCGGCCTGATCGACGTGTTCGTTACCCCTGAGTCCTTGGTGACCGGGTGCCCAAACCATATTTCGCGGAGTTGGATTAACGTATCGGCAGCTAGGTTCCAGTATGCGCTGAGCAAGCGGTGAAGCCCATCCTAGCTGATAGTTCCGGGAGTCCCCTCGTGAGTCGGTGACGATATGTTTAGAAGAGGGATAGGTGAGAGCCAGAGTGATGGCAATCTCCTCCGCGTGTGTTGCGCTGTAGGCTTTGAAAGTGAGCCCGTTTACGGTGTTTGCGTTGTGTATGACTGCGGCCGTATACCACCCCCCATGGTGCGGGCCGGCAACGTCCACGTAGCACACGTGTTCCTCTTGACTAAAGTGTTGCTGCAACGCTTCCGCGCGCCTGGCGGCGACCACTGTGGTTTTCTTTGGACATGTTGCGGGGAAGGGGTCGGATCTGGAGGGCGCGTCTCCAAGGTTCTGGCACTCTCACCCTTTCCTCAATATAGTAATCGTGTTTGATGTGTAGTCGGTTCAAGAGGCGGCGACCGGAATGAGTCTGTGCAAGGCACGTGTATTGGTTAACGAGGTGGGCGTCTTGAAGTTCCCGGTAGGTATTCACCACGCCTAGGGCCAGAAGTCTCTGGTTGGACGTGGTGATAGGGAGGTCGAGAGCCCGCTCAATGACTTTACGGTGGATGACCTCGAGTTGATCATCCTCATATTTGCCTAGGTGCAAATAGGAAGTCGACTAGAGTATTCTACTCGTTACGAAAGCATAGGCAAGCCGCATTGCATCGCTGCTTCGTAATCCGCCCCGCTTGTTGGAGACCAGGCGGACCATACCGCCCACCTGGTCTGCCACCGTGCGAAGTTTGGCTATTGTGGTGTCGGCCTTGCGTTGGGGGTATATGAAGAGGCCAAGGACGCGGATCTCCTGGGCCTCAAGGATCTGTCCCGAGGGAAGACAGATATGGAGCTGAGTTGTGTCCTGAGGGGAGGGACGTACGTGCACAAATTCTGACTTAGCCGGGGCACACTGGAGTCCGCAGTAGGTTGCGTAGTCGTCGACTACAGTCACTGCTACTTGCAGGCCTGACTCCATGTTACCCAGGTTACCTTGCGCGGCCCAGATCGTGATATCGTCCGCGTAAAGAGCGTGATGTATCCCTGGTAGAGAAGCCAATTTGGGGGAAGATGAAGCATGGCTGTATTAAATAGAACGGGAGTGAGGACCGCGCCTTGAGGAGTTCCCCTCGAGCCGATGACGTAAGGCCCATGTTCCTCATCTTGTATGCGTATGTAGGCTTGACGGTCTGTAAGAAACTGTCTAACATAATTGAATGTTTCTATAACCACAGTTGGTCTGACTGAGGTGGTCAAGGATTACCTCATGCTTCACGTTGTCGAATGCCTCTTTAAGATCCAAGGCCAGGACTACCTTGTCATTATGGGGGCATTCAACAGGATCTAATATGTCATGGTGGAGCTGTAGAAGGATATCCTGGGCTGACGTCTGAGGGCGGAATCCAAACATGGTGTCCGCAAAGTGTGCGGTGTTTCTAGAAACTCGGAGAGTCTGTCGCGCACCATCGTTTCCATCAGCTTGCCGACACAAGACTTGAGGGAAATGGGGCGAAGGTTCTCCACGTCAATCGCTTTACCTGCCTTCAGGATGAAGGTCACTAGAGCTGATTTCCATTCAAGAGTGAGAGGAGTTTCTCCGTCCCAAATGCTATTGGTGTATTTGAGGAGCGTGGCGTAGGCTGCGTCGGGAAGATTGGCCAACAGTTTGACCGTAACCTGGTCACGCCCTGGTGCAGTGCCGCGCTTCATCTTGCGTAAGGCCACCTGGAGGTTGTCGAGCTGAAACGGGGTGTCCAACTGCGTGTTCGTTTTGCCTGCGTAAGAGTATGTGGCCGTCCGGGGGTCCTTGGTGGTGGACAGGTATCGGTCCTTGAGCGTGTTTGCCAGCTGTGTTGTCGTTCCTGTAAAGTTGTGCATGACCTTATGTAGGTGACGTTGAGTTTCCGTGCGTGTTTGTGTTGGATCGATGAGAGCACGAAACAGGCGCCACGTGTTGCGACCAGACAATTGACGTGCAGCCATGTTGCACCTGTCCACCCAGTTAGTGTCGGCTAGCTGAGCAGCATATTCCGCAGCTTGCTCCGTGAGTTCTAGGATGCGTTTCTTGAGGCGTCTGTTATGTTTCAGTTTTTTTCCATCGTTTGGTGAGGCTGCGGCGGGCCTGCCAAAGATGGAGGAGGTGGGTGTTCACGTCCGTTTGAGTTTCCGTGAGCTGCATCAGCCGTTCATGTTGTTTCAGTGTAGACGTCTTTGATTTAGACCAGGTGTCGCATCCCGACTGGAGAGGGTCTACAATAGGTAGAGTGGTGCGGAAAGGTGTCCAGTCTGAGATATGAGCTTGTGCAAGTGAACGTTTTATAGGACGCATGTACACGGTTGTGTTTAACACACAATAATCACTACTGAGAGTGTCCTGTGTGTTCAACCAGTTGGCATGGCGTATGTTGCGTGTAATTTTGAGGTCCGGGCAAGTATCTCGTTGAACAGAGTTGCCTACACGTGTTGGGCTGGCGGGATCAGTGTGGAGGGTGAGTCCAAGTGTAGAAAGAAGTTCCAGAAACTTCCTTCCACGCGTGTCCTCTCGTGGGTAACCCCATAACCTGCTTGGGGCATTGAAGTCGCCGACGATCAGAAGGGGGTCCTTTCCTGCCACCTGCATAGCTTGTGTGAAAGTTGCGCTGAACGTGCCGTTCTTAGGCTTTGGAGGACAGTAAATGTTTAAAATATGAACAGGTGGGTCAGATCGCCTTATAGGCAGCACCGACACCATCGTGTATGGGAAAGGCGGTGTTGCGGGGAGTGTGACTTCTTGGGCGGTATATTGCTTGTGAACAAATATACATGTCTCCGGGTCGTGTTGGAATGTAGTGTAATTTGTGAGTTTGACGTTCGTGCCGGGTTCCTGAAGGGCAACCACGGCAACGAGGAACTCAAAGGTCTCAAGATAGAGGCGAAAATGAGCCCGCTTCTTGTGATTCTTGAGACCTCTGCAGTTCCACTGTGTTAGTAACAACGGCTGAGTTGCTCAAAAGATGCGAGATGGTGGGACTTGCAGTGTTGAATAGATGAACGAATAGACACACAGACAGATGAATAGACGGACTTACGGGTGGCTGAACCAATGAATGGACGCACTGACGGATGCAGGGGTGGATGCATGGACAAGCGCAAGGACGGACGCACCGATGGACGTGCGGACACACGAACAGACGCACGCACGGATGGGCAAATGGACGCACGGACGTCACACAGATGGGCGCATGGACGGACGGAAGCAAGGGCAAATGGACGGGCGGATGCATCGCCCCACTCTCCATCATTCACTCTGTCGATATGCTGCCAGTTTTTTTACGATGAATTTTTTTATTTTTTTGCGATGGTGGTGACGGACACAAGGGGCGGAGGCACCGTACTTGTCTGCCGCCACCGTCGGTGTCCGTAACCACTTCGCTCAAAATAAGAAAAAAAAACTCGTACTTAGCACATAGTGGGCCTTTAACCAGCGTCCGCTGCGTTCCAGCCCAGTATTTCACCACTGAGCCACGCTGATGTTTAGGACTTGTTCGCAAACTTGCCTTAGCCAGTCTTAATGTCGGGAAAAGAATCGTTTTATTACGAGTAATAAAGCGTGTTAAAACAGCAAAGGAAACATCAAGTGTCACAGAATGAAAATAGCGTAACGACTGGGTCGTCCAGTGCTTCACCGAATTAGAAAAGCTTGTTCTTGATAACCTAGTAATTATGGCGCACACCCACTTTAGGCATAATTCCTCATCGTTGCCAGCCAGTGCGTGAACAATGGTGGTGGTGGTAAAAACTTCATTAATAACTCCGGCAAACTCGTGGCCTAGCTCCGGTTCTCCTCGGCTTCCCCCAGGGAGGACCGCAGACGCTATCTCCTTATCGCCTCGTGGGCTTCTTGAATGGCCCACAGTTGATCTTGAAAGTTGGAGCTGCGCAGTGCAGCCGTCTACCTCGCCGCAGATCATCTGAAGAGACGGCATTTTCTTTTGCTAAAACTGCACATTCCTTGAGAATGTGCGTAAGTGATGCGTGAGTCCAGCCGCACAATTTCCAAGTGCCATCTGAGTAGACATCTGGGTGTATCCTCTTAAATATAATTGTGTTGTGGAAGGTCTGGGTTTGCAATTGCCTGCACTCTACCGCTTGATAATTCATACATATTAATCTATACCATTTTAACAAAGTTTAAATAGAAAAAAGGAAATAAAACATTCATTTTGAGAATAGCAGCGTAAACGCTACACTATGTGCCGCTTGACAAGTCCCGCCACCCCGACACCAATGACAGCAAAGTGTGGTACAGAGAGATTTACTTGAAGCAAACATTTGAACTCGCACTGCAAAAATTAAGGCAAATACTTAAGAAGCGTTTTTCATAGAAAGCTATACGATCATTTCATAAAGGCTAAACGATCATTATAGGCCTGGTGGAAGAAACAAAAACACAATAGGCAGTTGAGAAAACACAATCCAACACTCAACAAACAAGTTGAAGAACAGTGGTGGACTCTTAGTCAGCAGCATTGGGACGAGGTCCTAAACGTAGTGGACGAACAGATTGGCACCGTTAACACGTGGCGCCTGCTCCAGCCCCTGCTAGACCCGCCAAGAACAAGTAAAGTCAAAGGGACACCATGCGCAGGATAAACACGCCAAGGGCGAGAAAAAAAATCCTTTCGGAGCTCTGCGAAAGGTACGCCCTCAGAACTCGGCTATTCCACACAGGTAATACACGGGAAAGCCCAACCCTTATCTGGACAGGGACTTTCACGAGGTGAAAATCTGGGCCGTGTTTAAAATGGTCAACGGGAAATCAGTCCCGTGACCGGACGGCGTAACCAATAAGGCCCTTCGTAACTTAGAAAACGAGATTATCTGCTAACAGACTCAGTAAATCAACGAATGCTGGACCACAGGGTACGCACCTAATCAATGGAAAAGATAAACAAAAATGGCGGCATATCCACGAAGTGAATGATGGAGAGTGGGACGAAGCATCCGTCCGTTCATTCGTTCTTGCTTCCGTTCATCCATGCATGTCTGTGTGACCGTCCATGCGTCCATCCAATCGTCCGTGCGTGCGTTTGTTCGTGCGTCCACACGTTCATCTGTGTGTCCATCCCTGCGTTCGTCCATGCATCCACCCCTGCTTCCGTTCATGCGTCCATCTTTCCGTGCTGCCATCCGTGCGTCCGTCCATGCATCTGTCTGCGTGTACGTTCGTTCATCTATTCAACACTCTAAGTACCACAATCTCGCATAATTTCATCATATATTCCCCATACAGAAGCACCGCCATCCAGCGGACATTCCAAAAACTAAAGAAGAGGTGGCACACGCACACTTTCTAACGGCTTGCGCTTTGTGTCTACTTCCCACCTTTAACCACCTCGGCTTTTTGGTATGTACTAGTTCACTGTATTCATGGGACTGCGGTCCAACGCTCGCTAAACTTTCCTTAAACCAAGGAGGTAACGGCCAGCGAGCATAACGTAGCAACCCTTTCTTGTCAGATAGCGCTCAGTGTACATGCCAATGGCTGCTAATGGGGAATGAAAGACAGGACAATTCGGGTTTTAGTTAACGCGCACGCTGCGAATTTTTTATTGTTCAACAAGCGCAGAAGAAATCTCCCACCGGCATCACCTTGCAGGTCGAAACGTAATACTGGTTACACATTACTGCTACTACGACTACTACATGGGACGAATGGGTGCCGCTTCAAGGAGCTTCGACCCGAAAAAGGGTGCTCATACCGAAGCCCGGAAAACCCGCAAATCTTGCCAACCTTCGCCCATTGTCGCTTACTTCTTGCGTCGCAAAGGTGATGGAACATGCATTCCTCAGTCGTATCAACGAATATTTGGACCTCATTGAAGCGTGCCCGGACACTATGCTTGTGTTTCGAGCTCAGCGGTGAGGCAGGATGCAATTTTGCAAATCAAACATCAAATACTTGACAACAAGACCAGAAGTCAAACGGCCATTTTAGGATTAGACCTCAAGAGAGCCTTTCACACCGAAGCTCACGCAGCCATACTACGCAAGATGGCCACACTAAATCTAGGCAACCGGACGTACAGCTACGTTATGGATTTTTTTGCAAAGAAAAGTGTCTCCTTAACGCTGGGCAAAATTACATCTTAAGACAGGAGGCTTAGCAGCGTCGGCACTCCACAAGGCTCCCTCATCTCGCCGACGCTCTTCCATCTCGTTACAGTTGGCCTCCCCGAACGCCTTAACCCCACCAAAAAAGTGCATAACGCCTATACGCAGACGACGTTACGATTTGGATATGCGATGCAAGTAACGGAGACTTCGAGCAGAGGCTACAAACAAGTGGTTTAGGTAGTGGAACAGTGCATATATTGGGGGAACAGGGTTTCACTGCATGAACAATTGGCACAAAACTTTTTGCGATTGTTGAGCGGATACCACCTTTTACAGAAGAATAACGAAGGATGCATAGCAAATGCCGGCCTGCTACACAGAAACCAATATTATTAATGCCGTAGCGGGTACCCAGCAGGTATGCTTGCAGCAGTTACAGAATAAGTGTTCTGGCTTTCGCTGTGACTCTGCTGCACCTTTCGCACAGGCCAGGTATTTTTTTTTATCTCATAACAGTTTTCGCTGTAAAAGATTGATTGCTGAGGTAACTGAGCACACATTGTAAGCGTGGGGACTCTTTGAACAATACATAATTCGTGAAGGCCATAAAGGTCAGTTCGCGCGTGGCAGGCAGTGCATGAACGGCAAGCCATGGCAAATGAATTTGCTTGTCAATGATGATATTTTACAAGTACAAACAGATATATATTATGGCTGCTTGTAGCCAGCTTGCACAAAATTGTTCATTTATTGCAGGACTGAACTGAAGCTTTTTTGACTATTGTAATTCTGCATATAATAACAAGATTTCCCACATTTAGCCCAAAAAATTGTCAGGGTTGCAACGGTGTCAAACTTCTTTCTGATTAGATGCCTACACTGGCCTCAAAATATAACTCACGATTCTCATTGTCGTATATTATAATTTCAATATATGTGGCTGTCACACGACGTTTTTTTTTCTTTCAGGAAACAATCCGAAGAATGCATTAGAGTTCTCAATGGGCATAACTTCATGAAAGATGAAAACAGGTTTCCGGGGCAGACAATTCGTGCGCAGTTCTTCTGCAAAAAACAACTAAAGCAAGATGGGCAAAGACATCAAAGACAAAAACTCATTGTGAAACAGGTATGATAAAAGCAGAATACTTTCTCGCGAAATATAGAGATCCCAAGAAGAAAGGTTTATGTACACTTAAACCGAATATCTCAAGCTGACCTTATCATGTGGACGGCAGTTCAGAAAGGTAGTACCGGAAGCATTGGAAATATGAAAGTAGTTCTTTTAGCAGAAGGGAGAGTAGTTTGAAAAAATTAGTCACGTTGCATTGCTAATTTTGAGACCACTTTTTCCACGTTCTATACAAGGTTCAAAATCCATAAGCTTCGATCTTTAAAATCACTGAGTTTTCGACTGAGGTTTCGAAGTTTTTGCTCAATGGATTTGTGCCTGAAAATTTACTCACCACATACTGACCCTCACAAAAAATATCCTTGCTACCAGTTAATTCTGCAGAGATTAGCTAAACAAAGTAGTGATATTCGCACTATGTAATAAGGACAGTATTATGTATCAGTGACAAACATTTATTCCTTCAGAAGCTGCGAACTTATAGCTAAAGGTGATTGGGCTGCATGTGACCCACGTGCCGTGCGTTTGATCGCCCCTGATTGAAATGCTCTTCATAAGTCTTTCCAATATTTTAAAAATCACCCCACTTTTATTGACTAAGGTAACTGTGACGAAGCATAGCCCACCGAAAATGGTTTGATAATGCCGAATATATTGTGGTATTTCAAACTCTTGATGTACCATATTGCAGTGAATGTAGTAACTGACGTGGTATAAATAATGAGTTCACTAGAAGACGAAGAGAGTAGAATAAAATACAAAGCGAGACAGAGAGAAACAAAGAAAGAGACGAAAATTGAGGACCCCTATTCTTAGTTCTCAAGAAGTGAATGTTATATACATATTTTTTCTCTACTGCGTAACTGAACCACTTAGGGCATACTTTAGATTGTGCGGTGTTAGTCGAAAAGCTTAAATTGCAGATCACTGGAAATTATAATTGATGATGTTTAAAGTGACTTGTGTTATTGAAGCTTTCGAGTATGGCTGCATTCTGGGTAATTGGTAGAATGTTTTAGTCACGAGGAATGATACGCGTGCAATGATCTTCGAAGCTCCTACGCACCTACTATGTTGTCTTAAGGCAATGCAGGCAGTAATGTGTGTGCCTTACGAGTTGTACGGTGAGGCATATATACAGCACGCACCTATTTAGAAAGCATGCGTGATTTTTACCGCACTTTCAAGCAGATACGCAGCTGTGTGGTGGAACACATGCTTGCCACGTAAACAGCCTGGGTTCCATCCTCACTCTCACCCAGAAAATTGTAATATTTATCCTATATGTACCGTCTCAATTTAAGGCCACAGAGAAGGCGCTTTTTCTCTCAGAACCAACAAGGCTGACGCCTACACCTGAATTTCAGCGAAACTGCTCAATAACACTTTCGCATTTGAACAGTGAGAACAATTTATAGAGATAACGAGCTAAGATAAAGAAAAACAGATAGAAAAGTGATAGTTTCTCCACTAGGGTGAAGAAATAATCAGATAGCAAGAAATGATAATGTCACATGAAAAAAGACAAACGGCTCGATCCTTTCTGGACGCCGCTGAGGTCCCAAGTAGGATACCCGAATAGAATACATAGGTATACACAGCAAAAGTACGATTAAACAGCTGTCATAGTTTTGAGGTGTCGGCATTTGAGGAATGCACTGCAATTGCCCAAATGCAAAAGCCGATGCCGTATGACTTCTCCTCATTCTTTCACGGCGGCTTGTCGAAGAGCCCCGCTGAGTTTCGTTTCCCTCAGTGGCGCCTGATGCCAAACCTTCATGACCGCGCTGCCTTCGTTTTTGTTGTGATAGCAATTTTGTGGACACTCTTC
The DNA here is from genome assembly GCF_013339725.1 of Rhipicephalus microplus. NCBI lineage: Eukaryota > Metazoa > Arthropoda > Arachnida > Ixodida > Ixodidae > Rhipicephalus > Rhipicephalus microplus. The sequence goes on from NC_051170.1 coordinate 132,600,626, forward strand.
ACTCGATTTGCTGTTGGCATCGGTGTCGCCATCACTCACCATATATTTGCGCCTGTATATATATCTGGAAAACGCAAGAAAAAAAATTCGCACCGTATTTGCAAGTATTCTGCAAAGTCAAAATACGATAGTCTTGCGCGTGGAGAGAGTGAACAAGACATTTTTTTGATGGTTTGCGCAAGAAAATCAGTGAATGGTATTCTGGAGGCGCTGCGTTAGAGTGCCTCAAGCGTGCAGCGGAGGCGAACGAGCGCATAAATTCACGTCACACGTGAGATATAAGCGCCACCAGGCAGTTCTCTTAGAAAACAAAGCGGGTACGCACACCCGTCTCAGAGGTGATAAGGTGTAGAACGCAAGGCGACGGATAGGTGCCACCACCGTTCCCTTTTAGCACAGCGTTGGAAACACTTGCCTTCCCGTGCAAGCGTTGCATGGTCAGCGCAGCGTGATAAACGCTACGGTCCCTAAAATTACCTATGTATGCCTTTCCTTGTAAGAGACTCATATACAGAACATATACGTGTTGTTATGGTGCCCCAGACATGCGCAATAATTGCTTTTTAGTTGACAATTGTGCAAGCATGAACACTCAACCTTGAGCAACATAGGTGGGCGCTGCGAATGGGGTCGGCCGTTTTAAGTACCCGATGCCGTTAAGAGTGAACACACAGACAAATGTACAGACAGACAGACAGACAGACAGACAGACAGACAGACAGACAGACAGACAGACAGACAGACAGACAGACAGACAGACAGACAGACAGACAGGCCAAAATTATTGCGTCAAAGGTCCCCAAGAAAGACTATCGTATTGAAAAATCCACAAAGCGGCTTCACCGCGTAGAATCAAGCGTGGGACCTCTGAATTGTAATTGCGTGGCCTTAACCACTGACCCACGGAAGAGCACGCCCTTCAACGTTCAAACGGCAAGCTATCTACATATACCACTTACCAGTGGCAATTGGCATCTCGGGGGGAGCGTGACCTCCGAGTTAGCGGGCGCGCGGTGTGCTTTTTTCAGGCTGTCGCAAGCGCCGCGCTCTCTAGCAAAACCAACGAGTACCGCCTCGCGCACCTGGCTATCGCGAGAGGACCCATTGAGTGAGGGTTCCAGCGGCGGCGGAGGGCATGGCATACAGCAAAGTGCACGCGATTCTAGCCTGCGCATAGTTTTTAAAGACGATAGTCTTTCTTGGGGACCTTCTACGAAAACATTTTGCTCAGTCTCTTTGTCTGCCTGCCTGCACATTTGTCTGTTCATCCACTCTTAATGACATCGGGTAATTGACACGGCCGACCCCATCCGCAGTGACCCCCAATGTTGCTCAAGGTTGAGCGTTCATGCTTGTGCAATTGTGAATTAAAAAGTATATATTGCGCATGTCTGCGGCATCATAACAACACGTATATGTTCTGCATGTGCGTATCTTACGTGAAAAGGCATACATACGTAGTCTTAAGGCCCGTAGCGCTTATCACGCTGCGCCTACCATGCAACAATTGCACGGAAAGGCGAGTGTTTCTAACGCTTTGCTAAAACGAAACGGTGGTAGTGAGACGTCCCCCGCTACGCCACCGATCGCCAAAGAGAGGGAAGAACACTCAACCTTTTTTCTATCCGGTTCCCTCTTGGCTACGTGCCTCAATCATTTCTCACATACAGGGATTCGTGCTGGGGCCGGGAAGTAAGAGACGCTACGACCTGTTTCCGTTTACTGGTTCATTTAATTTAATACTAACTGCAAACATCGTAGAATCGTGCACATCAACCACTACACAAAATTATAACACATGATTTAAACACTCGCGACATTTGACACAGGGCAGGCACATAAAGGAAGTAACTGTAACAACACAAGGTTATGCATATATACAGCAAACACGCGACGACACAGATGATAAAGTCATTAATTAACAAAACCACGCAATGTCCCAATTTGCCGCATCCCTACCCGCAAAGCTCATTTATGTAAGGGAGATGAAGTTCGTCTCACAGACTGTCCATGTTGGGGGCCTCGGGGCTGGCTGTTCGAGTTGGGGCTCAGGGCTTCTTCCTGGTGTCATTGTCCGATTCGTCGGCGCCTTCATCGTCTTCGTCATCGTCGCCTCCGTCGTGCCTCTCAGAATGCTCTATTCACTCGCCTCCTATCCCCAACTTTCATTCCTCATCGTACTGTCTTTGCCCTAGTCATCATCTCATCGCTCCTCATCGCTATCTCTTCAACTCTGTTCGCATCGTAACTCTGACTCCCTTCGACTCTTCACATCGTATCTCTCCGACTCTTCACATCGTATCTCGGGCTCTTCACGTCGCCGTCTGATCTGTCCTCTTCCGTCGTCCTCTTCTTCTTTTTCTCCCCTGGGAGAGACCCTCCTCGCTTCTCCCCTTTCTTGACACGTGGCCGCTTTTCTCGGGTTCCCACTCTGCCCTACCGGGGCACCAAACCAATCGCCGCTATCCACACAGCATATTTTCTTCTCTGTCGGAGTGAATTACCTTCGGCGGCCGCCCCCGTGGCCTACACCAGTAGAAAACCCTCTCCCGAACAAAGCCGAGCAAGTAAAATGTATAAACTCAAGCTTCAGGAAGAGTGATGGGCGCGCCGTCCGAAGACACTTTAATTACGGGCGAACAATGGTCTCGATGCTTCCGGTACTTGGTGAGCCGATGTACAGACCAAGTCTCAACGTCTCCACGCAGCTCGGTGTCTCTCGCGAAATTCTCCGTAGCCGCCGCTTCTTTGTCATTCGCCGTCACGGGCGGCCATCCGCGCAGAACGCAGTAATGAGCCATGGAGCCACGGAGTCTGAAGAAGAGACATACTGGACACGGCACAGGCGTTAGCCGCAAAGGTCGCATTCCCCGAACCAACAAAAGGTGTTCTGCTGCTCCCCCATGCCACAGATCTGAAGGGAGTCCGCCGATTATCTCCACCGTACACGGTATGCGGACAACAAGGCGCCGCCCAGTCCTCGTGTCGATAATCCTTCTGGTACTTCACTCCGGAATGCCCTTTATGCGTGGGTTTGAGAAACGAGCGTACACATCTTGTAAGGAGCGGGGTTCAGTCCGTGTTTGCGGGGACGTCACAATCCCTTCACCTTGCAGAAGAATTTTCCCAGCGGGGAAATTCAAACACGAGAAATGCGGGCGCATAAGCGAAATTGAGACATTGCGGCAGTCTTAGGAATACGATACGCGAACACAGTACACTTGTGATTCAGCCCTGGCGGTGGCGCGTCACTGAGAGGAACCACTCTGTGGTGTTCGCTGAAGCATCACCCACCACGAAGCAGTTTGATTCCATTCCGTATTTCTACCGCGCACAACACACTGGAAACTTTCAGAATCACTGCAGAACTTCGTGGATGACGCGTGGACAAAAGGCACACTGGTCACAGCTGTTCGGATGGTTTGGCACGCAGCCTTCAGTCATGAATGCGGAAGGTTCACTACCATGCGAGCACATCACGCACTTCGCCGGCACTGTCCACTCTCGGCACAACCGAACATAGGATACATACATTTAAGGACACTTTCATTTCACGCATGCACAAAATCTCAAGACCTCGAACATTTCAAACCAGACAAAAAGCGGGAAGGTGGGAGAACATAGGTCACACAGGCAGTATAATCTATGTTCTGAATCTGAATATGCACTGAATTTGAATTCTGAATATCCACTATATTACCTTCGCATACCATCTACCGCCCGGCCTCTGCTGCACGAACCTGTCGGTGAGGGAGAGGAGCCTTCAACGCGATTTGCGTGTTCGGAATGGCTGAGAACGTAGCGTATTTGCTGTCCTATGCAGCTGTGACATTAGGTGTTATCAATACCGATTACGACGCCCCCCTTCCTCCTAACGAGGCGCGACACTTCCGTGCGGGGAGATGCCGTGAAACCATTTCAATCTGAACTTTCATCTCGCCTCGTTGATACCGCGGCTGCTTCTTCTCTTCCTACAAACCAGCCCTCCCCGCCTCCTATCGAGGCACGACACTATTGTGTAGGGAAAACACCGTAGTTTGTCTGTTATCTTGTCTCATCTCATCACCTGTTGTGCAGCGCCTATTTAGGTATCTCGACCAACCACCTCGCATAATCTGCCTAGTTTGGGCTACACATGCCAGCCACATATCCTTTCTATCTATACCACACCGTTCCCGAACCAGTCTCCTTCGCGCCCTCTCTCCGACACGCGGCGAGGTCTAGATAATCTCACATTGATTAACTCTATGTTCCTCCCCCATAATTAGGTGTTAATCGATCCCAAGTGGTACCACTCCCTCAGTGATCAACATCAGATGCCGCAAACAACACAAAACCACAATAACCGAGCGAACTACCTGCCTCATTTCAAAGCACAATCAACAGTATAAAACAAGTGTACAAGCTAAAGCAAGACAATATAAAAAACTCAAACTTTGACAGAATGTCTTTACTAAAGTAACATGCACAATGACCAAGTAGAAATTATGAAACATAGAATGGCATATAACATTGTGGACTCTTATGGCCTTAGCCGATCCCCGAACGCTCAGCGTCTACCCGTAGGCAGACCTCTTCCCCGACTCCGAGTCCCGGACCCTCATTAGATGGTCCAAACTTCAACCTACTCAACACAGTCGCGGACTGGGGCATGTGCGAAGCTTTCCCATAAGACCACCGCTGCGCGTGCCCGGGTTTGGTGCGGTGTACATCGAGTTTGCTGCAGTTCCCCTCTGGCCCCACAAAATCCACCCCGTTGCGATCTAGGCATTCCTCAATCTTATTTACTCTCTCTAACGTTCGGTCTATCACCGTGTCGACCAAGACTCCGACAACTGCATCCTCAGAAAACCCATTCTCATTCAACTCCATATCTGTCACTCCTACTGGTAATGCCTCATCGTCTCGTGGGACCTTCGAGATAGAAACCGCAGCTAAACCGTCCGTATCCACTCCAGCAACCTCGACATTGACAGCATTTGTTTCACCCAGTGGCACCGGCGTGCCAGCGTTTCTCTCAAACACACACTCGCTCAATGGCGGAACATCCTCCTCGATCACGGAAATTACATTAACCACTTCCGCACACGCTGAACCGTGACTCATTTTTAAGGAGCTTGTTTCCTCGCGGATATTTACGACTGCGATTGACCTCTGCGCGTCAACGTCATGAGGAGGGGTCGCGTCTAGGTTTCCAGATTCGAATTTTGTCGCCATCTCCGTGTCTTTGTGAATGCGGCTGTCGCCCATCGGATTCGGATTCCGATATCGTCGCCGGTACCGGTGGCATTCTCGCCGAAAGTGACCAATTCTGCCACAGTTATAGCACTCGCCGGGATGAGGGAGTTGCTTCGGAAATGCCTGCCAATTTTGTTCTACCTTATTGCGCACTGCCAAGCTCTCCACAAGTTTTTCGAGGTGGTCAAGGCGGCTATGCATCTCATGAACATCCGTGTCCTCTTCTACGTATCGAATGGGTAACGAATGGCTGCTCGACACTTTCTCATTCTGCTCCTCCTTGACCGCTGTGGCAATGGCCTCGTCAAACGTTTTTGGGTCTCGAGAGAGAACAAATCTGCGGACCGGATCCCTCAGGCCTAATAAAAATTGCGAGAGCAATTGTTCGTCTAGAATTTCGCGGCGCAGTGAAGCTTTCACTGAATCCTGACCATCGGAGCTTGCCAGGGTGGCGGTCCCGAGGATGCGCAAGCGACTCGCAAATGACCTCACCTCCTCATCTGCCTTCTGCCTCGCGTTTAAAAACCGTTCCGTTTTAAAGATAAGTGGTTCCGTATCGAACCTCTTGAGGGCCAAATATTTGAACTCAGAAAATTTTGAATTCGCAGCAACGCCATCATCCCACCACGCAAAATCGTGCGCCGCGCCTACCATCTTGCATCGTGCTATGCAGATCAGCTCATTATCCCGCCATCCACCCAAGCGACCAACCTGCTCCAAAATTTTCAAGAAAACCCCAATATCCGGACCCGTATTACCTCCCGTAAACGATGGAACCATGTCCGCTAACATTAACGCGCTCATTTCTAGTGGGTCGTCTCTGTCGGTCATCTTAGTAGCCTGCTCGTTTATTTTGTCGCCTCTTCTTCCCTAGTACGAGGGTGAAATCTTGCACCGTTGCCCCAACAGTAATCCCACCGCTGCCACCACTTGAGACGTCTCCCGCTACGCCACCGATCGCCAAAGAGAGGGAAGAACACTCAACCTTTTTCTATCCGGTTCCCTCTTGGCTACGTGTCTCAATCATTTCTCACGTACAGGGATTCGTGCTGGGGCCGGGAAGTTAGAGACGCTACGACCTGTTTCCGTTTACTGGTTCATTTAATTTAATACTAAGTGCAACATCGTAGAATCGCGCACATCAACCACTACACAAAATTATAACACATGATTTAAACACTCGCGACATTTGACACAGGGCAGGCACATAAAGGAAGTAACTGTAACAACACAAGGTTATGCATATATAAAGCAAACACGCGACGACACAGATGATAAAGTCATTAATTAACAAAACCGCGCAATGTCCTAATTTGCCGCATCCCTACCCGCAAAGCTCATTTATGTAAGGGAGATGAAGTTCGTCTCACAGACTGTTCATGTGGACGGGGGCCTCGGGGCTGGCTGTTCGAGTTGGGGCTCACGGCTTCTTCCTGGTGTCATTGTCCGATTCGTCGGCGCCTTCATCGTCTTCGTCATCGTCGCCTCCGTCGTCCCTCTCAGAATGCTCCATTCACTCGCCTCCTAACCCCAACTTTCATTCCTCATCGTACTGTCTTTGCCCTAGTCATCATCTCATCGCTCCTCATCGCTATCTCTTCGACTCTGTTCGCATCGTAACTCTGACTCCCTTCGACTCTTCACATCGTATCTCTCCGACTCTTCACATCGTATCTCGAGCTCTTCACGTCGCCATCTGATCTGTCCTCTTCCGTCGTCGTTGTCTTCTTTTTCTCCCCTGGGAGAGACCCTCCTCGCTTCTCCCCTTTCTTGACACGTGGCCGCTTTTCTCGGGTTCCCACTCTACCCTACCGGGGCACCAAACCAATCGCCGCTATCCACACAGCATGTTTTCTTCTCTGTCGGAGTGAATTACCTTCGGCGGCCGCCCCCGTGGCCTACACCAGTAGGAAACCCTCTCCCGAACAAAGCCGAGCAAGTAAAATGTATAAACTCAAGCTTCAGGGAGAGTGATGGGCGCGCCGTCCGAAGACACTTTAATTACGGGCGAACAATGCTCTCGATGCTTCTGGTACTTGGTGAGCCGATGTCCAGACCAAGTCTCAACGGCTCCACGCAGCTCGGTGTCTCTCGCGAAATTCTCCGTAGCCGCCGCTTCTTTGTCAAACGCCGTCACGGGCGGCCATCCGCACAGAACGCAGTAATGAGCCATGGAGCCACGGAGTCTGACGAAGAGACATACTGGACACGGTACAGACGTTTGCCGCAAAGGTCGCATTCCCCGAACCAACAAAAGGTGTTCTGCTGCTCCCCCATGCCACAGATCTGAAAGGAGTCTGCCGATTATCTCCACCGTGCACGGTCTGCAGACAACAAGGCGCCGCCCAGTCCTCGTGTCGATAATCCTTCTGGTACTTCACTCCAGAATGCCCTTTATGCGTGGGTTTGAGAAACGAGCGTACACATCTTGTAAGGAGCGGGGTTCAGTCCGTGTTTGCGGGGACGTCACAGTGGCAACTACCCGTCGCCTTGTGTTCTACACCTTATCATCTCTGAGATGGGCGCACACCCATCTCAGAATCAGGCGCTTTGTTTTCTAAGACAACTGCCAGACGGCACTTATGTCTCACGCGTGACGTGACTTGATGCGTTCGTTCGCCTCCGCTGCATGCTCGAGGCGCTCTAACGCAGCGCCTCCAGAATACCATTCACCATTTTTTTGCGCAGAACATCAAATAAATGTCTTGTTCACTCTCTCCACACGCAAGACTATCGTATTTTGACGACATTTGCAGATTACATGCAGATACGGGGCCAATTTGTTTTTTCGCCTATGACCAACAAACACCACCAGGACCTTTTGGCTGATCAGAAGGAAAATATTTTTTGTTACTGCATTTATTTTACTCTACGTTTTGAAGAAGAGCGTTACAACAGCCGCATTTCCCCAATAGGTAATTGTAAGAACGCATAATTTATCCATGGCAGTATTATGCTTTTTTATTACGGTTCAATTTGTCTTGGTGGTAAATGCCTCGATTTGAGAATTATAGAGGCATTCTAGCATTCTTCTTACAGGGCTATTTATCGTTGTTTAATCGCATCGCTCTCCTATACTGACTCGTTCTTTTACGGTTATATTGCGTACGAAGGTGGTTAACTGAATCGCAGTTACGCTCTAGCTAACAGAGTGTCCTAGCCATATCACTGAAATAAGGAACGTTAAAAGTAACTTTGTCTTATAAAGGCTTCCATTAGAAGACCTACATTCAATCCCCACATCTTTCACAGTGAAAATACCTGAGTTGACCTCGTCTCCTTTTTTGTCATTTAAATTTTGATTGTTTGGGTCGCATAGTCACAGTATCAGAGCCGTGTTCAATTACTGTACTCTTGAATGCATCGAAATCAATGGGTCGCACATGTAGCGTATTGGCGTCTTTTGAATGAAAACTAAGTATTCGCAAAGCAGTGTACTATAAAAAGAAAAAGCGCGAATTGGCACTCCTATGTAACATCGCAGTGTTTAATATAAGGTGCATCGAGCTCTGAACGCATGTTCCGTACTTCTTGAAGAAGCAAAAGGTTTCTTGTTTGTTCTTACATTGCCCAATGTATCCACTGAACATCGCAAAACTGACAGCGCGAATGGGTGAACACAAGTGATCAAAACGTGCCTGTAAGCAGGCTGTAGTCGTCGCGAAACCAGTGATGTTCAGTCTAGACATAGTCTAGACTAATGGCGAACGCCTGCACCATCAATCTGTATCCTGCTTTTGCGGCTCGACGGAAGGATTCTTCAAGCGGCGCTACAATAAAAAGAAGCGCTAATTTATGAAAGAAATGAAAAAAGAAAATTTTTGATTGAGTATTACCTGATTGCGCAGAAGGCAACACTCTTCTGACTGCGCTTGCTGATCGGGCTCTCATTTTTTCCCTCGCCAGTGCCCTCTATGCTATACAGCCTGAAACTGCGAAGTACAGTAAGTTTCTAGCACATGCAGATCTCATGCAGATGCATCGCAATAATAAGTGCTCTAATATGGGCGGCAGAAATCGGCAGCAAAAAAAAGCCCGTTTGAGAATAAATTCGCCCAAACATCGACTTTGCCTCTCATAAACCATGGACCGACATTCCCAATTAAGTACGAAGTTATATTGTTACGGGGTTGGTGACTTCTATACAAAATGAATTTACAGAGGAAAAACCACAGGCAAGAGTAACAATAGATGATTGACACTCTCGCGCGCCTGTCAGCTTCTTGTGTTCTTCCTCTACCTTTACTTCATCTCTGTAACAGGACCCCGAGCAGTGGAGCGCCGTTTCAGTGTGAGTCTGGAGAAGTGCGACAGAAGTAGGGTTTCATGCGCGAAACATAGACAACGTCAGCAAGTGACGAACTTGGTGACGTATTGGAGTGCAATGACACTATCTCGTAGTTGACGTCGCTAACTTGACGTAAGACTAAGTAGGGTCCTGCGTATCATGACAAAAGCTTTTCGAAGAGGCATCATGGTGACACGGTGACCGAAGGAGCACGCGGTCACCTGGGAAAAACCTTATTTAGGATGCCGGTGGTCGTAGTTGGCTTTTCGCATATCCTCTCACCTGGTGAGACGAGACTGGGCAACTTTACGAGCCATGTGAGCGCGATCAATGGCTTCGCGAGCGTAATCGGAAGCAGATGGCTTGAGAGGCAAGGTGGTTTTAAATGGCAATATGGGGTCGCGACCATACAAAAGATAAAAAGGTGAGAATCCTGTGGGGTCATGTCGAGAGGATTTATATGCGAAAGTCGCGACCATACAAAAGATAAAAAGGTGAGAATCCTGTGGGGTCATGTCGAGAGGATTTATATGCGAAAGTCACATAGGCGAAGGTGGTGTCCCAGTCCTGGTGATCTTCGGAGACATACATCAAAAGCATCTCTGTGAGCGTGCGGTTGAGACGTTCAGTTAGGCTAATAGTTTGTGGGTGGTAGGCGGTATATAGCCTATGCGCTGTCACCCACGATCGAAGGAGGTCTTTGACAACGTGGGACGAGAAAGCGCACCCGCGTTCCATGGGCAGCTGTCGGGATGAAACGTGTAAGACTACGTCATGAAGAAGAAAATCTGCGACGTCCGTGGCACAACTGGATTGCATGGCCTTTCTAATCCCGTAACGGGTCGCATAAGCTGTGGCGACAGCAATCCATTTATTTCCCAGTGTCCGCGTCATGAAAGGGCCAAAAAGTCGAGTCCCACGCTATGAAATGGTTCAGAGGGAACTTCAATTGGGTGAAGATATCCAGCTGGCAGCAAAGAAGGTCTTTTCCGGCGCTGGCAGAAGTCGCAAGTGGCAACATATCGACTCACGCTATGGTACAGTCCTGGCCAGAAGAACCGACGTCGCACGCGGTCGTAAGTGTGTGAAACACCGAGGTGTCGCACTATTGGTGCGTCATGAAGTTGTTCAACTATGGCAGGCTGTTGATGACAAAGAACGACAAGCAGAAGCTCAGAGCCTTCAGTGCTGATGTTGGGGCAGTAGTGGATGCTGTCATGCAGCACGAGCATACGGGATTTAGCGCCATGGCTGTCATACTGGATGGCGTCGATGATAGTGCGCACTGTCTCATCCCGTCGTTGTTCAATGCGCATATCACGGATATTAGTAAACGTCATTACGCTGCTCTCCAGGTCAGTCGCAACGGGATCAGCAGGATCCACTAGATGATGAAAAAGACAGTCTGCGTCCTTGTTCAAACGGCCATACTTGTAGCTGACACTAAACAAAATTTCTTGAGCCTCAGAGCCCAGCGACCCAGACGTCCAGTCGGGTCCTTCAGAGAAGTCAGCCAGCAGAGGGGCGTGGTGGTCCGTAACGATGGAGAATATGCGTCCTTATAAATATGGCCGGAACGTGGTGACGGCTTAAACTAAAGCTGAACGCTCTTTCTCGGTGACCGATCAATTCCTCTCAGTGGGAGAAAAGCAGGCGACTGGCGTAAGCTATCATGCACTGTCTGCCGTGGCGCCGCTGAGCGAGAACGGCGCCGATACCGTGGCCACTGGTGTCGGTGCGAACTGCTGTGGCAGCAGAATGATTAAAGTGAGCAAGTATGTGGGGCGTAGTTAAGTAGCAGATGAGAGCGGTGAACGCTTGAGCCTGCCCAGGGCCCCATGAGAATGTGGTATCCTTCTTCAGCAAATCTGTGAGTGGCCTGGCAACGTCGGCGATGTTTTTCACAAAACGATTGAAAGTACGAACATAAGCCGAAGAAGCTCTGGACGGCGGATGTAGAACGGGACACCAGTAAGCTACAGACAGCGCGGGTCTTTTCCCAATCTGGTTGGATGCCACCGGCGTTTACAAGATGGCCCAGATTGGGAATGTGACGGTGGCTGAATCGACAATTTGCGGAATTGAGTTGTAGCCCAGCTGTCACAAGCGTATGGGGAATGACGATGTTGCAGCTCAAAAGGATGTCGGCGAGAGGAAGGAGGACATATTGACTACCCGGAACCTGCGGCCGTGTGGTCAAATTGACGAAGGTGGCTGCCTGAGGTGACAGTCACATATCCTGAAGAGAGCACAAGCGTGGCGGGGCAGTGTGGGGTTCAGCGACTATCTGAGGTAGCCCTAGCTGAAGGACCCCAGTAGCACAATCGATAAGAGCAGAATGATTCGACAAAAAGTCCAGACCTAGGATAACGTCATAAGGGCAGCGGTCAATCACGGCTAAAATGACAGAAGTGTCGTGGTCCGTCATACTTAAGCGGTTAGTGCAGAAACCGAGAACCATCGGCGTGCAGCCATCAGCCACACGGAGCATTTGTGCAGCCACTGGTGTCAGAATTTTCTTTAAGCATTGCGTAGGCTTGATCTCCTGACCGAAATGCCTGCGCTAGTGTCTACAAGTGCTCGTAAAGGTACGCAATCTACTTCAACGTCTATTACACTTCGTCTGGTAGGAACGGAGAGAGGATTTGCTGCGGAAATCGTCAATACAGTACCACCTCCGGGGGCTGCATTTCTCAGTTTTCCGAGACGATGCACCGGGAAGCCATGGGGGACGAGAAGCGCCGTGGCGTCGGCGAACAGGACGATAGGTGACACACTCGCGCGCCTGACACACTCGTGCGCCTGTCAGCTGCTTGTGTCCTTCCTCTTCCTTTACTTCATTTCTGTCACATTATATAAGCGAAAAATCATTTTCCCTCGCAACATGCAAGTTTCGTCACTTTTTCGTAAGCCTTTCCGACCATACGAAGGAGCGCCGTGGTTCGGAAAAAAACAACGGACCACAACCACCTCTCGAAACACGCTGTCTTTGTGCGATTAGGACGGCCGGAAAGACACCGAGAAACCTGCGACACCTGCGTCATATCGGAGGCTACGGGGACAACTATTATGTTTTGAGCATTACCAGCAAGATGACACACCGGGGGCGCGTCGTCCCATTGCCACAACGCGGTGACGTGCGCTCTCATCTCCCACGCGTAATTTGCCCCACGGAAAGGAGAGGGGGACACTCAATTGCTCGCTCTTATCTCTCGGTGGGGAGGATCTTACGTCTTGGCCGAAGGGCTGCCACAGTGACGTCAAAGGGTGGGGGCCATGTTACGCCACGAATGCGGCGGAAAGTCAGTGGCTGCATTTTTCAGTTTTCTGAGACGATGTTCACGTATCAGAAGGACCAACGCTCCCGCTGTCGCAGCTGCTGCGGCTATATTGGGCCGAATAAAAGGTGTGAGAAAATATCTCACTGAGCATGCTGAGTAAGATAACTGGGACCCACCCTCTGACGTCACTGCGGCAGCCCTTCGGCCTTGAAATTTAGTAGGTGTTGCTTGGCTGGCCTTGGGCTTTCACCGGAATGATTCTGCTGTCGTTACTGGGCGCATGAACGTCACTGAAATTGTTGCACAATCTCCGTTTGGGAAAAGGGCGCGTTTTTCAGACGCAGTGAAGTAACAACTGAGATGCTTATTCGCATTCATCTGTACCTGTAGTCCTGATAGTGTACTTGTGCGTGAGAAACGTGGGGCACGTTTCAATCTGCTTGCCATTGGGCATGTTACTTTCCAATTCGTTGCTATCACGTCCATTGCGTCAAATTTACGGCAAAGTTGTGACTTCTTTATCTTAGTGATAAGTTTAATAACGCTTGCCCATAACAGACTCTAATGACCACCATACTTGACACGCCACCATGTTGGTTTTCAGCAGTCGCTCTTCACACTGAAGCTAGCGCAGATTTCCGCGAGAATAGGCTGGTTTTAAATGCGAAGGATTTCGTATCCAACTTGGGCGAGTTTGACCGTATGTATTTATCTATCAATCCACGTATGAACTTTAGCTATTTTGGGTGTTTTGGTAATGAAATCGGTACTAAAATTGGTATGCCATAACATGACTTTTTGACGAACATAACTGACTAGTCGTTACATAAAAATCACAATATGTATGTGATAATTGTCTTTATTTACACTACATCATCTTGCAGCTCTTGCGGTTGTTTCCTTCATATGAAATATTTCAAAACTGGTGTAATATTGTCACAATGCAGAAACAGCAGCAGTCGAATACAGGAAACTCCCTTTAATTATACCAGAACACTGGTAAACTGATCAGAAGAGAACCTCGTCTTTTTCTCTCGCTGCGCGCGTCCTTCGTTGTTCTCTTGGTGCTGCATATTAAATGTGGCATTTGCCCCCCTCCAGAGAGCAGCGTCCCGATGCTCTTCTACAAAAGAAGGTGTAGTAGATGTATGGTGTAAATCTGTCCGAAAAGTAGGACTTCATTCGCACAACGTGCACGATTTCTGGTTTTCGCTGGCGAGTTGTCGAGGGGCTGTCAGAAACGATGACGTAATTAACGTCGCTCAGGCGTTGTAAAACTGTGTAGGGGCCAAAATACTTCTTAAACAATTTTTAAGACAGTCCCCGGCGGTGGATAGGACTCCATACCGAGACTTTGTCGCCGGCCCAATAAACGACATGTCGGCGTCGCAGATTAACACGTTGGGCGTCATAATTTTGCTGCTGGGTGATTCGGACGCGCGCAAGCTGCCTCGCTTCTTCTGCCCGTTGGGTAAAAGATACAGCGACCAAATAATGTCGTTGCAGTCGTGCCGTAACATGGCGTCAAGCATCGTAGTCACTGCACGGCCATGAAGGAGACTGAACGGCGTTCTTCGTGTAGTTTCTTGTTGCGCTGTATTATAGGCGAACGTGATGTACGGTTGAATGTCATCCCAGCTCTTGTGATCCACGTCAACGTACATGCTCCACATGTCGGCAATAGTCTTCTTGAGGCGTTCTGTTAAGCCGTTGGTTTGTGTATGATAGGCAGCGGTTTTCCGACGGCTGTTCCACTGAGCTCAAGCATTGTCTTCAGGAGCGTGGCTGTGAAAGCGGCACCTCGATTCGTTATTATGATTGTCGGAGCACCGTGCCTCAGGACGATATTTTCTACAAGGAATCGTGCGGTTTCAACGGCGGTGCCACTTGACAAAGCCTTTGTTTCCGCGAAGCGCGTAAGATAATCAGTGGCAACTATTACCCACTTGTTGCCAGCATGGGAAGTCGGATATGGTCCAAGGAGATCCATTCCTATTTGGGCAAAAGGTACCGTGGGCACTTGAATTGGTTGTAAAAGTCCAGCTGGTTTTAACGGTGGCGATTTTTGTCGTTGGCAATCGAGGCACGTGCGCACGTAATTCTTAACACTAGCTGTAAGTCTTGGCCAGTAGTATTTTTGTTGGATTCTGGCCAATGTGCGTGTGTATCTGAGATGACCAGACGTTGGCTCATTGTGGCTAGCACAAAGTATCTCCTCACGGAATGACGTCGGAACGACAAGTAGGTGGGTGCTTGCTCTGGGGGAAAAGTTCTTCCTATAGAGAACACCATTACGTAAACAGAATGACGGCAGGCTCCTTGCAAATCTTCTAGGGACGGTTGTTGTCCAGCCATTCAAAAATTCAATAAGGGGAAGCAACTCACTGTCTTCTTTCTGCTTGCACGAAATCGTAGTGCTGTCGACGACTCCTACAAACGCCATGCTGTCATCTTCTGTGTCATCGTCGCGCTTTATCGGTGACTTTGATAAGCGATTGGCTTCAGCGTGCTGCCGTCCGGACTTATACACGAGCGTCATGTCAAACTCTTGAAGGCGTAAGCTCCACCATCCGAGCCGACCAGACGGGTCTTTCAAGTTGGTCAGCCAGGAGAGGGAATGATGGTCACTGACTATGTGGAAGGAACGACCATAGAGGTACGGACGAAACTTCATAACCGCCCATACGACAGCAAGACACTCTTTTTCCGTTATGGAGTAGTTGAACTCGACGCGGGAAAGCGTGCTACTAGCATATGCGATCACACGCTCGGCTGAGTCTAGCCACTGGACGAGTACAGCGCCTAAATCCATGTTGCTGGCATCTGTGAGGACCATTGTAGGAGCATCCTCATCAAAGTGAGCAAGCACAGGCGGAGTCTGAAGGCGTTGTCGGAGATCGTCAAATGCCACCTGTTGATCTTCGCCCCATGTGAACGAAACGTCTTCTCTTGTGAGTGGTGTTAACGGTGAGGCTATGTGGGAGAAATCGGCAAAAAACCTTCGGTAGTATGCGCATAGGCCAAGGAAACGCCTGACTGCTTTTTTCTTTTTTGGCACCGGAAATTTTCTGATGGCCGCAATCTTATGGGAATCAGCTTGAACACCTTCATGGCTCACCACATGGCCTAAAAATTGGAGCTCCTTGAAACCGAAATGACACTTCTTGGGTTTCAGTGTCAGGCCGGGAGACCTTATTGCCCTGAATACCGATAGCAGCCTGCTCAGGTGTTCCTCAAATGTTTTTGAAAAAAACAATGATGGCGTCCAGATAGACCAGACATGTCTGCCTCTTAAGGTCTGTCAGAACAGTATCCATCAGTCTCGGAAATGTTGTGGGGTCTGAGCACAATTCGAATGGCAAGACTTTGAATTCATAAAGCCCGTCAGGCGTTACAAAAGCCGTTTTTTCTCTATCTTGCTCGTCGGCCTCAATTTGCCAATACCCACTTTTGAGGTCTATTGACGAAACGTAGCGTGCATATATAAGCCTGTCGAGTGAATCATCAATGTGCGGTAATGGGTATACGTCTTTCTTTGTCACACGGTTCAGCTTGCGGTAGTCGACACAAAATCGCAAGCTTCCGTCTTTCTTTTTAACCAGCACTACCGGCGATATCCAAGGACTTCTTGACGGCTGGATGAAGTCATCACTGAGCATTTTCTTCATTTGTTCCTGGATTGCTTCACGCTCTTTTGGTTCTACGCGGTATGGGTTCTGTCGTATTGGCCTTGCCGTCTCCTCTGTTATTATCCAATGCTTCGTCAGTGGCGTTTGACTGACCCTCGAGGTCGATGAAAAACAGTCTTTGAACTGGTGAAAAAGATCTACTAGACGCTGTCTCTGCGCTGGTGACAAATCCGTGCTTACGTCAATAGGTGGTGGGGCTGATGTGGCTTGCGGCTCGTCCTGTTGTACTACACAGAACTCGCGGATTTTGGGTGATCTCGTCGAAGTAGGCAACTGTAGTGCCTTGTGTAATGTGTCATCGCTCGTTGGTAAAATTCGTCAACAGAACCTCCGCTTCACAGCACACAACATTGACGATACTTCTGGCAATTGCAACACCGCGAGAGAGTAGAAGCGTCAATACTTGTTCAGCGATTCCTTCTCCAGTATTCTGCTCGCTGCACGTGACTGAAACAAGGCGGCACGATAACAGAGGTACGATCACATCGTCAATGACTCGCAGAGATTTTCGGTGTAGCGCTGCGCTTTGATCCGCTGAAAAGGTCAGTACACCGTCCGGAATATTGATGGTGGCACCATATTCACGTAAGAAATCCATTCCCAAGATTGCCTGTTTGCAACACTCAGAACGAATAACAAAAGTTGCGACGAAGGATGCATCCCCTATCTTCATTCTTGCGGTGCACTTTCCGGTATGTGTGAGTAGCCGCCCTCCAGCTCCTCTAATATGCGGTCCTGTCCATTCTATTCTGACCTTCCTGAGCGTGTCTGCCAGACTCTCACTCATTATTGAGAAGTCCGCCCCAGTGTCGACCAATGCCATAACGTCATGTCCATCAATCGTATTTGCAACTTCGGCAGTAACAACCCCATTTTTTGTCGATTCATTTAAAATGTGTCTCTCTTCGTTCGGCAGTATTGGGGGATTTTCAGCACTTCGACGATTCGCAACCTTCCCCCCTGAGGTCGCTGCTTTTAGTTTCCCCGGCGTGGACTAGGAGACCTTCCTCTTGGCATGTCAGTGGTGGTCCGTCTAGAGAATGGATAATAACGCCCAGGAGAGTGTGAGCGTGGCTGAAACCCAGGAGGAACATCCAGCGGAGTCATGACACTCGTGTCGACGTAAGATATTCCGTTGAAATGGCACCGAGGAACAGTGGAAGGTAACCCTTGGTACCCTGCGGAGCGATACGGGCAATACCGAACAATGTGGCCTGCTTCCCCACAGTGAAAGCACAGGGGCCTATGATCAGGAGTACGCCAGATGTTAGTTTTTCGAAGTGGTGGCCGCCTCGGCGTCTAAGTTTCTCTGTAGTACCAAGGCGCTGTCGGCGGATGTTGCTGGTGGTACTGATGTGGTGTCGGCACGTTCACTGGCTGTCGGCGGACTACGTCTGTATGGCTTGCCCTGGGAGTGCTCGTGTTCGGCTCAGGAAGCGAGAAGGCTTGCCTGATCTCCTGGCGTACAACTTCCATTACTGAGGCGATCGCGCAGTCATTTGGTTTGGCTACGAGCTTCTTGACCTCTTCTTGTACGATTTGTTGTATTAGTTGACGCAAAAAACCTTCGTCGGGTGTTGTTGCTGTGGTCGTGGCTGCCACACTGATCGGTGCACTGTGGGTTGGGCGGTCATACTGGCGATAACGTAGATGCAGTTCGCGTTCGATAGATGTCACCTCCTTGGAGAATTCCTTCACACTTGTAGGCGGGTTTCGTACGAGACCAGCGAAGAGCTGCTCCATAACTCCTCGCATGAGTTGGCTAACCTTTTTGGCTTCCGGCATCTTAGGATCTGCTCGACGAAGTAGCTGCGCCATGTCATCAACAAACATTGTAACGGATTCATTTGGTTTCTGAATCCGTGACTCGAGGAGACGCTGTGCGATTTCTCGTCTTTCAGTGCTCGCGAACGTGTCGGGGAATTTCTGCCGGAACTCGTCCCAAGACGACCACACGCGATTCGTGAACCATATTCGGGCTTCGTCATGAAGCGGAAAATAAACGTAGCCCAATTTCTGTGTGGTGTTCCACCCGTTAACATTCGCTGTGTGCTCAAATTCCTCGAGGCAATCATGTGCATCCTCATATGCGTTTATGTGGAAGTCAACTAGAAGTCGAGGGTTAAAAACAGTCACCTGTGTCGTGCTTGGGCTGGACAAGTGTGGGCCAGTGCTTCCAGGTGCCGTCATGCTTTCTGGCGCAGTCACGCTTTAAGGCAATGGACCAAACTCCGGGCTGAGGCCAAACAGCCGCTAGCTGCTGCGGTGAACGGGGGTGTTGGTGCGCGGAAGTCTTTCTGGACTAGATGCGAGGCTGTTGTCAGGCGTCCCGAGCATGTACCCAGCGCCTCCACCAGTGTCACAATGCAGAAACAGCAGCAGTCGAATACAGGAAACTCACTTTAATTATACCAGAACACTGGCAAACTGATCGGAAGAGAACGTCGTGTTGTTCTCTTGCTGCGCGTGTTCTTCGTTATCCTCTTGGTGCTGCATATTCAATGTGGCAATATGACATGACTGTACGTGGAACCTAATTGGCAGACACTAACGTGGAAATCAAGATATTATAGCCCCAGTAAAACACGACATGCCACACTCATAATGCTCTCGCGGCCGTGTTAATAGCTTCACATATGCCAACATCGGCATTACGGGACGCGAACAGACGAAAAAGGTGAATTAAACCTCCTAGCATAATAACCACGAGTGTCATGTAAAACAGGACTAAGCTACGCTCATAACGTGCTCGCGGCCGTTTCGCTATCTCGACAGACACCCAGTTTGGTATCACGTGACGTAAATAGAGGATGATTGTAAATGACACGTCGAAACATAATAATCATGACATACGTGTCATGTATTGCGAGGCTACATGCTACGCTCATGGCGCACTCGCGGCCATTTTCATCGCTTCTTCAATACCAAATTCAATCTTACGTGACAAGAATGGAGCACGAATGCAAATGTTAGGCGAAAATATGATAACCATGACATAGAACTGATGTACGACATAAATTACGGCCACCTCGTTATATTGGGCTGAATTTGAAGTGACATTGGCTTTACCTATCATCGATGGCCACTGTACGTGGGATCTGCCAAGTTTTAAATGTTAATTGCGAATTTCAGCCACTCTTAACACACACACACACATATATATATATATATATATATTTATATTGTCACGCAGTTTACTTACGTACAGACCTACTGGAAGGCCGAGGAACGCCAGAAGAGCCAGGAACGCCAACAGGCCGAAAATACTAAACAAACGCAAGCTCGGGTCGCGCGTGCACCAACGCTGTGGCTTGCCGTTTCATGCTACTTCGTCGTCGTTCGCATAGTTCCCTACATTGGCCCCCGGTGAATAGCGTAGCCAACCTGGCGACTTAAGGCGTAGTCACTATAGCGGGGTCGTAATACGGCTTCAGGCGACTCACATGCACAATTTCTCAGCCACGACGGCGTAAGTCATGAGACTGTGTCAATGGCTCAATCTCATAATTGACGGGTGACGTACGGGCGAGAATGCGGTAGGGCCCGTGGTATCGTGCCAGTAATTTCGACGAAAGTCCAGGAGTGCTCGGTGGAACCCAGAGCCAAACGAGAGCACCAGTCGTGAAAGTAGAGAGATGTCGGTCGGTGTCAAGCCGTAGCTTCTCGTGGCCTTGGTCCTCGGTTGTCAGAGAATGGGCCAATCGTCTGCAATCTTCTGCGTACCTGGCAACATCAGAAATTGCAGTGTACTCAGAGGAGTCGGGCGTGTATGGGAGGATAGTGTCCAGCGTACACGATGGTTCGCGTCCGTACAACAGAAAGAAAGGGGAGAACCCTGTTGTCGCGTGCGTAGCGGTGTTATACGCATACGTGACGAATGAAAGGACAGTGTCCCAATTAGTCTGGTCTGAAGCTGTGTACATCGTCAACATATCACCGAGAGTGCGATTAAATTGTTCTGTGAGGCCATTCGTCTGCGGGTGATATGCTGTCGTCAGGCGATGAACCATGTTGCACTGAGCGAGCAACGCTTGAATGGCGTCAGACAAGAAAACACGCCCCCAGTCGCTCAAAAGTTCGCGGGGAGCACCATGGCGAAGAACAAAGTTGCGCAAGATGAAAAACGCAACTTCCCTCGCAGTTGCTGCGGGTAGTGCTGCTGTCTCCGCGTAACGCGTGAGGTGGTCCACGCCGACAATTATCCACCTATTTCCAGAAGACGACGTGGGAAGTGGTCCGTATAAGTCGATACCGACGCGGTCGAACAGACGCGCTGGACAAGGCAGAGGCTGAAATGTACCGGCAGGACGTTGAGGTGGGACTTTTCGTCGCTGGCATGCAGTACAAGCACGTACGTACTTGCGGACAAATGTGTACATGCCGCGCCAGTAGTACCGCTCACGTAGACGGTTGTACGTTTTGAGAGCGCCAGCGTGAGCACTTTGCGGGTCGTTGTAGAAAGCAGTACAGATTTCCGAGCGCATGTGGTTGGGTATCACTAACGCCACTTCCGACCTTCAAACGTGTAATTCCGCCGATAGAGTAGGTCGTCTCGAATAGCGAAATGTGTGGCTTGACGGCGGAGAGTTCTTGACACTAAATTAGCTAACGGATCAGTCAGAAAGGCGAGGAGTTGGGAAATCCACACATCTTTGCGTTGTTCCGATGCCACGTCTGTGAAGTCGATTGGTGTTATGACAGCTGAAGAAGGTGACGAGGAGGCTGGGTCAACCGGTAGCGGCGAGCGGAATAACGCATCAGCGTCGGAGTGCTTGCGGCCGGATCGGTATACAACACGAATGTCGTATTCCTGTAGGCGAAGCGCCCAACGACCAAGGCGCCCCGACGGGTCTTTGAGCGATGATAGCCAGCATAGAGCCTGGGGGTCCGTAACGACATCGAAAGGGCGGCCATAAAGGTATGAGCGGAACTTCGTCAAAGCCCAGACAATTGTGAAGCACTATTTCTCCGTGACGGAATAATTACACTCGGCTTTCTTGAGGGTTCGACTCGCGTAAGCGACCACGTATTCTTGATACCCTGGTTTTCTTTGAGCCAATACAGCACCAAGACCGACACCACTGGCGTCGGTGTGGACCTCCGTAGGCGCATCAGGGTCAAAATGACGTAGTATTGGAGGTGATAATAATAACCGCCGAAGCGCGGTGAAGGATTCGTCGCACTCTTTTGACCAAGCAGAAATGCCTTTGGAAGTTCTCAACAGGTTGGTAAGAGGCGCGATGATGAAAGAGAAGTTGCGCAAAAATTGACGAAAGTATGAGCACAGGCCGATAAAACTTCGAAACGTCTTGATGGAATTGGGCTTCGGATAGTCGGCCACGGCACAGAGTTTCGCCGGATCCGGGAGAACACCCTCTTTGCAGACGACGTGACCCAGTATAGTGAGCTGACGTGCGGCAAAATGGCACTTCTTGATGTTAAGTTGAAGGCCAGCAGAGGTGAGACACGTGAGAATAGCACGAAGACGAACAAGGTGAGTGGAAAAGTCACGAGAAAAAACGACGATATCGTCTAGGTAGCAAAGGCACGTGTTCCACTTGTATCCGCGAAGGATGGTGTCCATTATCCGTTCGAAGGTGGCTGGGGCGTTGCAGAGTCCAAACGGCATGACGTTAAACTAATACAGCCCATCAGGTGTTAAAAATGCAGTCTTCGATCGGTCAGGATCAGCCATTGGAACTTGCCAATATCCTGAGCGTAAATCTAAAGAGGAGAAATATTCGGCCCATTGCAAGCAATCGAGAGCGTCGTCGATGCGTGGCAACGGGTACACATCCTTCCGAGTTATCTTATTGAGCCGGCGGTAGTCATCACAGAATCGGATAGACCCATCCTTTTTGCGCACAAGTACAACAGGGGACGACTAAGGGCTTTGCGATGGCTGGATGACACCACGCTTGAACATATCGTCGACTTGTTCGTTGATAATACGGCGCTCTTCCGCTGAAACTTGATATGGTCGTTGGCGTAAGGGAGCATGAGTACCGGTGTCAATGTGGTGCGTGATGTTCGCTGTGCGACCCAAAGATGGTTGAGCGCAATCGAAGGCAGAACGGAACTCTCGAAGAAGGGACAAGAGTTCGCTTCTTTGTGTCGGCGATAGCTCAGCGGCAACAGAGGGCTGGAATGAGTCTGGCGCGGGCAGTGTGGCCACAGGTGGCGTCATAGCATTGAGCTGGAGGTGAGGTGCGTGTTCGGCGAACTCTAGCGGGCGCAAGAGGTCAACGTCTTGTATGTTACCCAAACATTCTCCGCGATGTAAGGTAACAGGTGACGATAGCGAGTTCGCGACGAGCATGGCGGTAGCACCGGATTCCACGGTGAGTACGGCAAAGGGCAAGTGTAGGCTACGGTGGCGGGTGAATACGTCAGACGGAGAGAACAAAACAGTTCCGGCAGGAGCGGCCGTACAGGTCAGGGCTACAAGGGCGGATGTTCGCGGTGCTATTTCCGTGTCTGCAACAACGACAAGTTTGTAAGCTTCAGAAAGACAATCCACCAAACAAGAGGGTGGCAGCGGTGTAAGGGCAACTTCTGCACGTGAGCAATCTATGATGGCCCGATGACGCGAAAGAAAGTCCCATCCAAGAATGACTTCGTGGGAGCAGGATGCCAGCACCAAAAATTCAATGGCATGAAGTTCACCTTGGATAATGACACGTGCAGTGCACACAGCTGTAGGTTCTATGCGCTGCGAGTTGGCCGTGTGGAGCATCAGGCCCGAAAGAAGCGTCGTCACCTTTTTCAACTTGCGGCATAAGGTCTCACAGATTATGGAAACGGCGGCCCCTGTGTCGATAAGCGCTTGTGCGGCGGTCCCCTCAACATTGACGTCAATAACATTTTGCGGCGAGAAAGATGGAGGCCTTAAGCATTTCGCATTGTATGCAGCTGTTGCCTCCGGAGCTGCAGCGATCAGTTTCCCTCTTCTGTAGCAGGTCGGCGACGCATAGGTGACTGGGAGCGTCGTTGTGGCGATGGTGACCGATGGTTTGCGTAGGATCGAGGACCGTCAGTGGTGTACCTTGATGGCGTCCTAGACGGCGACGCCATTGGCCTGCTCACGGTGTCGAATAGAGGGGGATCTCGGCGACAGTGGCGGGTGACGTGTCCAGCGATACCACAGGTGAAACAGATGGGCCTATTATCCGGCGTCCTCCAAGCGTCTGAGCGACGGTAAAATGGAGCTGAAGATCTCGCGTAGGAATACGGCGCCGCAACTGGTGTTGTAGGCACGACATAGGGTGGCGTGGCAGGTTGAGCATGCGGCATACGATGTTGCGTAGGCCGAGCAGCGACGGCGGCGTACGTGAGAGGCGTTGTGACTGGTTGTTGCTGATGCACCGGCGGAAGGGCTTCAGCGACTTGGTTCCGAATGACGTGTTGGAGGTCCGGTGCCAAATCTTGCGTGGGCTCATGTGTCAGTGGCAGCAGTGATAGCTGGTGCACTACCTCTTCGCGGACGAAATCCTTGATTGTCGAAAGCAGCGGCTGCTGGTCGGTAGGATGGGCAGCTAGGTGCAAGCTTGCGAGCGTGCCTGGCGTCGTGAGGGCTTGACGAGCAATTGCGCGCTGCCTACGCAATTCATCGAAGCTTTCACAGAGGGAAACGAGGACAGCAATGATGGGGGATTTCTCGCGAGCAACATCTGAAAGGCGCCGTCGTCAGTACCTTTCAATATGTGCCTGATTTTTTCTTCCTCAGGCATGGTAGAGTTGATGCGGTTGCATGCAACACATCTGCAATGTAGCCCGTGTAGGTCTCGCCTGGTTGCTGCGCACGGTGACGTAAACGGTGCTCGGCTTGAAGCTTGCGTGCCGCAGGTCGTCCAAAGACGTCCGTAATAGCCGTCTTGAATGCGGACCACGTAGTTATGTCAGCTGTGTGGTTATTAAACCACAGTTGCGCGGTGTCCGCAAGGTAGAATGTGACGTAGCGCAGCTTACTTGGGTCGTCCCATTTGTTACTTGCGCCGACTTTGTCGTACCTCACCAACCAATCTTCGACGTCCGACTCAGTGGAGCCTGTGAAGATAGCAGGGTCTCGTTGAGGATACACGGCACCGCAAGTGACATGGACGGTCGAAGGTCCCACCTGGAGAGGCGTCTCGGAGGCCATGTTCGTGTCACGTAGAGGGGGAAGCTTACGGGAGCGAAGTTCCAGGTTTGTACGGGAGTCCACACACCTCCACCAGATGCCACGCAGTTTATTTACGTACAGACCTACTGGAAGGCCGAGGAACGCCAGAAGAGCGAGGAACGCCAACAGGCCGAAAATACTAAACAAACGCAAGCTCGGGTCGCGCGTGCACCAACGCTGTGGCTTGCCGTTTCATGCTGCTTCGTCGTCGTTCGCATAGTTCCCTACAATATATATATATATATATATATATATATATAAGGGAAGAAGTGTATACCTAAGGGCTCGTTTTTCCGTGTTTTTAACACATTATTAATGAGATATAACAGACAGTAATGCCAAGGAATGTACAGGGGAAGTTATTAGAACCAGTGGAATGTAAATAAGAAGAAAGAAGAAAGAAAAGTGGATGAAAAAATTACCAACTGTGAGCAGGAAACGAACCTACGACCTTCGAATGACGCGTTCGATGCTCTAACCACTGAGCTATCACAGCGGCTGCTCAGAGTTGGTAATTTTTTCATCCACTTTTCTTTCTTCTTTCTTCTTATTTACATTCCATTGGTTCTAATAACTTCCCCTGTACATTCCTTGGCATTACTGTCTGTTATATCTCATATATATATATATATATATATATATATATATATATTATATATATATATATATATATATATATATATATTGCCTACGACTTTAAGCTCTCCAGTCCGTTTCAGTAATGGCAATGAAAGCAAAGTTGGTATGACATAACAACACTGATATGATTGATATGGGGGGTTTAACAACCCAAAACCACCATACGAATATGAGAAACGCCGTAGTGGAGGACTCTGAAAATTTCGACCACCTGGGGCTCTTCAACGTGCACCCAAATCGAAGCACACGGGCCTACAACATTTCTGCCTCCATCGAAAATGCAGCCATCGCAGCCGAGGTTCGATCCCGTGACCTGCAGGTCAGTAGCCGAGTACCTTAGCCACTTGACCACCACGGCGGGATGATACTGAAACAGAGTGGACGTACACAAATCTAACTCGAGTGTTTGAGTTACATCTTGGTTATGCACAAGCCAATTGAACCAGGAAAATGAGACAAAACCCAAGAGATGGTGAGTTGAGGAAGGGAAGAGAGCCGTGATAAGACGTCAGGAAGCTTCCAGGGAGCACAAGAATGCTAAACACAGAGGTGAACTAGATGATAATGTCAAAAGAAAATGGGATAACTTTTTATGTTGAAGAAGAGAAGTGTCCAATCTGATCAGTGAAAAGACTAGAGAAAAGAGGTCCAGTGAATGGCGGAAATAAATCAAATTGATAGAATGGAAGCGGGAAACTTTTGGAACCTTCTGAACTTTCTGAGAGTAAGACAAGCATGGAATACGGGTATATAAATACAGTTCAAGGGGTTAAACGAGAAGGGAATGAAGGAATGGAATGTGTAAGAACATAGATGACAGCAGAATTTAAACACCAAGAGAACGCTGCGTGGACCATACGGAACGAGTTGAACCAAATAGCGCAGTGGCTCTACTGGGACAACGAGAGTGGGAAAGCAAGAGGGTTCCTAAGAGCATATCAACAGGCCCGGACGGCACCCCTGTAGTGCTAATAAAGAAATAGGTCCCAACTATGAAGAATTATTGAGAGAGGCCGCGAGCAAAGCAATAATGTATAGTGAAGCCCCCAATGGGTAGAAATTACCCAGGATGAGCATGACCTATAAGGAAAAGTGGGACAATGCTGATATAAACATGCCGTCCCATAACAGTGACATTAGTAGTTTACAGGCTGGTGATGCAGATAGTAAAGGAAAGAATACATACATGGTGGAGAATGAGGGAAGCTGGGAGAACTACAATATGGGTTCCGGAAACGAAGGAGGTTGGAGGACAATCTGTTTTCATTAATGCAGTGCATTTATATAGCAGAAAAACAACACGACCCTGTGGCTGGATTTTAGATATCAAGGAAGCTTACGAAAGTGTGATTCAAGAAGACTTGTGGGGAATACTGGACGCACTAGATGTGGAAGATGGAATAACTAATCTTCTAAAGTATATCTATAAATGTAGCAAGGTAGTTCTGAAATAGGAAGAACAGGTGTTTGAACCTATCGAGATACAACGCGGGCTTCGACATGGATGTCCTTTGTCACCTTAGTTATTTATGCTGTGTGTACAGGGACCAGAACAGAAATAGAGGGTAGTTGACTCGGCTTCAGATTCTCTCTCCCAAGCAATGAAAACATGTTGAACAGTCATTATAGCCTTGATGTATGCAGATAATAAAGTATTAGAGCCGACTACAAAAAAAATCTGAGGAAATTCATGGACATCTGAGGTAATGAGGAAAATGTTTAAATTTGAATTTAATGTTGGAAAAATCGGCAATCATCATTTTAAATGATAATGAAATTACTGAACATAAGATACAGAAAGTCACGCTAGAAATAGTGGGTAATTGAAAAAATTGGGTGTATGAATTACTAACAGGGCTGAGTTCCTATGGGAGCACGAAAAATACGTAGTGGCTAAGGGTAACAGGAATGCAGCTGTAATGAAATATAGGGCGTTGTGGAGCTAGAATAGGTAAAACGTTGTCAGAGGGATTCGTAAAGGTGCCATGGTCCTAGATTTGACGTTCAAAAATGTGATATTGTACAGAAAGTCAGTGGTTCAAGCAAGATTGAAAATTAAACAACGTGGTATACATAAACTTGCTTTGTAAGCTCACAGGAATACCCAAATGAGGGGATACAAGCTGACATGGGGTGGACAGCGTTCTAGTGCAGAGAAGCTAGCAGCAAGATAGAATTGGAGGAGTGATTGAGAAAAATGGGAGAGGAGCGTCGACCAAGGAAAGTTTTCAGCTGCACCTACGTTACTGATTGATTGATATGTAGGGTTTACCGTCCCAAAACCACCATATGATCATGAGAGACGCCGTAGTGGAGGGCTCCGGAAATTTCGACCCCCTTGGGTTCTTTAACGTGCGCCGAAATCTGAGCACACGGGCCTACAACATTTCCGCCTCCATCGGAAATGCATCCACCGCAGCCGGGATTCAATCCCGCAACCTGCGGGTTAGCAGCCGAGTACCATAGCCACTAGACCACCACGGCGGGGCTGCACCTGCGTTGCGAATGGCGATATTAAATGGAGGACGTGAACATGCCAATTGTCAAGCAAGTATTTAGATAACAGCAAAATACCAAGCCAAAACGAAACATCGGTGAACACAAAAAAGTGAAGGAAACAAAAAGGATTAAGTGGAAGATTGGAATGTTCATGAAATCATCACTGGACTTCTTGAAGTGACAGTTGATACATGATACTGAAGGCAACGGTGCAAAAAACGGGACGAAAAAAGATTGAGCACACGTCACAGGCGCTGACGAACAAATGTTTGTAAATTTAATACACCTGGAAATATATAGCTGGAAACAAGAATAAAAGCCATCACATGCAAAGAGTGAAAGCAAAAAAGATTCTGCCATGAGCCCAAAAGTACAAGTTAACTACTCAAAAACATTATCTCTTTTTCCTGGAGGGTGAGTGAAGGCTCACTGACGCACATGTTTCCTTTCGTCTTGATAAGAAAAGCCTCGTTAATTTTGCGCTATGTTTTGCTGCGATAACTTGAGAGTATCTTGCATTCACGAAAGAGTGGAGCGCAGCTGCGTAAGAAGCAAAGCGCTGCCAAAGTGCTACTTGTTGAAGTCCTGAGCTTATTCGCGTGCTCTCTCAGGCGGTTTTTCAAACAACTACCGGTGTGTTCTGTACATGGCAGGCCACAGGACAATAGAATTTTGTACACTACGTTGTTCACACACTTAACGTACTGCATTCAGGGTTTTTTCACGCACGCATGCTTCTTTTTTGCATATTTCTTAAGAAGGCGTATTTAAAGGCCGTCACCCAGTTCTTTGAGATGTGCGTGTGCCTGCTACCTCTTCCGCATGTACTTCGCGCAGAAGGTCGTGGTTGCCTGCGCCCATGCGCCTATATCATGAGGGTGTGGCCTTTACGTCACGGTAAATAATCGCAATGATGAAATAACAGTGCAAACAATACTTTTTGTCCCTGCAGCAGCTGTTTTAGCAGATGCAGCTCACTGCTGAAATACAAAATGACAAATATGACAGCTGTTAGTCTGCGATCGTGCTCTGTATACTTGTGCGTTCGTTTCGTCCGCGCTTCTTTGTGTTAGACTATTGTGGTTAAAGATTAAAACTGAGTCACTTGTTAGTTAGCGCTTATCGTGTGTGCGTGGGCTTTTCATGCATTTCATGCACTTCATTAGGGTGCTGAAAGTTTCGAGCTGTTTGCCGTTCTTGGCGTTGCATTCGAATTTGCTACGATTGCATTCATTGCTTCGACTTTGCAGTGAAACTTCCACTTTTTTTTGGTACTTATCTTTATGGGTATGGTAAAACTGTCACGTGATTTATTCACGCACAAACGTACTGCAAGCCTAGCAACGTTATTAGGCCACAAATCCTAGCTTGAGGAAGCTCGTTTCGCGCAAGTATATTACTGTCTATGTGGCTGGTCTTCGTGTCTACTTCGTTGTCGTATCGCATTGTGCACTATACATTGGCCCCTGGCGACTAGCGTAGCCATCTTGGTGACTTGAAGCGTAGTCATAATAGGGCTTCAGGCGACTGCTATGCACGATTTCTATAACATGACGACTTAGGTAATCAGCAAACGGTTTTCAAGGCTCATACTCATAATTGACTGGTAACGTACGGGCGAAGTCACAATAGGGCCTGTAGTATTGGGCTATAGTGATTTCGACGAAAGACAGGAGTACTCGATGAAATCCAGAGCCAAAACGATGACACCAGGCGCGAAATTATAAAGAGGTCGGTCGGTGTCCAGTTTTAGCTTCTGGGGAGCTTTGTCCGTGGTTGTCAGTGAACGGGTCAATTTTCTGCTATATATGGGGCACCTTGCAAAATCAGAAGTTTTGGTGTGCTCAGGTAAATCGGTAGTGTAGGGGAGGATCGTGTCCAGCGTGCACGATGGTTCGCGTTCCTACAAGATAAAGAAAGGAGAAACACCTGTGGTCATGTGCGTAGCGGTGCTAATCGCATACGCGATGAATGCAAGGATGATGTGCGAATTAGTCTGGTCTGAACCATGTATAATCTCAGCATGCTACGGAGCGTGCGATGAAATTGTTCTGTGGAGCCTTTTCTCTGCGGATGATATGCTCTCGTGATGCGATGAACAATGCTACACTGAACGAGCAAGGATTGAATGGCGGCAAACAGGAAAACACGCCTGCAGTCGCTTAAAAGCTTGCGGGGAGCACGACGGCGAAGAACAAAGTTGTGTAAGATGATAACGCAAACTCTCTGGCGGTTGCGGTGAGTAGTGCTGTCATCTCCGCGTAACGCGTGAGGTGGTCCATGCCACAAATTATTCACCTATTTCCAAAAGACAACGAGGAAAGTGTTCCGCAGAAGCCGATAACGACTGCGTTCAAATGTATGCACCGGATAAAGCAGAGGCTGAAGTGTACGAGCCAGGCATTGAGGTGGAGCTTCACGTCGCCTACATGCAGTGCACGCACGTACGTACTTGCAAACAAATGTGTACATACCACGTCAGTATTACCGCTGACACAAATGGTTGTACATTTTAGAGCGCCGGCGTGAGCTCTTTGCGGATCGTTGTGGATAGCAGTACAGATTTCCGAGCGCATGTGGTGGGGTATCACTAGCAGCCACCTCCAACCCTCAGGTGTGTAATTATGCCATTAGAGGAGGTTGTCTCGACTAGCGAAATGTGTGGCTTCGCGGTGGATAGTCCTTGAGACCGGATGAGCAAAGGGACTCATCAGAAATTTGGAAACTAGGAAAATTGACGCATTTTTGCGATGCTCTGACGTGTCTTCGAAGTCAATTGATATTATGACGGCTGAAAAAGGTGACGAGGAGGCTGGGTCAGCCTGTAGGAGTGTGTGGGGTAGCGCATAAGCATCGGAGTGCTTGCGGCCGTATAGCTGTAGAACACGAACGTCGTATTCCTGTAGGCCAAGTGCCCAATGACTAAGGCATCCTGACAGATCTACGATCGATGATAGCCAACCTAGAGCGTGGTGGTCTGCCACGACTTCATAAGGACAACCATGAAGGTATTGGTGAAACTTCGCCTATGTCCAGATTTTGATGCACAAATTCTCAGTGACGAAATAATTACCCTCTGCGTTCTTGAGGGTTCGACTCGAGTAAGCGACCACGTATCTTTCGTATCCTGGTTTTCACTGAGAAAAACCACTCGTACGCCGACACCACTGGCGTTGATGTGGTTCTCAGTACGTGCATCAGGGTCATAATAACGTAGTAGTCGAGGTGATGGTAATAAGTGCCATAGCGTGACCAATAATTTGTCGCAATCATGTGACTCAGTAGAAATGCCTTTGGAGGTTGTTAGTAGATTGGCAAGAGGCGCGATAATGGGAGCGAAGTCATAGACAAATCGGCGGAAATATAAGCAGAACCCAATAAAACTTTGAAGTTTCTTCACGAATTGGCCTTGGCATATTCCACCATGGCACAGAGTTCCTCATGGTCTGAGAGAACAACCTTTTTGGCGACAGCATCACCAAGTATATTGAGCTGGCTTGCAGCAATTGATACTTCTTGATGTAAAGTTGAAGACCAGCAGAAGTGAGACATGTGAGAATAGCACGAAGACGAACAAGGTGAGTCGGAAAGTAACGATAAAAAATGACCACGTCACTCAGGTAGCAGAGGCAGATGTTTAACTTGTAGCCACGAAGGATCTTGTTTATCATCCGTTCCACACCAGCTTGAGCGTTGCAGAGTCTGAACGGCATGGCGTTAAACTCATACAGCCAATCAGGCGTGACGAATGCTGTCTTCAATAGCTCAGAGTTAGCCAATCGAACTTGCCAATAACCCGAGCGTAAATCTAAAGACAAGACATATTTTGCTCTTGGTAAGCATTCGAGAGCATCGTTGATGCGTTGCAATGGGTATACCTCCCTACAAATGATCTTATTGAGCCGGCAATAGTCGACACGGAATCTGATAGACCTATTCTTTTTGCGCACCAGAACAACAGGGGATGACCAGCGGCTCTGCGTCTGCGACGGCCGGGTGGCACCACACTTGAGCTTATCACCGACGTGATCGGTAATGATACGCCACTCTTCTTCTGAAACTTGATATCTGCGTTGGCGTAAGGAACCACGAGAACCGGTGTCAATGTGGTGCGTGATACTCGTTGTGCTACTCAAAAATGGTTGAACGCATTCGAAGGAAGGACGGAACACTTGAAGAAGGGAAAAGAGTTTGCGTCCTTGTGTCGGTGACAGTTTGCTGGCAACAGAAGGATGGTAAGAGTTTGTCATGTGTGGTGTTTTTCACAGGTGGCGTTATGTCAACAGGCTGGAGGTGAGGTTCCTTTTTAGCAAAAAGTGCAGGAGGTCAATGTCTTGTATGCTGCCCAAACATTCTCGGTGAAATAAGGCAACTGACGATGATAGCGAGTTCGCAATCAGCATGAAGGTACCACCCTATTCTACGATGAGTATGGCGAAGGGCAGGTGTAGCCCGTGGCAGCAAGGAATTACGCCGGACGGAGTAAACATAACGGTTCAACCTGCAATACTGTACAGGTCAGGACTACAACGGCGGATGTTTTCGGCGCTATGTATGTGCCTGCAGCCACGACAAGTTTGCAAGCTTCGGGAACAGGACCACTAAACAAAAAGGTTGCGGTGATGTAAGGGCGACTTTGACACGGGGACAATCTATGATTGCTCGTAGACGCGAAAGGAAGTCCCATTCGAAAATGACTTCATGAAAGCGTAATGGTAGCACAAAAAATCTAGATGATGTAAAGTTCGCCTTGAATAGCGACACAAGCAGCGCACTTATCTAAAAGGTTTATGCACTGCGACTTGGCCGTGGGGAGGATCAGGCTTGATGACGACGTCGTCACTTTTTTAGCTTGTGACATAGGGTCTAGTAAATTACTGAAGGGGTGGCCCCTGTGTCAATATGCTGTTGTGTCATGGTACCCTCCGCATTTACGTCTATAACGTTTTGCGGTGAAAAAGATGAAGGCCTTGGGTAGTTTCCTCTTAGCGGTTAGTTTTCCTCTTCTGTAGTTGGTCAGCGATGCATTAAGGACGCCGGACGTCGTTAGAAGATGGTGACCGGTGATTCGCGTAAGGTGTTTTACCATCAGTGATGTACATTGGTGGGTTCCTTAACGACGCCGTAACTGGTCTGCCGACGGTATCGAATGGAGGAGGAGCTTGGTGACAGTGGCGGGCGATGTTTCCAGCCATACCACAGGTTAAACATGTGGGCCTATTGTCCAACTTCCTCCAAGCATCTGAGTGACGGTAAAACGAAGCCGAACATTTCGCGAAGAGGAACCACGCAGCGCTCGTGGTTGTAGGCACGGTATGGGTCGGCATGGCTGGCTGAGTATAAAGCATAGTCTGTTGCATGGGCCGAGCAGCGACGACAGCGTACGTGAGAGGCGACGTTTTAAGTTGGTGAGAGGCGAAGTGACCGGTAGTTGCTGATGCATGGGTGGGAACGCCACAGCAGCTTGGATCCAAATAGCGTGTTGAAGGTGCGGAGCCAAAGAATGTGCGGACTCATTTGTGAGTGGCATCAGTTACAGCGGGCGCGCGAGCTCTTCGTGCTTGTCAAATGGAGCAACTGCTGATCAGAAGGACGGGCAGCTGGCTGCAAGCTTGCGAGCGTGTCTGGCATCGCAAGGGCTTGAAGAGCAATCGCCGGCTGCTTACGCAACTAGTCGAGGCTTTGATATAGGGACACCAGAGAAGTGATCGTAGTACAAATTCTCGCCAGTGATACCTGAAAGCGCCACCCTCAATAGCTTTTAAAGTTTGCCTGATTTTTTTTTCTTTCTCAGGCATGGCAGAGTTGACGTGGTTGCATAGATGCAACTCATCTTCTGGTAGCTCGTGTAGTTCTCGCCTGGTTTTTGGGCACATTGACGCAAATGCAGCACGGCGGGAAGCTTGCGAGGCGCAGGTCATCCAAAGACCTCCGTAATAGGAGCCTTGAAAGCAGACCACGTATAAATGTGAACCGCGCGGTTATTAAACCACAGTTGTGCAGTGTCAGTGAGGTATAACGTGATGTAGCCGAGCTTACTTTGATCATCGCATTTGTTGCTGGCGGCGATTTTGTCATATCTTACCATCCATTCTTCTACGTTGGATTTGGCATACTGAATCCAGCAAAGAGTGTTTTGTTAAAAGCTATTGAAACATGTTGTTGGGCCGGTTGGTTAATTCTGTGCGGAACAATCAATCATATTCATTTGTTTTGGCAATCGTGCTATAAGAAATGAGGATTACTCTTCACGAACGATCGACTAGGTATCACAATATACACACCATACTGCAGATTACTATAGGTTGTTGCATTATTTCCCGTGCAAAATATACTTCTGGTCCTTTTTAGATACGTGCCTAATGTCTAGAGCCGTCCCGCATGTGCAGCATTGGCACTGAATACGCAAATGAGCGCTAATCTTAAGTTCTCTTTTTTTCGTATGTTCCTTATCAGAGGCTTTTTGCCTTAAACTTTAGACCAAAATGTTAAATTACGCCACGCACACTTTATGATCGACCGTTTCCTAGCTGCCTTAACCAGGGCAGATAAAGCACAAACAGATATTCTTTTCCGGGGATCAGATGAGAAATACTAATCCATAACTCTAAATTTAGTATTGTACTTAACAGCTGTTCACAGTTCAATATATCTCTGGATTACTTCACAACCGACAATTAGTACACTATAAGCATCATCTTATGCTCATGCCTGATTACCACTACTTTGCAGGACGGTAATTGCAAAATTGATTGTTGCCATCGCTTCGCGGGCTATATGACGTGTACAAAATATGCAATGCTGGACGGTATGAAGTGCCAGCCTGGCAAGGTGAGTATCATTAAGTCCTCAGAGTTCACTTCTAGGATGACTGCCCGTTGGGCGTGTTGGTAAAGGTTTCATGATGAAACAAGCGCAGAAATACACACACTAAGAGAAGACACAGACAAGCGCTTACTAGCAACTGAAAGTTTTATTTCGAAGTGAACACTAATAAATACATCACACGCATGTACGTCATTCCCAACTTCCCCTGTCATCATCAACAACGGGATATAACAAAATATGCACGCGCCCAGAACCTGAAGCAAACACGTGTCAAGAACTACGAAAGGAAAACGTAAACAGAAAAAACAAAAAACAAAGAAACAAAAAACAAAAACTTAACAAAGAGAAAAATACTGGGCAATGTGACATCCAAAAAAAGTAAATTCCGCATCTGTTAGTAGAACTGACGCTTGACTAACGCAACTGTCCCCTCCTTTCCTTATTCTATACGCTTCCATTATTTCTCTCGTCGTCCGCTTGTTGTGCCTGTCTGTTATTCGTGTGTCGGAAAATTTCGGTTGGCAGGTGCACTCCTTGCAGTGCATCGCTAAGTGTGAGTAAGGGGCCCCCTTTAGTGAACTCTCATGTTCACGAAGGCGCACATTTATGCACCGGCCCGTTTGACCAACGTATTCCTTTCTACATGTGAAAGGAGTTCCTTGTACATCTTTTTTTGCACTCAACGTACCTCCCGCCGTGCTTATTGCTATATCTGTTCAATTCTCCAGTTCCTTTCTTGTTGACTTGCCATCCTACTGCTGGAAAAATCTTTGATAATTTGTTTTCAGCTGAAAAAACAACCCGCACGTCATACCTTAGTGCAACGTTTTTCAACCTATGTGAAATATTGTGCAGATACGGGATGACCACTGTCTGCTCTCTTTCACCCTCAACTTGTCTCCTCTCTTCGCTTGTGCCAATTATTGCATTTTTCACTTCCCGACGATTCTTCTCACAGGCCAAAAGGATACAATCATCTTGGTAACCAGATCCCCTCAAGCGCTTGATCTGCGCGGAAACACTCTCATTCATTGAGTGTACGCACGATTTGATGAGGACAGCTTTCATGCAAGAAGTTGCAATCCCATTCTTTACTATCTTCGAATCTGCCGAATGATAGCTCAGCAATGGTTTTTCCAATCTAAGTTGATACATCCAACACGTGTGAAAAGGAGACAAATTAATTTTTAGGTCCACAAACTGAATGCGTCGTTCCTTTGGCACCTCTAAGGTAAACCGTAAGCCACACCCGTTTTTTCTAAAAGCTTTTGAAACAGTCATTAACGTGCTCATACCTGGATCATTTTTTACCAAAATAAGGTAGTCATCTACAAATCTGAACAGCTTCACATCCATACCATCTAGCTCCATACCTACTGCTGTGTCAAGTTTGCTCAAAAACATTGCATAAGATCGGGGCGACACTAGACCCAATGCGAATCCCATCCTTCTGGACGTACACTCTTTTATTCCACCCCACTAGCGTGGAACTCAAATACGTAGCCAAAATCTTCATAAAACCTTCTACAGACACACCACAGGAGTTACAAAAAGCCACTTCATAATCTTTTTCTGTGATGCACTTTTGTACGCTTTGTAGTGACGGACCATGCAGAACGGAATAATACAGATCGACGACACCAATACTGAAGGCATCAGAGACCTTTACATCATCTTCCTCTAAGTAGACCACTTCTTCCACGGAGTTGGAAACCAAAAACGGGTCACAAAACTGGAGCGTTTTCAAATGTTTTTGCGAAAATTCGTACATGAGACGTAGCCATGTACCCCTTTCTGAGACAATGGTTCGGAACGGAAGGTTTTACTTGTGTATTTTTACCGTAAAAAACGCATCCAGCAACAAGCCTTTTTAGCCTTTTACCGCGGGAGACAGCCTGCTCAGGTTCAAGTAAGCTAGCTCCCTAACCGCCCGACGTTTTACAACGCTGACCTTCTCAACAACTTTGCGGAAATTCTTTTCCATAGCAGCCTGGGCCTTCTCCAAATATAGCTTTTCTGGTAAAATCACAAAGTAACCCTCCTTATTCAAAACAGCAATACTACTACCACAAGCAGACAGGAACTTGATCACAGTCCCATTTTCTGTGCCATATGCGGTGTTACATTGCTAGACGAAAACACATTCAGGCAATCAGTACTGCACCTCAGTTTTTCCTCGTCCTTCACACGGCTTGCCAAGGACCTGGCCACTTCCACATTCTCGGCACGGGAGAGAACTGGTTCCACACAGAACTTGTGTCCGTGTTGAAGAATCCTTTTATGATGGTTGGGCAAAGCCAGATCTCCTAGGATCATGACCTTTCTTTCCGTACTTGTGCGTCTTTCCTTCTTGGTAAACTTTTTCGTACCTGGTTCCACAATTTGTTTTTTCAGCCTAAAACAAATTATCAAAAATTTGTGCAGCAGTAGAAAGGCTAGTCAACAAGAAAGCAACAGGAGAATCGAACAGATGTAGCATTAAGCATGGCAGGAGGTACGTTGAGTGCAAAAAAGATGTATACGGAACTCCTTTCACATGTGGAAAGGAATACGTTGGTCAAACGTGTCGGTGCCTAAATGTGCGCCTTCGTGAACATGAGAGTTCACTAAAGGGGGCCCCTTACCCACACTTAGCGATGCACTGCAAGGAGTGCACCTGCCAACCGAAATTTTCCGACAAACGAATAATTGACAGGCACAACAAGTGTACGACGAGAGAAATAATGGAAGCGTATAGAATAAGGAAAGGAGGGGACAGTTGCGTCAGTCAAGCGTCAGTTCTACTAACAGATGCAGAAATTGCTTTTTTTGGACGTCACATAACCCAGTGTTTTTCTGTGTTACGTTTTTTATTTTTTGATTTTTGTTTGTTTGTGTTTTTTTTCTGTTTTACGTTTTCTTTTCTTAGTTCCTGACACGTGTTTGTTTACGGTTGTGGGCGCGTGCATATTTTGTTATATCACATTTTTGATGATGACAGGGGAAGTCGCAAATGACGTACATACGCGTGATGTATCTATTAGTGTTCGCTTCGAAATAAAATTTTCAATTGCTAGTAAGTGCTTGTCTGTGTACTCTCTGAGTGTGTTTATTTCTGCGCTTGTTTCATCAGAGTTGACTTATTTGCACGCGCACGGTTTAAAGAAAGACCACATAGAAACAATGACTTGTTTTGCATTCAAGATCTCACTCTTATATCTCTATTGCCATGTGTTTGACTTTAATGGGATTCATAATAGAAAATAAAATCAAGGTGGAAGTGTAACTTACCTTTCGCGCGAAAGTAACCACGCATGTCGTCAATGATTTCACAGTGCATTCTAAGGCGGTAGCAATTATAAGGACACCCAGTAAAATTGGAAGCTGGGTGGGTTGGTTCATAATTTAGGGTAAACTGGTCTGTGTAAATACAGGAAACGTCACAGAAAAAAGAGAATGGGACATGCGCTTGTCTTTGTCTTTTTTTGTGTCATTGTTCGCCCTGAAATATGGACATTTTCGGGGATCATTTTGCTATTGCCGTTTTTTCGCAGTCTTGCCCCGTAATTTGTATTAGTATATTAACCTATCAATATATATATATATATATATATATATATATATTTATTTGTATATAAATATATATAATATGAGACCCCGTCCGGTACGGCAGCAACCAGGTTATCCCTTTTTTATACCAGACGCACGGGCCAGAGAGCCAGCCCGCGTGACATACGATGATGATCACTACAATGGTTTGGTCATACAGATGAAGATGAAGTACATAGTGAGCGCTCACACTATTTTCTCCCTTTCGCGAAAGAGGGCAGCAAGTTGGAAAGGTTTGGGACGCCGAATATATCGTTTCAGTCGAGAGACGTGGGCGATCTCGGAGTGGTGGCGACGACGATCAGAAGCCGCGTTGACAGGAGCAACGCGATAGTTGACTTCAGATGTTCGTTCCAGGACGGTGTATGGACCGAGATACCGATGAAGGAATTTTTCGCAGAGCCCAGGTACACGAATAAGTGTCCACAAAAGTACTTCGTCGCCTGAGCGGAACACAACAACTCGACGCTTCGCATCAAGGTCGATTTTTCTCTTGTCCTGAATGGTAACAGTGTTGGCGCGGGCGATCTGACGGCAGTGGGCGACGCGAGCGGCGAACTCTTCCGGGAGAGATGAAGATGGATTGGAGGATGTGGACAAAAAGTTGGTGTCCAGAACAAAAGTCGGTACACGGCCATACACGAGAAAAAAAGGGCAGGAATTCGTTGTATGCTGTATAGCAGAGTTATATACAAAAGGAAGTATTGTGTCCCAGTTTTTGTGATCTGGTTGTACGTACATAGAGATCATGTCGGACAAAGTTCGGTGAAAACGCTCAGTCAGACCATTAGTTTCTGGGTGATACGCTGATGTGGTCTTGTGGATGGTGTTAGAGGCCTTTAAGACTTTAGCAAGGACATATGAAAGAAATGTCTTGCCACGGTCACTAAGGAGCACACGCGGTGCGCCATGTCGTAAAATAATGGCGCGAAGAAAAAAATCGCCTTCTTCAGAGGTAGCACCAGATGATAGAGCTGCCGTCTCCGCGTAACGAGTAAGGTGGTCTACGGCAGTAACAATCCAACGGCGACCGGCTGGCGTAAGCGGAAGAGGTCCGTATAAGTCTATGCTCAGAAATTCAAAGGGATTGGACGGGCACGGCAGTGGTTGCAGTGGCCCCGCGGGAAGAGATGTGGTACGTTTTCGGTGCTGGCATGATGCGCAGGAAGCGACGTACTTGGTGACAGAAGTGGAGAGGCCAGGCCAAAAGCAGTGAGTCCTGAGGCGGTCGTAGGTCTTGTGAAACCCTAAGGGGCCAGCTTTCGCATCGTCATGAAACGCTTGTAGAACTTCCAGACGAAGTGAGCGAGGAATGACGGGAACCTATTGGTTACCGAGAGGATGGTAAATTTGCCGACATAATGTTTCTGTTGAAGCTTGAAATGGGCAAGTTGTCGTCTTAGGCGGCTGTTTGGAGCACACGATAAGCCAGTGAGCCGATCGATGATTGTGCGGCAGTAGGTATCGGCATGTTGGAGCGAGGCGAGATCTGTGGACGAAAGAATGTCCGCCGAGGCAACTAACTGTTTCGAAGGAGCAGCCGTCTGTTTGGTCACTTTGGCGGGCGGTGACGAACAGATGGAAGGTGACACTTTGGCGCTTTGTGAGGGGAGGCAACAGAACAA
The DNA here is from genome assembly GCF_013339725.1 of Rhipicephalus microplus. Taxonomy (NCBI): domain Eukaryota; kingdom Metazoa; phylum Arthropoda; class Arachnida; order Ixodida; family Ixodidae; genus Rhipicephalus; species Rhipicephalus microplus. The sequence goes on from NC_051170.1 coordinate 132,640,462, forward strand.
AGCGTCGGCATCCTGGTGCTCTCGGCCCGACCTATATGTGACACTGTAGTCATACTCTTGCAATCGTAGTACGCAACGGCCAAGGCGTCCCGACAAATTTTTGAGAGACGATAACCAACACAGAGCATGATGGTCAGTCACTATTGTGAAATGCCGGCCGTATAAGTAAGGAAGAAACTTTTGTATGGACCACACAATGGCGAGACATTCTTGCTCAGTGATGCTGTAGTTTCGCTCAGCAGGTGACAGAGTACGGCTCGCGTAGGCCACGACTTGTTCTTCGGAAGCGTGGTTCCGCTGAAGAAGGACAGCACCGATGCCAAGTCCACTTTTGTCAGTGTGTAGCACAGTTGGTGCTGCAGGGTCGAAATGGCGAAGCACTGGCCGTGATGTGAGGCATCGCTTGAGGGTGTGAAAAGCGGCTTCGCAGTCATCCGACCAGACAAAGGGTGCGCATGTGGTCAGAAGTTTGTGCAGAGGAGCCGCAATAGTAGCGAAATCACGTACAAAGCGGCGGAAATACGACGCTAAACCAAGGAAGCTGTGGAGGTCTTTCTGTGTGGTTGGTGTAGAAAAGTGCAGTACTGCGGCAAACTTGTCGGGATCGGGCTCAACGCCTTGTTTACTGACGACGTGACCTAATACCTTGATGCTGTGACTGGCAAACCGACACTTCTTAGTGTTGAGCTCGAGACCGGCCTTAGCTAAGCACGTGAGGACTCCGTCTAGCCGTTCCAGGTGCTGTGAGAAGCTCGACAAAAAATGACAATGTCGTCCAGGTAGCAAAGGCAGGTCTTCCATTTTAATCCCCGCAGTACCGTGTCTATCATCCGTTCGAATGTGGCTGGGGATTGCACTGGCCGAAAGACATTACATTGAATTCAAAGAGCCCATCTGGCGTAGCAAACGCAGTCTTCTCTTTATCAGACTCGTGCATTAGAATCTGCCAATAACCGGAGCGCAAGTCGAGACTTGAAAAGTACTCGGCACCTTGTAAAGTATCAAGAGCGTCGTCAATGCGAGGCATTGGGTAGACGTCCTTACGAGTGATTTTGTTGAGTGATCTGTAATCAATGCAAAACCGTACCGAGCCATCCTTTTTTTTCACTAGTACGACAGGAGAAGACCATGCGCTTGTCGAAAGCCTGATGACGTTGCGCGCGAGCATGTCGTTGAATTGTTCTTCTATAAGCTTGCGCTCAGAAGCCGACACACGGTAAGGGCGGCGGCGAATCACACGGGATCCGTCAGTGTCGATACGATGGGCGGTCACTGTTGTTTGACCCAGACCTTCGCAACAGACGTCAAAGCAAGTTTTGTGCTTCATTAATAACGCTAGCAAGGCATCAGTTTGCGTTGGGTTGAGATGTTCACGCAAAGTGGCCTTGAGAGCAGGAAATGCATCTTCCGCTGGCATACACTTTGAGAATGACGAAGCAGATGAACCAGTGACGACACAAAGCGGTGCTTCTTCAGTAATGCTGGCAAAAGTGGTGCCCTCAGGCAAAAGAAGTGGTTCTGGCGTCGTGATGCAGGCCGTGATGCTTGCATAACCACGGGAGAACCGCACTAAACAAGATATGATGGTGATCCCTCGAAAAATGCAGCGCTGGCAAGGAGCAACCACAGCGTCACTATCTAGAATGTCTCGTGACTTGATCGTAAGGACACGTTCTCCTCCGGGAGGCAGGAGGAAATCCGCAGCTGTCACAAGGTTGGGCGACGAAAGGTCGGCAGCAGAAGAAAGCTCAGTGTCCGTAATACGAATGAGGGGCCGACCACACGAAATTACAGCAGACGCCGCTGACAAGAAGTGCCAGCCTAAGATTATCTGATGAGCGCACGAAGACAGCACAGCCAATTGTATGTGATGACGGATTCCATCGATGAGAATACGAGCAGTGCACAACCCGGTCGGGCAAATTGGACTGTCATTAGCACCCCATAACATGAGACCGGCATAAGGAGTTTGCACTTTACGCAGGCGAAAACACAATTCACGATCAATTACCGAAATCGCGGCTCCAGTGTCCATAAGGGCGTCAACAAAAACACCTTCCACAGAAACAGGCAGTAAATTAGCTGGATGAGACGGAGAAGTTGTAGCGTTTCGACGACAAGCAGCTTCCCCTCCAAAAACTCCACCTTCTAGTTTTCCGAGTCCCGAGAGATCGGAGCGGGACGCAAGGGTGATGACGTACGCCGAAACGGTGACGGAGAACGGCGGCGAGATGAACGAGAAGGATGAAGCCCAGCATGAGACCGAGGAGGGGAGGGCGACTGGCGGAAGGTGGATGGATACGGTGCGGGATCGTATTCATCGTGTCTCGGGGAAAAGTCTCTCTCGTAAGCTGAGTAACCACGTCGTTCATCCTGCTGACGGCGGCGGCAGAAACGGGATATATGACCCCTTAAGCCACAGTAGAAGCAGATGGGAAGGGCAGGACGCCATGTAGAATAGTGGCATGGCCTTGGCGCTTGCGTTGTCATCGCAGCCACATGGTTGCATCCGACGTCCGCAGGCACGGTTGGAACTGGTGCAGGGGCCGGCGATGCAACTTCTGCGTACGAAGGCACTGGGAAGCGCACAGGAGACGGGGCATGTGCAGCGCTTGTCATTGATGCCAGTTCGTCCTTGATTATCTCTCGCAGGTTGGGAGGAGGTGTGTGGACAGACGCATAGGTAGGATTGCCTGGAATAAGGCCGTGAAGTTCTTCTCTGACAATTGTGCGGATAAGCGCCCGCAAGTCATGCTCTTTGGTAAAGCGAGCGTCGCAGGAGGCGTGTGGAAGGCGCATGGAATGAAGCGCGTCTAGGCGTTGGCATGTAGTGATGACGTCTCGGACGGTAGTCGGATTCTGAATCACGAGAGCAATGAAGGCCACAGAGTTGATACCTTTCAGTAGATGTCAGATGTGATCGGCCTCCGTCATGTCATTTTGTGCTCGGCGACAGAGAGCCAGAATATCTTCAATGTAGGACGTATACGATTCGTCGTCCCCTTTGATGCGGGTGGCGAGTTTCTGTTTCGCTACTACAGAACATCCTGCAGACGTGCCAAATACCTGACGAAGATGCCCCGTGAAGGCCGACCAATTGGAGAAGTCCCTCTCGTGGTTGTAATACCAGGTTTTAGCGACGCCATCGAGGTAAAAAGGAACGTAGCGCAGTTTGTGCGCCTCGTCCTAATAATTACAATCGCTGGTTCGATCATAACTGTCGAGCCATTCCTCGACGTCTTCGTTGCGAAGGCCGAAAAATACCGGAGGGTCTTGATGAGAGGTACTCACGGTGTAGTGAAGCCTAAGTGGCTGAGAAGGAGCGGTTGCAGCAGCGGGCGGGTTGGGTTCTGCCATCGCTGTTGCTTGAGGGCACAACCGTCGACCAGACCGGAGCTCCAGGGTTGACGGGTAGAGCAGGAGGATGTGGGAACCAAAGTACGCTCCACCACTTATGAGACCACGTCCGGTACGGCAGCAACCAGGTTATCTCTTTTTTAATCCAGACGCACGAGCCAGAGAGCCAGCCCGCGTCACATACGATGATGATCACTACAATGGTTTGGTCATACAGATGAAGATGAAGTACACAGTCAGCGCTTACAAATATATATATATATATATATATATATATATATATATATATATATATATATATATACGTAAGAACTAATGTTTGATAGACGCCAAGATGTCATAAATGGCACCACAAGACTCTCTGACCATACATTGCTACCAAATCATCTCCTAGCAAAACACAGCGACCAGCAGCATGGCGGAACCATCACCTGACCTTGACATCTCCAAGTACACCGAATCAGTCAAAGACGGACCCATACAGGACTGGTTAAACCTATTCGAGCTCCACGCCACCGCTGCATCCTGGTCGGAATTGGAGATGATCACAAACTTCACCGACTACGTCACTCGTGAGGCAATCAAATTTTAGCTCACCCACATATTTGAAAACAACGAATCGGGGAAAAAAATTAAAGAACAAATGATCATTCGATTTAAAGATTACGATGAAGATTCGCTTACAACCCATGATCTGAAGGCAATCGATCTCGGCTGTCACAAGCACCAGCAGTATTCAAGCACTAAAACACCCAAATTGAGTCGGCCATTCTCATTCTGACAAGACCAATTCAAACATCATCACTTCACCACATGTTTCGTGTTACCAAACAATCCAGTGCAATGTACTCCCCGCCTCGTACACTTGGCTCACCACCTGGTTTTCCGTCACTTGGCTTTTCAGTTACTTACAATGCCCACCTCATGCCTCACGCGCTCGCAACAGTTAGTATTGAGCTGAGGAACTCCGAAGATACACAGCCAAGCTCCAAAGCTGCGTAGGCAGAGAGACATTCCCAAGCAAATCCGACCAAATCAAGCGTTTTTTGGTGTCGCCACCGAGTTCTCAGCCAGCTCAGAGTCCAATCAACACAGTAGGCTCAGAATGATCAACTCTCAAGCACTGCCCTGTGCCAGAAGCATCTACTAGAAATGGCGTTGCAGGAGCCTCCAAAGACCTTTTTATCAATTCTGGTACCCCACCTTTATTTCCTTTCGAAAATCACGACAACCAAAGACTACCAACTATTCACTGGTAACATCAACTATCAAAGAGAAGCAGGCTGGGGTTACTAAAGGAGTACCACCTCGTCATATTCCGCAACATGAGTGTCATCAAGAACTCAAATAACTCCGGAAACTACGGCAGTTTCATCAAGCACAACGACTAACTGTAAATGAGATCAAAAGCTAATTTTTGGCTTAAGGATGGTCATCAGAAATGATACAAACTAAAGGAAACACCAAGTCAACATCTGAGCCGCATTCGTTGAAGGAAACGTCAAAAAAGTCTTCTGTACCAAGTATCAAGGCACCATTCATGATTATACTAAGGGAGATACCTATATAGAAAACCACGAAACAGACTGAGCGCTACCATTTGTGAAATGTAGGAACACATAAATCGTATTGTAGGCTTTGGTTCTCGCAAATGCAAGCTGCAAGCTTTGCTTTCGTCTCCACCACGGCACAGAATACAGTGCCCACGACAGAAAATTTGGCGCTTACGACATCCGACCTTCAAATGCTACAAGGACATCCAACCTCATTCATGCTTCGCAGCTGCTGAAGCCATGTCATCGTCAATGCAGTTGTGCAGGACGCCGTTTTCTTCTTCAGAACGCCACAGTCAGCCTCGCCCACCAGAACTCCTGCGTTAACCGGACTGCTGCACTCTTCCCTGAAGTCCTTGAAAGTTTACAGAACTCCCCTGAACCATAGAACCAATAGTGAATATTGACATTTGTGAATCTTGAACCTCTCCTTGTTTACTTTTTCTTTTTCGTAATTCATGCCGTCTTTCGGGAGGAGGAAAACCATGTGACGTATGAAGCAGTGGTTGGTAGAGGCCAAGAAGAAAGATATGGCAATAGAATAAACATCAGGTATGAGCCAGGCCACAAGTTCAAGTTATCGTACCATCTCTCTCTCTCTCTCTCTCTCACACACACACACACACACACACACACACACACACACACACACACACACACACACATATATATATATATATATATATATATATATATATATATATATATATATATATATATATATATATAAGAGATGGCACAACGGGAACGTTGTCAACAAGGATAAATATATTATTTCCCAACAGTTTCGGGAGGGGTCCTCCCTTCATCAGGGGATGAGTTATACTGACATGAGCTTCTAAACTTCGTTGCTGCCGCGTCCCTCTCGCCTTGAAAAATGTTTGCGAGAGTGAGAGGGAACTAGAAAAAGAAAAAAAATAAAAGGGAGAGAAAAAAGACTAAAAAGAAAAAGAAAGAAAAGAAAGAAAGTAAAAAAGAGGAAGAATCACTGTCAACACTGAGAACGAAGCCAACTGTCCGTCTACATCCACATGCGGTTCATATCACGTGCTGTTCAGTTCTTGACGTGTGTCGGGCCACCCAAGATTGTCGCCGCGTTGCCGGGAGGGTCCGTGACGGCGTGCATAAAGAAAGGGGTTTCCCCGTAATGGGTCGGTCGGCGGGTGGCGAGCGTAAAGGAAGGAATTCCCGTTAATGGGTCGGTCGGCTATTTACCTTTAATCTTCGTCCGACCGACCCACTATTTATTTATTTATTTATATAAATACCCTAAAGGCCCGAATGGGCATTACATAGGAGAAAAAAGAGTGGGGTTATGATCACAAGTACAGTACAGAACATAAATGAAGGCAGAGATGTATATACATGTCTACTGCATCGAGAAACTGAAAGTGCAATCAAGAAACAACGCCAAACAACAATAGATTACATTGAATGAAAAAAAGGGGTTCACGCGAAATGCACTTTAAAACAGTAAACAAGGACAAAAAAGCGCGATCAGTACACTCAACAACAGTGTGCAAAAAAAGAAAAAGAAAAAAATACAGAGAGAAACATAGAAAAAACAAAATAAAGATTTATGCGTCATCAAAGAACTTCAAGAAAGGTTTTGAGTGCATGTTGAAAAGTTGATGAATCGGACAGTTCTGCGATGTGAGCAGGTAACGCGTTCCATTTTGCGATTGCAAGGACTAAAGGAGAGTGTTTACATCTTTCTGTTTTAGCGAAAATTGTTTAACTTTGAAAGTGTGGTCTATCCGGGCGGAGATATGAGGTGGTGGAATGATATGGAGCTGGGAAAACGGCGTGCTACTGTGGTACAGCGAATGAAAAAAAGATAGTCGAGCCAACTTTCGGCGCATGGCAAGCGAGGGAAGATGAAGTGAATTCTTTAAAGAAGATACGCTTTGGTAACGTGAGTACGAGGACGTGATGAACCGGGTAGTCTTGTTCTAGACAGATTCCAAAAGGTTAGTTAGGTTTGCGCCCTGAGGATGCCATATAATTGAACCGTATTCTAGTGAGGGCCGGATAAGACAATTATATGCATGAAACCTAGTTTCTTTGGTAGCTAAATGTAGGCGCCTTTTGAGAAGGCCGAGTTTTTTAAGAGCTTTAGTAGATATGTATTCTATGTGGCACGTCCACTTTAAATTCGCCGTAAAGAGCACACCTAAATATTTAAACGATCGAACTGAATCTATTGGAGTATCATTTATTTTGTAGCTAGCGGGAACTGTCTCGGGGGTAGGACTAAACATTATGTGTTTGGTTTTTTCTACATTTATTTCCATTTGCCCTCGGCTACACCATTCCTCTAGCCTAATAAGATCAGATTGTAAGATAATTGTATCGTCTGGATTAGATATTTCTCTATACACAACGCAATCATCCGCGAACAAGCGAGTTGGTGATTTTAGGCTGCATGCTATGTCATTGATGTAAATCAGGAATAAAAGAGGACCTAACACTGACCCCTGAGGGACCCCAGATGAAACACGTGTTTGGTTAGAAATATGATTGTTTAACTTGACTGTCTGGAAACGATTGGTTAAAAATTCTTCTATTCATCGTGTTGTGTTTTGGTCGAGTTGAAGTTGGCAAATTTTTAGGAACAGACGTTTATGTGGCACGCGATCAAAGGCTTTCAAGAAATCAACAAAAATTGCAACAGGACGGGACACGTTTAGAGAAGAATGAAGGTCAGTTACCAATTCAAAGAGTTGTGTTTGGCAAGATAAATCTTTACGAAACCCATGTTGGCTGTTTGGGAGTAGTTTATTCATATTAAGGTGGTTAATTATATGCGTGAAAAATATGTGTTCAAGTAATTTACAACAGATTGATGTTTGTGAAATTGGCCTGTAGTTATTGGGAACTGTATTGTCACCAGACTTAAAAATGGGGGTCACATGCGCTGATTTCCAATCATCTGGTATAAATCCTGAATCAAGTGATTGTTGAAAATTCAAACAAAGAAAGTATGACGAAAAGGGACTTGTTAATTTTAGAAGTTTCGCGCTAATTCCGCCTGGTCCGGGGCTAGTCTTGAGTGCCAAATGATCTATTGCGCAGGCTACGCCATGCGTAGTGATTACGATAGCGGAAAACGGGTGCTGAACGGTTAGTGACGGCAAATCAAAAGAGCTATCCAGCGGTCGCTCAGCAGTGAAAACTTGAGAGAAGTAGGTGTTCAGTTTTTGAGCACATGCTGCAACAGGCAAGGTCTTGCCATCTTCACTTGTGATGGGTGGGGCAGAGTTGTTGTTCTTTATATTAATAACATTCCAAAATTTTTTAGAGTCTGGTTTTAAAAGGTTTGGGAGCGTGCAATTGTGAAATTCATTTTTGGCCTTGCGAATTGCATCCGCGCACGCGCTGGAGATTCTCTTGTATTTAAGCCAGTCGTGGGGGTCGCTCGTTTTAGTGGCTTTCTGGTAGGCTCTTTTCTTTTTATTTAAGCTTCTGTTTACTTCTCGAGTAAACCAAGGGTCATTTACTCTTTCGCTTATTGATAGTTTAGGTACACACAATTCCTCCACTTCCTTTAGTTTATCGTGGAACAAACACCAGTTATGCTGTACTGAACGATGTGCAAAGTTGTGTTCAAAGTCTTCAGAGAAGCTCTGGAACAAACCGTTTAGTTTTTCATAGTTTGTTCGGCTGTAGTTAAAGATACGTTTCTTCACTTTAGATTTGTCGGCACGTGGTAATGACAACGAGCAATGTACGGCGTTATGGTCACTTATTTTGTCCAGTATGTTTGTTTAGCAAGCTGTGGGTTATTTGTGAGGACAAGATCTAGCATGTGGTCGCCACGTGTCGGTTCATGTAGGAGTTGTTCGAGATTATGAAAATGAAGAAAGCGCAGAAAGCTTACTTGTTCATGGCGATTGCGTTGACCATGAACGGTTAGGGAGGCCCAGTAAATATCAGGATAATTAAAGTCACCGGCAAGAATTAACAGAACAACTCGGGAACTTGAGGAAAATGGAATCGATCGAATCAATAAGAATTTCTAGGAAATCCTGCCGGCTATCAGGTGGCTGGTAGCAGGCACCGATGACGCAGTGAACATGTTCAAAATAGCAAGAAACCCAAACGATTTCAAGAGGGCAGGGAATAGAAATAAGAGAAGGGTGAAAACCAGATTTCACACCGAATATAACTCCTCCCCCTCGGCAGCCCGCTCTGTCTTTGCGGAAGAGCGCAAATGACGAGGGAAGTGTTAGGTCAATGTTTGGAACGTCTTCAGATAGCCATGTTTCGCTGCCTACAAATATATCAGCCGAACACGTGAACAAAATAGCATTTAAGGCGTCAATTTTGCCATAGATGCTACGAAAATTTGCTACGAGTAAGGATAAGGGTTTGCTTGACTTAGGCCCGTATTCACAAACGCTCCTTCACTTAAGGGCTCCCCTCGACTTGACGAAGTCAAGGTGGTGCGTGCTGCTCCACTCAAGGGGCCGCTGCGTTTCATGAACGCTCCTTCACACTTCCTTCGCCAAGGGAGGCCTTGGAAAAGCTGCCGTCACTTGAGTGAACTGCATGCGCCGAGAAAAGCGCCTGATAACGAGAGTATTCGCAATTGTGGTTAAGAATTGCCTATCTCTGTACATTAAAAGAACGCATTTTCTAGTTATTCTTTTTTCTAAATTGACATTACAGCAAAATACGTGCATTTAGAGTGGTAGTGTTGTTTCCCTAAGCCTTGTGCTGATATAGTTAGCGAAACCCTGCTTCAAGTCTGGCAACAGTCGCACCCAGGCAGCTGAACGAACAGCTGTTGGCATTTCGTCTGCTGCTGAACGTGTCTACCTGCTTAGTTTATTTTGTCTTGTATGCGTCTATTAATTGGAGATTATATTTACGGTGGTGTTTGCGTGTGTGTCGTTTGAGAGCCTACTTTCGCCGGGGTGACTAACGAACTACGTGAGTGATGACAGGAAGCGCAATAGATGGTTTGTTGTTTTTTTTACTTTCGCTTTACTGAGAGCCTTCTGATCACTAATGTAGCCACCGAATGTATAACGCGGTGGAATGAGTATTTTTTACTATACATCACATTATATTGGCGTGCTTTTGGCATTCACCACCGCATTATGTATAAGGATTACTCGTACGTAAATTCGTTCTCGCTACGGGAGTATGTGCACAGTTCCTAATTTCAGGGGCCTGTGCAATGTTTATTTTTCTCATTTACTGCGAATTTCACGTGGCGCTTTCGTAGTTGTTCCTCTGCGTATAATATGAAATTTGAAAAACACTGCTCGCAACTAATATTCAAGGTTATACCAGGGTAGCGTTAAAAACTAGGCATGTTATACTCGTGGCTGAGCGTTCGAATTAGACTGCTACGCAAGTAAGAAAAGCGATCGTGTGCCTTTCTTTCACTATTGGCGAAAAATACACTGTAAAGTTGTTTTCTTCATTTAGAAACATATATAGTCAGTTAACAGGGACTGGTGTGTGTGTGTGTGTGAGTGTGTGTGTGTGTGTGTGTGTGTGTGTCAACTTTAACATTTTAAACTTCCAAGGAATAAGTTATTGTTTTTCATTGTTTTTTCTATTTGCCCTGCATTCGTGGATGCGTCTAATTTGACAAATTCGCATAGACGTAACCTTTAAATTTGTGTAGCTTCCGTCTCCAAGTTCACACAGCGGCAACGTCTTAAATTTTTTTCCCGTCTCGTTCATCTGCATGCTCAGAAGCACAATCGTTAGTGCATCAATGACCTTCGCACTAATGTTTTGGATTTTATTTTCAATGTAACTGCTGGAAATACCGGTTGAAAAGGATCGTGGTGTCTGTGCTGCATTCCAAAGCCCCGGCACAACATAAATTATAGGGGATGTTTTATTTTTTTGGAAATCATAAAATTGAAGCCGCGTCTGACTTTCGGCGCTGTTCTGTTTTAAAAACTATCCTGTGGGTTCCCTCAACCTTCGAGAAAGTGTCGTCAAGAGCAGCGTATATTATTCTGCTGATTTATTGAAGACCAGTGCAACAAAGCGGTGAAAAATGCTCAAGAGTATTGCAGTCATCACGGATACATCTGGTCAGAACCCTGTAAATAAAATATCCGCTATTGCTGCATGATTAGCAAGTCTACCAGTTAGAACCACGCCATCTCAGTTCCGTGGAAGAGGAGTGGTGCTGCTTTATATAATAAAACAAGTTTAATTTTCCTAAAACTGCTTTCCTGTAGAATCGGAGAAGTGGTTTTTGCAGTCCTGTCTCATCATGAAAAGACAAACACGACAATAATTATGTATTGATAAATGAACAAAACAGAAGTTGTGAATGGCAAGTGGACCTTTATTACATGTGGCTGACGAGGAGCAACGTGGCAAACATAACAAACATATGCAACCTACACACTGTAATTATATGCATATACATGTGCATATACATATTATCAAACATATGCAACCTACACACTGTAAAGATAAAGTACGAGCTCGGAGGACATCATAAATAAGATTAAGAAAGTAGACGCCATAGCGCGCCTAATGCAGTGTAGCTGCACGCATTCACTGCTGTTTTTGTGCTTTCGTATACAGTCGTGCAAACTCTGCAATGCATTGATAATACGGCAGATTTTAGGAGGCCTTTTCTCTGTGTTCTTCTGTCGGCAGCTGGGCCCCTGCACAAAAGAGGCAAGAAATAATATTAGAAAAACGTAATAGCTTGGATACAAAAGCCGCATTTTTCTTTAATTCTAGCGGTGCACACATTCATTAGTATGTCTCGCGTTCAAGAACAGACATAGTTGAAGTATTGAGCTTTGACTATTTTGACACATGTTTGGCTCAGGCACTTGGGCAGCTGACCAGGCATATGGGTATATAATTTCAATATCTAATTGCACGAATCAGTGCCATAGCCAGCAATTCTTCTTCGGGGGGGTAGGAATGGGGTTAAATTAAAAAATCAATCTCATTATGTATCTGCTGTATTTATATTTCATATGTTTGCGTTTTCATACGACACTCGACGCACGTTTGCGTACATGCAGGTTTCACAGAGCATGATCATCGGCTTGATCCCCTAAATGTGTACTTGGTTGTTCATTGGTATTGTGAGCTGCATAGACACTGTATAAAGAAGCTATGTTTCACGCGTAGTAGCTACTGCAGCACACTCATTGCGCCCAATGTATTGTGTTGTGCTTTTCCTAAACTGTCTTTAACAGTAATCTCACCGAAGAAGGAAAAAATAAAAAAAACACAGAACTTACCTTCCCATTGGTACAGATGGTCGTCTAACGGAGGTGTGCTTCGTCGTAAATTTCGGCTAGGGCAGCAAAGGTTCACCGGAGAGGAAGCCACTCTAAAGTACGGTGAACCCAGTGCATCAAAAGTTTGCTATGCCGCTTGCTTGTCAAGCTTTCGCACCACGCTTGAACTGATGCGGTGTGCGAGCTTCATCAAAGCACTTCAAAGCACTGGCATCCGCAGTAAGTCATGGAGCACTCGCACGAAGAGTATACGCACACCCGAAGGCAGGTAATCCACTGGCTCATGCACGGAACGCAACACATCACGGCACTGGTGAGTGCTCCTCTTGACACCACGCCCGCTTGTCCCGGCGCCACACTAGTCGTTGCTGAACCGTTTGAAAACAGCTCCGTAGTAAACGCGCACCGTCATTGTCGAAAAAACGCGGCGGTGGCAGCCAAATTTATCGATCAACACCGTCAAAGCGAGACGGGCTCCGCCATGGACGCGATGCTGGCGCAAATATTTCACTCGAGGGACGATTCAAGGTAGCTTGATCGCTTCCTTGACAATCTCGAGGAAACGCTCAAGATTTTCTCAAGTGAAGGAAGCGTTTCAAGTGAAGGGCGGTTTATGAATGGGAAAACGCCACTTAAGGAGCGTTTCGAGTGAAGGGTCGAGTGGAGGAGCGTTTGTGAATACGGGCCTTAGTTTTGTAAAGAGGCCCTTTAGAAGTTCATTGTGGGGCGGGCGCTTTCGTTGGGGCTACCTTGACAACGCAGTCATTTGCAGCATCATAACAAAAAGTGGAGTTGTGCATGTGCAGTTTATTAAAGTGCACTGTGAATTTCTCGGTGCTTTTTCTGTTCGATTTCGGGAAATCGCGCAGCTTTTTTCAGGCTAGCTGTACTTTGGGTGAAAAATCTTTTTTCTAGCCAGACTTTGGGCCCTTTAAGGTCTTTCAATTTCGAGGCTTTACTAAGGACTTCCAGTTTTGATTTAGAGTTAAGAAACTTAACAATAATGGGACGGTGAAAGTCAGGCCGGGGTTTCCCATGTCTATGGGCTCTCTCAATGTCTCCATCTGCAATTTCAGGGTGGGTTGAAAAAAACTCTTTGACAACACGTTCCGATTCTGCGTATCCTTCATTTTCTCCTTCCGGAAGGCCTTTAATGATAAGATTGTTACGCCTCATTCGGTTGTTCATGTCATCAACGACATACGCAAGACCTTCATTTGTTTTACAAACATTCGCCTTAACTTCCTTCACAGAATCAGCCACTACGTCAAAAGTTTTTGGGAATTCCGATAGATTGTTCACAGTTTTTTCGATATCAGTCAAACGGGCCTCAATGCTGCCGATTTTTTGTTTGATTGCGTTAAGGTTAGTCGTAGTTTCTTCATGGCAGTTCTTTAACAAAGTTAGAAACGGGAATTCCTTCCTTTACGCTCGCCGCCCGCCGACCGACCCATTACGGGGAAACCCCTTTCTTTATGCACGCCGTCACGGACCCTCCCGGCACCCCGGCGACAATCTTGGGTGGCCCGACACACGTCAAGAACTGAATAGCACGTGATATGAACCATATGTGGATGTAGACGGACAGTTGGCTTCGTTCTCACTGTTGACAGTGGTTCTTCCTCTTTTTTACTTTCTTTTTTTTCTTTCTTTTTCTTTTTAGTTTTTTTTCTCCCCCTTTTATTTTTTTCTTTTTCTAGTTCCCTCTCGCCTTGAAAAATGTTTGGGAACTCGCAAACAAGGAACACGATTTATGTGTACCTTGTTAGCGAGTTCCCTCTCACTCTCGCAAACATTTTTTAAGGCGAGAGGGACGCGGCAGCAACGAAGTTTGGAAGCTCATGTCAGTATAACTCATCCACTGATCCTGATGAAGGGAGGACCCCTCCCGAAACTGTTGGGAAATAAATATATTTATCCTTGTTGACAACGCTCCCGTTGTGCCATATCTCATACCTTCACGAAGACTAACTGGCCCATTGAATTATTACTCCCACTATATATATATATATATATATATATATATTATATATATATATATATATATATATATATATATATATATATATATATATATATATATATATATATATATAAGTCAAGTAGATCCTCCAAGAGAACGGTAACAACGGAAGTGTTTAATTCGACAGTTTCGGCCAGAGTCTGGCCTTCATCAGGAGTCATGGTACATTCTGTTTGCGCTCACATTTATAGTATTTTGGGTAAAAAATGAGAGGGAAGGAACGAAAAAAAACAGAAAGAAAGAAAGAGTTTGAAAAACGAGAGAGGAAAGGATATCCAGAAAGTTCCAGGTTCCACTGTGCTTCGCGAGTGGCGTCGTCAGTGTGTATTTTCTTAGTATTGCGTTCAGTGCAGTTTGGTATAAGTATAACACCTCGTATATATAACACCTCGTATAACACCTCGTAAAGTATAACACCTCGACGCCCGATACAGCCCACCGTCATCGACAGCAGTACCGCACCTTCCCAAGAGGTGAAACCTGCCGACCAACAGAGGCGTGTTGCTCTATTGCCGACCCCACCCAAAGAAACATCGAGCAACACGGACATCCTGCCCTCAACGCTCGCTCGGAGCTCAACGCCTGCCAGCAGCTCGACGCCCGGATCATCCTTTCAACGACGAAGGCCTACACAACACACCTACAACCTGCGGACTTCTGCAGTGCCGTCCCCGCGCCCAAAAGAAGACTGACTTCCAATCTGTAAGTCCAGCTCTCTGCTCTCCGGTTACAGTGCCACTTTTCTTAAAGTAAGAAAACTCACGGATAAACGAATCAGACATGCAATGCATAGATCGACGCTGCAAGTATACCTAAATGCTAGAATAGCCCCCAAAGGAATGACACTCTCCATCACCCCTGCCGCCACAAATCTCGACGAAAACAACCAGGCCGCATGGCAAAACGTCCTTCTAGAAGCATCACTCAAGCTAACAGAAATTGCAATCAACCACAGTGAAAAACAAGTAAAGAAACTGACCAACATGACCAACGCCATTCTGCGCGACAACAACCACTTATCAAACGAGGAAATCACCCTACTAACAGAGTTCGAACAGAATAAATACCAAGAGGTCAAGAAAACTAAAATACAGAAACTTAAAAGAGACAATGTTTCCAACCCCACACTACCAGACGCTACACTGTATGACTACAACACATTCACCCACGAGGAAACTCACGGCACAAACAAGAAAACACCTATCAACACTCACTACGACGCTGCGATTATAAACCTATCAGACACGAGTTTGTCAACTGATGAAGTAAAACTATTATCTAAAGGACTAAACTTCTGCCCAACTAGAAAATCTTTCGATGAGTTTCACTTACTCCGAGACCTCGACAACTTCGCTAGAAAATTGAGGCTGCACGAATATTTCTTGGACAAGCCGTCTAACATTCCAAAGACTCCCCGCCACCAAACAAGCGATTGGACACCAAATAGTCATCGAGACAAGTGTCTGGACTTATATATTAACGCGGTCCAGAAAGATATATTACAGGAGTATCACAGACAGAAGGGAAAGCGGGAAAACATGACAAAATCCGAGAAAAAGAGTATGCAAAACCTAACATCTAGGACTGATATAATAATAAAGCCCGCTGACAAAGGAGGGGCAATTGTAGTCCTAAATACAACCGACTACCTACAAGAAGCATACCGTCAACTAAACGACTTAAAATTCTACGAACGCCTCCCAGGGGACCCGACAGAGAAATACACGCGTATTGTAGCAACAGAACTGAAGAAGCTGTTGGACGAGGGAAGAATAACACGCAGTGAGCACAAATTAATGCGGCCAGTACACCCTCGTCCAGGGCGCTTCTACATACTCCCAAAAATTCATAAACCCGGTAATCCAGGCCGACCAATCATTTCAGGTATAGGCACAGTAACCGAGCCCATATCAGGGTACGTAGACAAATTAATAGGCCACATTCCGTGCACTCTCGGGTCGTACGTAAAAGACACCTCACATTTTCTTCGAGATATTGCAGACCTGCGCATTCCGAAACACTCATACTTAGTTACCCTTGATGTGTCTTCACTTTATACAAATATTCCCCACGATGATGGCATAGCGGCATTAAAAAACACATACACAAACCATAGACAACCTGACACCCCAGATTTCTCTGCCATCGCAAGCCTCACAAGACTTGTATTAGAACTGAACTCATTCGAGTTCAACCAAGAGTACTTTCGACAAATCAGCGGCACCGCCATGGGTACCAAACTCGCACCAAACTATGCTAACATTTTTATGGGAGAACTAGAAACCGAATTTTTGTCCCAAACTCCCTTGAAACCACTCCTATACAGGCGGTACATTGACGATATTTTTCTTATTTGGACTCACAGCGAGGATGAACTGCTAAACTTTATCGATACTTACAATACTGTGCATCCAAACATACACTTCACACACACCTACTCACAAGTAACCGTAAATTTCCTTGACGTTACCATAATAATAGAAGATGATAAACTTTCCACAACCCTCTACCGCAAACCAACAGATCGACAACAGTACCTCCATTACCAAAGTGATCATCCACGCCATTGTAAAAACAGCATTCCATACGGCCAGGCCCACCGTTTTAAGCGAATTTGCTCAAAAGACACTGACTTCCACGCGAGCTCACAAAAGCTTAAACTCGTGCTCGAAAAACAGAAATATCCTCCACATGTAATTGATGACGCTATTCAAAAAGCTAGAAAACTTCAACGTGATGACCTTCTGATGAAGCGGCCACCACAACACAACCTGCAACAGACACACCTATGTTTAACATACAGCACGAATTTCCCCAACGTTAACAAAATCCTTAAACGACATTACAACATACTGGAACAAAGTGAACGTCTAAAACGTGCATTCCCATCGGCTCCTGGCGTCGTTTACCGACGAACACGCAACCTCAAAGACACACTTGTAAACTCCC
The DNA here is from genome assembly GCF_013339725.1 of Rhipicephalus microplus. Taxonomy (NCBI): domain Eukaryota; kingdom Metazoa; phylum Arthropoda; class Arachnida; order Ixodida; family Ixodidae; genus Rhipicephalus; species Rhipicephalus microplus. The sequence goes on from NC_051170.1 coordinate 132,657,588, forward strand.
AAATCAATACTTCAACTTCCGACAGTTCATGCCGACCTTGTCTGAAGCCTCGATGTTTTGTATGCAAAGCGATGCGAGATACAAGCAAGGCAAGCAGCACACAATCCAACTTTTCAATTAACATACGAGGAAATCTAACATGCGATTCCCCTAATGTGGTATATCTACTTGAATGCAACGTGTGCGGCATGCAATACATCGGACAAACGGAAACACCCTTTAGGATTCGTTTCAATAATCACAGAGCCCACGCGAAATCAGCGCCGAATCTACCTCTATCAAAACACCTTAACCTTCCCGGCCACTCCTTCGACAAATTGTCAGTCACACTTTTAGAAACAGGATTTAAATCAAACCGGGAACGTGAACAACGTGAATCATACCTCATACACCGATTTAACACCCTCGAAAAAGGCATAAATGAAAGTCCGGGTACACTTGCAGCAATCAAAGCACTATAATATATACATATGCATTTATATGTGTATATGTACTTATGCATATGCGCATATGTATGGGGGTGTATGTGTGTATATGTAAGTTTATAATTGTAATCATAACAGTTCAAGATTTCGCGGCACTGTGGCGGCGACGAGGACTGGACAACTACAAATGTCTTTGCGTGTTTCAGTGAACCACTGTCGTCTATTTCTATTTCTCTGAATAACCGAACAATAGTTGTAAGCCCGACTTGTCGAAGGGTCACCGCATGCACAACTAAAAGCCCCGAACGTGGATTCCCAGAACAAAATGCAATCACTTCAAACGCCCCTTCTCGCCTTTTGGCAACCCTTCCCCGATTTTGGCAACAAAGCCCGACATCCACATACACAACTAAACGCCCCGAACGCGGTTTCCCAGTACAAAATAGCAATCACTTCAAACGTCCTTTCTCGCAGTTTGGAAACCCTTCCCGCATTTCGACAACAAAGCCCGACATATAGAAGGGCCACCCCATACACAATTAAAACCCCCAAACGCGGATTCGCAGAGCAAAATAGCATTCAAAACGACAGACAGCGCCTTAAGAAACATTTTCTCCCGCGCCGACTTCCTGGAGCCTCGGAACGCTGTCCCCGACGCCGAATTAGTGACGGTCTTTAAAAAATAAAAAATAAAAAATAATAATAAAAAAAGCATTTTTCGCGACACGCAAGCCCTTACCTTAGCCAGGCCCCGTCTACAATAAAGGGACCGCCACCAAACTGCACTGAACGCAATACTAAGAAAATACACACTGACGACGCCACTCGCGAAGCACAGTGGAACCTGGAACTTTCTGGATATCCTTTCCTCTCTCGTTTTTCAAACTCTTTCTTTCTTTCTGTTTTTTTTCGTTCCTTCCCTCTCATTTTTTACCCAAAATACTATAAATGTGAGCGCAAACAGAATGTACCATGACTCCTGATGAAGGCCAGACTCTGGCCGAAACTGTCGAATTAAACACTTCCGTTGTTACCGTTCTCTTGGAGGATCTACTTGACTTATTGCAACGCTACGGCCATTTTCGCCACCATGCCTGCCTATATATATATATATATATATATATATATATATATATATATATATGACGCTATGATGAATGGGTGGCGTGGCCTGGCTCATACCCCATGTTTATTTCATAAGCTCTTTTTCTTCCTCTGCCTCTACCAACCATCACTTCATACGTCCCACGATTCCCCCTCCCCCGAAAGATGGCACCGTTTATAACCTACAAAAATTGAAGAAGCCAATAAACAGACGATGTCCAAATTCGCAGTATCACGTCCCGACGGAGTTCCACAGTCTCTTTAAGTCTTCAAGCCCGAGGGAGCAATCCGGTGAACTCTATAACAAGTCTGGTGGGCGAGGCTGACTGTTGCTTTCCGGACAGAGCGAGATACACGTGGATACTGACAGTACTGCTAGAACGCTTGTTCGGGCTGACCAAGGTTGCAACACCTTGTTGCATCGGCAGCTCGGATGACGTCGGGGTTGTATTTTGAGCCGTGAATGGTGCAATCCTGATGCTTCTTGCTTGCGTGCTTCTCGACAGACTGTGATGGAGTGCCTGAGTGCTTGCGGTTTGCAAGCAGTGCTTCCGCGTCTTTCTCGGCGCTTTCTGTGGTGTTGCAGTCGGCGGAATAGCAGGCGCTGGAAACGTTTCTGGCGACTTGTCTTTGTCCGAAAGTGTCTGACGTCTTGTTGGTTTGGAGATCCTATTTTTTCGATGTTATTCAACTGGTGAAGGCGCTTCCATTGAATTTGGCGTTCGCCGATGTCCTCCTTCCAGTCTCTCTCGTTGTTTTCTGAGTTTGTGAACTTCGTTTTGCTTGCTTTGCTGGTGCTGCTCAGGAGATGGCTGTAGTGGTGCCCCTTCTGGAATCGGGCATTCATTTCCTTCGAGGTTAGACGCGTCCTGTAGACTGCTGATGCATGGTGATCTGGTGTCTTGCTTATCGGGCATAGTTGGCAATGTGCCATCATTATGCTCTTCATAGACTTCGGTAAGGTGTTCCAGTATGGACGCTTCGAACAGACAGCTGCGTGCGAGGTTTGGTGTACGTATTACTTTTGCATTTTTTCGGTTGTTGTAGCTGTAAGCACTGTATGGGGATACCACAGGGGACGTGGCACTACCAGGTTTCAACTCCAGATTTTGGCAAGTCTGTGGTGCTGCAGAAATGACACGAAGCTCTTCAGGGGCTTATTTGCAGTTTACTGCGAGTGGTTCTTGCGCCTGGTAGCTTGCGACGTTGGATGCGTCTGAGCCTTCTGCTTTGCTTCGACTGTCCAGTGTGTGTGTACCGCACGGTGATGAATGAACATGTCCAGAAAGGGCATGGCTTGACAGGGTATTTTCGTGAAGCATTAGGTCGTCTACCAAGGTCGCGGCGTCCTTATGAGGCGAATGGTGAGCGATAGGAATGCTTGAAAAACCGCGTGACGAAATCCCAGGTGGTGGACCACGTATGCGAGACGAAGAGTGAAGGGCATCAGATGGTTGAGCAACGTCTCGGGTCATATGCTGAAGCGATGACTTCGGAAATGCTGACTTTCGCGCAGAAGGGGGCGCGCTTGACGGTTAGGTTATTCCCTATATAGGCATCGCCTTCTGTAAGTAAACTCATGTGCCACTTCGTCTTGAGGCAGTTGTCGATTCGCGCTGGGCTTTCAAATGGTTGAAGACTGCTTAAGGAATTGATAATATTATGCGGTTGTCTTTAGATGGTTGGCATTGAGCAGGTCTTGGTAATAGTCGTTAAAACGGGTAATCATCTCCTCTTTGATTTTTTTTCATGATTCGTCATTTTCAAAGATGTGGGTGAGGTAAAACCTAAATGCCTCACCTGAGATGTAGTCAGTGAAGTTTGTGATCATCTCCCGTTCCGACCAGGATGCAGCGGCAGCGTGGAGCTCGAATAGGTTGAACCAGTCCTGTACGGGTCCGTCGTCCGCTGATCCGGTGTACTTGGGGATGTCAAGGTCATCTGATGGTGCTGTCATGATGCTGGTCTTGGTGTAGAGTTGGAATGTACTTTTGTGGTCCACGTTCGGTCACTGCGTCTTGCTGAGACGTTCGAAGATGGTGGCCGGTCGATGAAGTGGCTGCCATATCTTTATTTTGCCGACTCGTGTGACGCTCTGATGAATGGGTCACGTGGCCTGGCTCATACCCCATGTTTCTTCCACAAGCTCTTCTTCTTCCTCTGCCCCTACCAACCATCACTTCATAGGTCATATATATATATTTATGTGTGTGTGTGTGTGTGTGTGTGTGTCTGTGTGTGTGTGTGTGAAAGAAATGTCTAGCTAAGAGCTCATTTTTTTCGTATTTTTACACAATATTAATGCGACCTCACAGACAAGAATGCCGATGAAAGTGTAAGAGAAGTTATTAGACCGAATGGTAATTTAAATGTGAACAAAGAAAAGTGGGTGAAAAGATAACTTGCTTTGGACAGGAACTAGACTTGTGACCATTGAATAAGGTGTTCGATGCTTTACCAACTGAGCCACCACAGCGGCCCTCCCCCAACCACTTTTGTAGCATATATTTTTGCACTAAACGTGAGAGTGTCAGTGAGCGCCACCTGTAGGCAAGGCGGTCAGTGTGGCACACTCTTCATGAGCCTGTTTGGTGTCACGTAGCATGTGAACCTAATACGACCTGACAGCTGACCAATAGTCCCTCGCATATAACCTAAAGGCACCAAGTCTGCCAGTACGAGACCCTCGTTAATGAATAATGGAAAGAAGTGTATGCTTAACGGCTCGTTTTGCCATGCTTTGATACAATAAATATGAAATATAGCAGACAAGAATGCCAAGGGAACTATAGCGGAAGCTATTAGATCAAATGCTAATGTATATACGAATAAACAAAAGTGGACGAAAAGATAACTTGCCGTGGGCAGGAACCAAACGTGCGACATCGTGAGGTCGTTATTCGAAAGTCACAGGTTCAGTTCCTGCCCACGGCAAGTTATCTTTTCACCCACTTTTTCAATCCACATTTGCATTATCATTCGGTCTCATAACTTCTGCTATGCTTTCCTTGGCACTGTTGTCTGTAATATATATATATATATATATATATATATATATATATATATATATATATATATATATATATATATATATATATAAATATATAGTCACGGGGTCATGATGTGGATGAAGGAAGCAGACTGCAGGTCCGATAATAAACTTTGTTTGGGCAAACCTAAGGGCAGCAACCGATGGAGGTGCGGTTGCTGTACGACAAACTACCAAAGTGGCGGCGTCGTCGTCGGCGGCGACGACGACGCTGCCGCCATGAAATTGAAACCACCCACAGCATAACTAAAAGCGTCTTGACGCCGAACCTTCGCAGCCTGAAAAAGACGTCACGACGCAACGAGAAATCCACGGAGCCAGTAGACGTAGTCGTGATCCGACTCCACGACCCAACCACAATGCTCGACGACAAACCAGCGACCTCGACGTAATATTTGACGGCTATCTCGTGACTGCTCTAGTCGAAACTGGAGCCGACCGTTCCGTTGTCACTTGGTCTTTCGCGATGAAGCTGAAAAACGTGAGGACTACATGGCGAGGCCCTTAAATCCGGACGGCTGGAGGCGACTTACTAACGCCGACTTGAGTCTCCACATATAGAGTCACCGTCAATAACCAGACTTATTGCTCCAGGGATATCATACTTAGAATGGACTTTCTAAGTCAACATGGCGTTCTGATCGACAGGAGGTTTGAGTAAATCACACCAACCTCAGAAAACGAGCTGCTAACCACAACAACGCCAAAGAATCACGCATTGAATGTGCAAGAAGAACAGGTCATCGTGTCACTTTTCTACAGCGTTGTCATTTCCTTTGGCACCGAAAAATCCAAACACCTTGAAAGTATCGTCGAGGGCGATCAGCATCTTCTTCTAAACTCTCAGATTCGCATCACAAGAGGCATAGCTGAGCTGCGTGATGGTAAAGCAAAGGTGTTGCTGACAAACTTCAGTCACAAATACAGGCACATCAACCATGGTACGATGGTCTCCTACATCGAGGAATTCATGGAAGCTAGCAATTCATTCTCCCTCTTCGATGCTGCCGATGCTGCTTCGACGAACCGAGGTCCTGAACCAGATTTATATGTCAACCCGAGTCTTCTGAAGTGAAAGTAAGACCATCTCAAGTCCCTGATCTTGCAATTCAAGGACTGCTTCTCGTCATCATCACGAATTCGACAAACCCCAGTCGCGAAGATTCGCATCATAACAGAAGAAAGCACCCCAGCAGTTCGACAAAGCCCGTACCAGGTCTCCACGCGCGAACGATACACCGTGAACAAACTAGTTGACGAAATGCCACGTGATGACATCCTTCAGCCGTTCAAGAGTCCGTGGGCGTCACTCGTGGTATTAATGAAGAAGAAGGACTGGACCCTACGTTTCAGTGTCGATTACCACCACCTGAACAAAATCACGAAAAAGGGCGTGTACGATAATCCACGTATAGACGACGCCCTTGACCGACTGCACAACGAGAAGTACTTTTCCACGATGGACCTCAAAACGGGCTATTGGCAAATTGAGCTAGGTTCACGAGAAGGATCGAAAGAAGACGGCCTTTATCACACCGGTTGGCTTCTTTGAGTTTAATGTCATGCCATTTGGTCTTTGCTCAGCGCCTGTGATGTTGTAACGTGTTCTGGACACCGTGCCGGCTGGATTAAAATGGCAGACTTGCCATGTACTTGGATGACGTGATCATGTTTTCCTCCAGCTTCAACGAGCATCTCTGTCGCCTTCAAACGGTACTTCAAGCTATCAACCCCTCTGGATTACCCCGAAACCAGAAATGTGCCACCTCGCGTCCGCGGAGCTGTTGTTCTTGGAACACGTCACTAGCAAGCCTGGAGTTCGTCCCGATCCGCGAAATACAGCCGTCATCACTGATTTTCCGCAGCCCACCAACAAAAAAGCATCACGCCAATTCCTCGGTCTGCGTGCCTATTACAGACGTTTCGTCAAACGTTTCTCGCAGATGGCTGAGCCGCTAACTCACCTTACAAAAACAACGTCGAATTCAGGTGGGTGGCGGCACCAGAGGAATCAATTCAGGAACCTATATGATGCTTCCAGAGACCACCAACACCTTCGTATTTGATTGAATACGCCGAAACAGAAGTACACACTGACGCAAGCAGCGTGGGTCTCGGTAGCGTCCTTGTGCAAATGACTTATGGCCTGGAAAGGGCTATCAGTTTTGCTATAGCCGGTCGCTACCAAAGACCGAAGCCAACTATTTCGCAACCGTGAAGGAGTGTCTTGCCATCACTTGGGCAGCATCAAAGTTTTGCCTCTACCTCAACGGCAGGCCTTTCTAAGTTATGAGCAACCCCGACGCCTTGTGTGGGTTAGCTAAGTTGAAAGACTCTTCGGGTTTTCTCGCGTGGTGGAGCCTCAGACCTGAAGCATTCGACGTAACAGTCATTTACAAGTCCAGAATAAAACAGTCTGACGCCGACTGCTTGTCGCGTGCCTCCATCGAACCACCGCTGCTCGACCATCTGGATGAGGACAGCTTCTTAGGAACAATACCTGCCGATGACTTCGCCGAGCAACAATGAGCTGACCCTGAACTGCTGGTACCTTGAGGGTACCAGCAGGACTGTTCCGAATGTTTTCAGAAGAAGACTGGAGATGAACTTCTTGCCCTTTAGAGCCGGCCGCCTTCTCATGGTTCTTTCAGCAGTAAGACCAGAAGTACTTAAAGCTCTACACGCCGACTCGACGGCTGGACACCTTGGTGTTTCCCGTACGCTCGCAAAAATACAAGAAACGTACTACTGGCCACGACGTGCTGCGGACGTCACTCGTTACGTCAGGACCTGCCACGACAGTCAGCGACGAAAGACATTACCGACTAGGGCAGCCGGACTTCTTCAGCCCATCAAGCAACCTTGCCGGCCGTTCCAGCAAATCGGCATGGACTTACCGGGGCTGTTCCCAAGATCGTATTGCGAGAACAACTGGACTGTCGTCGCTAGTGACTACCTCACACGCTACGCGGAGACAAAGGCCTCGCCCAAAGGTAGTGCCACCGAGGTAGCAAGGTTCTTCGTCGATAACATTGTCCTGCGTCACGGAGCCCCACAGGTCCTTATTACTGATGAGGTACGGCCTCAACGGCGGACCTAAGTTAGGCGACACTGAGGTACAACCAGGCATGCCACCACCACGCCATTGCCTACCATCCACAGACAACGGCCTCATCGAATGTCTTAAAAAGACCATCGCTATTATGCTGGCAATGTACGTCAATGTCGAGCACAAGACGTGGGATGAAATCCTTGCATTCATGACCTTCGCGTATAATACGGCCGTCCAAGAAACGACGCTGATCACGCCGTAAGGTTGGTTTATGGAGGAGCCAGGAAATGACGCTCGACGCTATGCTTTCAAACGTCACTGAAGAAAAGAGCCTCGACGGAACCACATCCCTTCAGCGCGCTGAAGAAGCTTGTCAACTCACCCGCCTGACTATCAAGAATGAGCAGGTGATCGACAGCCGTCGTTACAATCTTCGACAAAGCTTCATGGAGTACCAGCCCGGGGACCATGTCTGAGTATGGATGCCGATACGCCGGCGCATGCTCAGTGAAAAAGTTCTGCGACGGTACTTCGGACCATACAGAGTAGTTCGACGTCGCGGCTTACAAGAGTACGAGGTTGTTCTCGACGGCATTATGAACTCTCAACGGTGCCGTGCTCAACCAGAAGTCGGTCAAGTCGTCTGCCTCAAGCCATTTATGCGCAAACCTGAGGACTGTATTTTGTTGCTGTTGATGTGCATCATCATCTATTGCTTTTAATATTGTACTTCCGCCTATTGTTAAAGCACCGGGATGATACCTTTTTCAGAGGGGGGCAATGTCCTGTTTCTTTGCTCAAGTTTTGTTATGACCCCGCGACACTAAGTTCAACACAAACCACGTCTACTATGTTTCAGAAACTTCGAAGCTATAGTAGATCGTTTCGTTAGGATTATGCCCACTTTGTGAACATTACAGATTAATCTGGAACCGTTCCACCGCTAGCTATAATGCTAGAATATCCAATTGCAAGGGTATCAATGCCGACATGCCTCGCCGCTTGTCAGGTGATCGACGGTCGACCCGACGCTCCGTTCGTTGTTATCAGGGCATTACTGCTACTGTAATCAGATTTTCCGCGTACTGGGCACAGGTTCACCCAAATAAACAGTTTATTATTAACCTCCAGTCTGCTCCCTTCGCCCACGTCACGGCCCCGTGACAACATATATATATATATATATATATATATATATATATATATATATATATATATATATATATATTGTCACGCAGTTTATTCACGTACAGACCTACTGGAAGGCCGAGGAACGCCAGAAGAGCGAAGAACGCCAACAGGCCGAAAACACAAAAACAAACGCAAGCTTGGGTCGCGCGTGCACCAATGCTGTGGCTTGCCGTTTCATGCTGCTTCGACGTCGTTCGCATAGTTCCCTACATTGGCCCCCGGTGAATAGCGTAGCCAACCTGGCGACTTGAGGCGTAGTCACTATAGCGGGGTCGTAATACGGCTTCAGGCGACTCACATGCACAATTTCTCGGCCACGACGGCGTAAGTCATGAGACTGTGTCAATGGCTGAATCTCATAATTGACGGGTGACGTACGGGCGAGAATGTGGTAGGGCCCGTGGTATCGTGCCAGTAATTTCGACGAAAGGCCAGGAGTGCTCGGTGGAACCCAGAGCCAAACGAGAGCACCAGTCGTGAAAGTAGAGAGATGTCGGTCGGTGTCAAGCCGTAGCTTCTGGTGGCCTTGGTTCTCGGTTGTCAGAGAACGGGCCAATCGTTTGCAATATTTTGCGTACCTGGCAACATGAGAAATTGCAGTGTACTCAGAGAAGTGGGGCGTGTATGGGAGAATAGTGTCCAGCGTGCACGAGGGTTCGCGTCCGTACAACAGAAAAAAAGGGGAGAACCCTGTTGTCGCGTGCGTAGCGGTGTTATACGCATACGTGACGAATGGAAGGACAGTGTCCCAATTAGTCTGGTCTGAAGCTCTGTACATCGTCAACATATCACCGAGAGTGCGATTAAATCGTTCTGTGAGGCCATTCGTCTGCGGGTGATATGCTGTCGTCAGGCGATGAACCATGTTGCACTGAGCGAGCAACGCTTGAATGGCGTCAGACAAGAAAACATGCCCCCGGTCGCTCAAAAGTTCGCGGGGAGCACCATGGCGAAGAACAAAGTTGCGCAGGATGAAAAACGCAACTTCCCCCGTGGTTGCTGCGGGTAGTGCTGCCGTCTCCGCGTAACGCGTGAGGTGGTCCACGCCGACAATTATCCACCTATTTCCAGAAGACGACGTGGGAAGTGGTCCGTATAAGTCAATACCGACGTGGTCAAATGGACGCGCTGGACAAGGCAGAGGCTGAAGTGTACTGGCAGGGCGTTGAGGTGGGACTTGACGTCGCTGGCATGCAGTACAAGCACGTACGTACTTGCGGACAAATGCGTACATGCCGCGCCAGTAGTACCGCTGACGTAGACGGTTGTACGTTTCGAGAGCGCCAGCGTGAGCGCTTTGCGGGTCGTTGTGGAAAGCAGTACAGATTTCCGAGCGCATGTGGTTGGGTATCACTAACAGCCACTTCCTACCTTCAGACGTGTAATTCCACCGATAGAGTATATCGTCTCGAATAGCGAAATGTGTGGCTTGACGGCGGATAGTTCTTGACACTAAATTAGCTAACGGATCAGTCAAAAAGGCGAGGAGTTGGGAAATCCACACATCTTTGCGTTGTTCCGATGCCATGTCTGTGAAGTCGATTGCTGTTATGACAGCTAAAGAAGGTGACGAGGAGGCTGGGTCAGCCGGTAGCGGCGAGTGGGATAGCGCATCAGCGTCGGAGTGCTTGCGGCCGGATCGGTATACAACACGAATGTCGTATTCCTGTAGGCGAAGCGCCCAACAACCAAGGCGCCACGACGGGGCTTTGAGCGATGATAGCCAGCATAGAGCGTGGTGGTCCGTGACGACTTCGAAATGGTGGCCATAAAGGTATGGGCGGAACTTCGTCAAAGCCCAGATAATTGCGAGGCACTCTTTTTCCGTGACGGAATAATTACACTCGGCTTTCTTGTGGGTCCGAGTCGCGTAAGCGACCACGTATTCTTGGTACCCTGGTTTTCGTTGAACCAATACAGCACCAAGACCGACACCACTGGCGTCGGTGTGGACCTCCGTAGGCGCATCAGTGTCAAAATGACGTAGTATTAGAGGTGATGATAATAACCGCCGAAGCGCGGTGAAGGATTCGTCGCACTCTTTTGATCAAGCAGAAATGCCTTTGGAAGTTGTCAACAGGTTGGTAAGAGGCGCGATGATGGAAGAGAAGTTGCGCACAAATCGACGAAAGTATGAGCACAGGCCGATAAAACTTCGAAGCTTCTTGATGGAATTGGGCTTCGGATAGTCGGCCACGGCGCGGAGTTTCGCCGGATCCGGGAGAACACCCTCTTTGCAGACGACGTGACCCAGTATAGTGAGCTGACGTGCGGCAAAATGGCACTTCTTGATGTTAAGTTGAAGGCCAGCAGAGGTGAGACACGTGAGAATAGCACGAAGACGAACAAAGTGAGTGGAAAAGTCACGAGAAAAAACGACGATATCGTCTAGGTAGCAAAGGCACGTGTTCCACTTGTATCCGCGAAGGATGGTGTCCATTATCCGTTCGAAGGTGGCTGGGGCGTTGCAGAGTCCAAACGGCATGACGTTAAACTGATACAGCCCATCAGGTGTTAAAAATGCAGTCTTCGATCGGTCAGGATCAGCCATTGGAACTTGCCAATATCCTGAGCGTAAATCTAAAGAGGAGAAATATTCGGCCCATTGCAAGCAATCGAGAGCGTCGTCGATGCGTGGCAACGGGTACACATCCTTCCGAGTTATCTTATTGAGCCGGCGGTAGTCATCACAGAATCGGATAGACCCATCCTTTTTGCGCACAAGTACAACAGGGGACGACTAAGGGCTTTGCGATGGCTGGATGACACCACGCTTGAGCATATCGTCGACTTGTTCGTTGATAATACGGCGCTGTTCCGCCGAAACTCGATATGGTCGTTGGCGTAAGGGAGCATGAGTACCGGTGTCAATGTGGTGCGTGATGTTCGCTGTGTGACCCAAAGATGGTTGAGCGCAATCGAAGACAGAACGGAACTCTCGAAGAAGGGACAAGAGTTCGCTTCTTTGTGTCGGCGATAGCTCAGCGGCAACAGAGGGCTGGAATGAGTCTGGCGCGGGCAGTGTGGCCACAGGTGGCGTCATAGCATTGAGCTGGAGGTGAGGTGCGTGTTCGGCGAACTCTAGCGGGCGCAAGGGGTCAACGTCTTGTATGTTACCCAAACATTCTCCGCGATGTAAGGTAACTGGCGACGATAGCGAGTTCGTGACGAGCATGGCGGTAGCACCGGATTCCACGGTGAGTACGGCAAAGGGCAAGTGTAGGCTACGGTGGCGGGTGAATACGTCAGACGGAGAGAACAAAACAGTTCCGGCAGGAGTGGCCGTACAGGTCAGGGCTACAAGAGCGGAGGTTCTCGGTGCTATTGCCGTGTCTGCAACAACGACAAGTTTGTAAGCTTCAGAAAGAGAATCCACCAAACAAGAGGTTGGCAGCGGTGTAAGCGCAACTTCTGCACGTGAGCAATCTATGATGGCCCGATGACGCGAAAGAAAGTCCCGTTCAAGAATGACTTCGTGGGAACAGGATGCCAGCACAAAAATTCAATGGCATAAAGTTCACCTTGGATAATGACACGTGCAGTGCACACAGCTGTAGGTTCTATGCACTGCGAGTTGGCCGTGTGGAGCATCAGGCCCGAAAGAGGCGTCGTCACCTTTTTCAACTTGCGGCATAAGGTCTCACAGATTATGGAAACGGCGGCCCCTGTGTCGATAAGCGCTTGTGCGGCGGTCCCCTCAACATTGACGTCAATAACGTTTTGCGGCGAGAAAGATGGAGGCCTTAAGCAGTTGGAATTTATGCAGCTGTTGCCTCGGAGCTGCAGCGATCAGTTTCCCTCTTCCGTAGCAGGTCGGCGACGCATAGGTGACAGGGAGCGTCGTCGGGGCGATGGTGACCGATGGTTTGCGTAGGATCGAGGACCGTCAGTGGCGTACCTTGATGGCGTCCTAGACGACGACGCCATTGGCCTGCCGACGGCGTCAACTGGAGGGGGATCTCGGCGACAGTGGCGGGCGACGTGTCCAGCGATACCACAGGCGAAACAGATGGGACTATTATCCGGCGTCCTCCAAGCGTCTGAGCGACGGTAAAATGGAGCCGAAGATCTCGCGTAGGGATACGGTACCGCAAATGGGGTTGTAGGCACGACATAGGGTGGCATGGCAGGTTGAGGATACGGCATACGCTGTTGCGTAGGCCGAGCAGCGACGGCGGCGTACGTGAGAGGCGTTGTGACTGGTGGTTGCTGATGCACCGGTGAAAGGGCTTCAGCGACTTGGGTCCGAATGACGTGTTGGAGGTCCGGTGCCAAACCTTGCGTGGGCTCATGTGTCAGTGGCAGCAGTAAGAGCTGGCGCGCTACTTCTTCGCGGACGAAGTCCTTGGTTGTCGAAAGCAGCGGCTGCTGGTCGGTAGGATGGGCAGCTAGGTGCAAGCTTGCGAGCGTGTCTGCGAGCGTGTCTGGCGAGCGTGTCTGGCAATGGTGGGGGGATTTCTCGCGAGCAACTTCAGAAAGGCGCCGTCGTCAATGCCTTTCAATATGTGCCTGATTTTTTCTTCCTCAGGCATGGTAGAGTTGATGCGGTTGCATAGATGCAATACATCTTCAATGTAGCCCGTGTAGGTCTCGCCTGGTTGTTGCGCACGGTGACGTAAACGGTGCTCGGCTTGAAGCTTGCGTGCCGCAGGTCGTCCAAAGACGTCCGTAATGGCCGTCTTGAATGCAGACCACGTAGTAATGTCAGCTGCGTGGTTATTAAACCATAGTTGCGCGGTGTCCGCAAGATGGAATGTGACGTAGCCCAGCTTACTTGGGTCGTCCCATTTGTTACTTGCGCCGACTTTATCGTACCTCGCCAACCAATCTTCGACGTCCGACTCTGTGGAGCCCGTGAGGATAGGAGGGTCTCGTTGAGGATACACGGCACCGCAAGTGACATGGACGGTCGAAGGTCTCACCTGGAGAGGCGTCTCGGTGGCCATGTTCGTGTCACGTAAAGGGGGAAGCTTACGGGAGCGAAGTTCCAGGTTTGTACGGGAGTCCCCGGCACCTCCACTAGCTGTCACGCAGTTTATTCACGTACAGACCTACTGGAAGGCCGAGGAACGTCAGAAGAGCGAGGAACGCGAACAGCCCGAAAATACAAAAACAAACGCAAGCTCGGGTCGCACGTGCACCAACGCTGTGGCTTGCCGTTTCATGCTGCTTCGTCGTCGTTCGCATAGTTCCCTACACTATATATATATATATATATATATATATATATATATATATATATATATATATATATATATATATATATATATATATATATTTATATATGTATATATATATATATATATATATTGAAAGCGCTGACCATTGTTATCAGCATCATTGTTTGACGCACGGTATGTGCTGCTCGTGGCTCGCGCGCTTGTGTTGGAGAATACAATGGTCGTTTCGTCGAGCCTGACATCGTCGCACAGGTGGTGGAGCACGCCCTCGTGCTCTGCCGGTCAATCCTGGTGCTCCGGTCTGGTCGACAACTGTGCTTGCCAAAAGTGATGGCGCAAAATAGCGTACCCCCTGCCGCCTTGTTCGCATCACCCGCTCAGCCTGCTAGGCCTCACTACACCGTGAGTACACCACAACGTGACACTCCAGTATGTCACGGCCTTCGCGGAGAAGATGTCGAAGAGTGACTGGATAATTACAACAGAACAAGCGCTTGTAACCATTGGTACAAGGCCGAAAAACTGTGCTACGTCCCATTTTACCTCAAGGTGGTCACTAAGACAGGGTTCCACAACCATGAACGTGACTTTCCTGATTTCACTACATTCAGGGTGCAGCTCCAGCAGATTTTCGGCACGTCTTCAAAACGCTCTGCAGGAGCCAAACAGAAGCTCGCCACCCGCCTTCAAGGGAAGAAGAATCCTTTACACCTTATACTGAAGACGTGCTGGCTCTTTGCCACCAAGCCAAAAGTGACATGACGGAGGCCGACCGCATCCGTCACCTACTGAAAGGCGTCAAATCTGTCGCTTTCATTGCCCTGGTCATAAAGACCCCCAATACAATTCAAAACGTCATCACTACGTGCCAACATCTAGACGCGATCTATTCCGCGTGCCTTCCACAGGCCTCCTGTGACGCCCGCTCTATCGGAGAGACTGATTTACGAGTTCTTATTCGCACGATCTATCGGGGGAACCTAATAGTATTGTTTTGGGCAACCCTGCCCTTTCCTCTGTCCGCCTTTGTATTCCACACCTGCGGGCATAATCAGGGGCGAACTCGCATCGCCGACAAGTGTCACACAGGCCCCAACTCCTGTGCCTGTTCGTGTACCTTTGTATGCTGAAGTTGCATCACGGGCCCCTGCAACAGTTTCATCTGTGCTTGTGGACGTTGTATGCGACTGTTTGGCTTCGATGACATCACAGGCGCTGGTGCAACCACACTACCCGACCGGGCAACCTATGCACCCCGTCTGCTTGTACTGTGGCGTACTGGGCCATATATCTCGCTTCTTGCACCACTGTCAGCAGGATGACCGGGGCGAGTGTTCAGAATATGAGCGATACTTTGCCGCAAGATCCGCTACCAATGTTCCCGTGCCGTATCCAGCCTACTCACAGCGTTCGCTATCACCTCTACAGTCCCGTGGCTTGCCTCGTTTTTCCCTCTCATCTCGCTACCGTTTTCCGTCACCATTTCGGCGTACGTCGTCACCCTTACATCGTGCTCTAAAGTCTCTGAACAGCCACCCGGATAACTAGAGGCGGAAGTTTCTGAAGAGGAAACTCCCCATTATGAAACCAGGAGAGTTCCTCCATATGGCCCAGCAAATTTTCTCCCTGTTTGTGTTGAAGGTGCTTTTGTTGACGCTCTTATAACACTGGCGCTGCCATTTCAGTCGTTTACCGCGAATTGTATGGAAAGTCAGATTCCTTTTGTTGGTCCCAAGTTATGCGGTGCTAATGACAATCTTATTTGCCCTACCAGACAGTGTACTGCTCACGTGCTCATTGGCGGAGTAAGTCATCATGTAGAGTTCGCTATGCTTAATTCGTTCACTCATGAGATCATCTTACGCTGAGATTTCTCATCATCTGCGTCAGCTGTCATTACGTGTGGTCAACCTCTTAATCGTCTTGCGGACACTGCTCATTCTTCTCCTTGGAATTTTTCGTCGTCCTACCTTATTACAGCTGCGGATTTTCACCTGCCTTCTGGCCAAGAGTGCTTTATTAGGGTCAGATCACAAGACATTTTAGACAGTGACGCAGTGGCTATCCTTTGCCAGCGCTGCATTTTTCGCGGAATCGCCATTCCCTCTTGCGTTGTGCGTTTCTCCCGCGCTTTGGCAAGCGTTACCACCTCCATTACGACATTTGAACGACTAATGCTGCCAGATGAGACCACTGTTTCTAGAATTTTTGAGGAAGCACTAATATGCGTCGTCATTGTTTCACCTGACTTCTCCTTTCCACATTATCATACCACAGGATGTCCATCTCGAGCTATCAAAGCCACTCTGAGCGCAGATCCTAATCTGACCCAGACTGACGCCTTGCTCACCACAATAATAAAACACAAAACTTGCTTCGACGTTTGTTCCGATATCTCTGGGCGAACAAGTGTGGCCGCTCTTCGCATAAACACATACGGATTCTTTATGGTACGCCATCGCCCTTACCGTGTATCATCTTGTGAACGCAAGATTATAGAAGAGCGGTTTAATCACATGCTCGCGCGCAACGTTATCAGGCCTTCACCAAGCTTATGGTCTTCTCCTGTTCTAGAAGTGAAAAAGATAGATGGCTCAGTTCGATTCTGTGTTAACCATAGAGTGATGAACAAGATTACCCGTAAGGACGTTTATCCTCTGCCTAGGATCGACGACGCTCTTAATACATTACAAAGTGCTGAGCACTTTTCAAGTCTTGACTTACGCTCTGGTTATTGGCCAAAGCCTATGCATGAGTCCGATAAAGAGAAGACTACCTTTGCTACACCTGATGAACTCTTCGAATCCAACGTTATGCCTTGTAACCTACGCAGTGCCCCTGCCACACATGAACGCATGATAGATATCGTACTGCGAAGCTTATCATGGAAGACCTGGCTTCGCTATCTGCACGTCATCGTCATTCGTTCGTTTAGCTTCTTACCGCATCTCGAACGACTATTCAAACCCGTAACGTATCTAGCCAAGGCTGGCCTCCAGCTAAACACTAAGAAGTGTCGGTTTGCCAGTCGCAGCATCAAGGTTTTAGGTCATGTTGTCAGTAAACATAGCATTGAGCCCCATTCTGACAAAGTTGCTGCAGTACTTAAATTTCCTATATCAACAACATTCAAACACATTTGCAGCTTCCTCGGCTTAGAAACCTACTTTCGCCGCTTTGTGCGTAATTTTGCCACCATCGCCGCTCCTCAGCCCAAACTTCTGACCGCGAGTGTACCTTTTGTCTGGTCCGATGCCTGCGAAATCACCTTCACATCTCTCAAGCGATGTCTCACATCGCCGCCAGTGCTCCATCACTTCAACCCTGCAGCACCTACTGTAGCGTTAACTCACTAAGGCTTAAACAAAATTAAAATATCATTTGTTTAAACATGCACTCTTAAAAAAGCCTGCTTATTCATAACTAAATACTAACCCTCTGCTTGTCACAAAAAGCAGTAACCTTCTAGTAAGTGTAGGTAGTAAAATGCTATTAGTGAAACTTGCTAGTTTGAAAAAAATGCTTCGTGAATAGTGCTGACTCGAATAATAATGCATTATCACATTGATACAATGCCACAACAAGATAATAAATTAGCCAAGTATATATCGTATATTAAGCGATGTGCATTTGTTCAGCTAGACTATTCAGTGGTCACTATTTATTTCTTGTAATTACCATGGCAAGTACGCATGAGAGCAACCAACATAGAGGTCTTAAGGAATCACACACTAGCGCATACATGCAAACGCACGTATAGAATATAAAGCCTTAGACGGTATGTACTGTAGCAGCCGTTTGAAGGCTATTTATGCTCCTACTTTGGGAGAGCACACTGTGTACTGATCAGCAGCCATATAACTTACACGTTTTTCATACGTCGTCGTTTATTTTTCTAGATATGTGTGGCATCACTTGGTATAAAATTTTTATTCAAGACTAATAGACAAAACAATCATTGCTGTAAATTTTTATAAAACGTGCCATAATTAATGCAAAATATACGTTAGTATTGTTTTTACGAGAGATCTCTCAACATACGTGGATTAGTAGTTACCTATTTGAAATTAACTAGAAAACGTTCGTGGCTAGTAACGGCAAAAGTTTCAAGCTTTACTGGCTCCTAGCTATGGCAAAGAAATGCCACAAAGTTACAGTAAAATACGTTCAAAATAAGTATATACAAGCGTTCACAACTGTTTACTAACTTTTTATAAGGTTTTGCTGACCCTGCAAAGACTATAGTTAGCGGGAGAGCTGCCCCTAAGTGAACTTGCAGTGTTGTTGTACTGCACGAGATAACTCACCAGCTACTATCCCTCGACCGTGAGAACACATTTAGCGTACTTTTAAAGATGGTAGTCTTTCTTGGGGACCTTCGACGGAAAAATTGTGGTCTGTCTGGCTGGCTGTCTGTACAATTGTCTGTTTGTCCGCCCTAACGATACTTCAAACGGCAGGCCCGTGTGCTCAGATTTGGGCGCACGTTAAAGAACCCCAGGTGGTCGAAATTTCCGGAGCCCTCCACTACGGCGTCTCTCATAACCATATGTTGGTTTTTGGACGTTAAACCCCACAAATCAATCAATACTTCAAGCGGCACCAAACAGCCGACCCCATCCGCCGAGGCACATCAATAATGCTCAAGGTTTAGCGTTCATAGTTGTGCGATTATCAATTAAAAAGCAAGTATTGCGCATATCTGAGGCACCACAACAACGCTTCGATGTTTTGTATGTCTGCTTTTATACTAGAAGAGGCACACACAAGTAACTCTAAGGAATGTAGCGTTTACTTCCGCGGCGCTCACAGTGCAACGCGATGCTCGAAAAGCTGCTTGCAACGCTTTGCTACGACGTCATTGGAGTGGCACCTGCCCATCGCTTTGCATTCTACACCTGATCACCTCTGAGACTGGCGCGCATCTTTCTCCGCGTGCTGCAGGCCTTCGTTTTCAAAGACAGGGGGCACTTGTGTCTAACGTGCCTCGATGCGCTCGTTCTCCTCCGCTACACGCTCGAGGCACTCTAACGCAACGCCTGCGGAACACCATTCACCGTTTTTCTTGATTGATTGATTGATATGTGGGGTTTAACGTCCCAAAACCACCATTTGATTATGAGAGACGCCGTAGTGGAGGGCTCCGGAAATTTTGACCACCTGGGGTTCTTTAACGTGCACCCAAATCTGAGTACACGGGCCTACAACATTTCCACCTCCATCGGAAATGCAGCCGCCACAGCCGGGATTCGAACCCGCGACCTGCGGGTCAGCAGCCGAGTACCTTAGCCACTAGACCACCGTGGCGGGGCACCGATTTTCTTGCGCAGAACATTTAACAAACGTTTTGTTCACTCTCTCCAGACGCAAGGCTATCGTCTTTTGACGACATTTGCGGTGTAACATGCAGATATGAAACCAATTTTATTCAGTTCTTATGCATCTTTAACATCAGATTTTTGTTGTCACAATAACTTTTAGCTCAATAAACCTGCCGAAATATGCCGTTCCAACATTGAGGAATTGTAGGTATGGAATTGACCTGCCTGTTCGTTTCTGGAGTGGGATTTGGCTAAGTTTCTTTATTCCAAAGAACTGAAAAGAATAGAATCAGGGCAAGTTGCAATTCCCTGATATGGAACTGGAGTGCTGTGGAGGTGTCTTTTCGGCAAGACTGCTCTGGCTTATACTGCTGTTTAAAATTTGAAAACTTGGAAACAGATGAAAACAGGCTCTAATCTTTTCAAAAAGTCCTAAATTTATTACCATTCCATCATGTGCAAAATTTGCGTAATTTTGTTCGCATTCCATTCATTCAAACATTGTCCCCATTCGATTTCATGATCGCGAAAATGTGAAATAAATCCGGAGTCATTTCAATTGTGGAGTGACATCTCCACAACACTCAACACAAGTAAGAACACCTAAAGAGGACTTTTTTCTTTTTTTTTGAAACGAAGTTGCATGCGTTTTTTATACGGCAGGGTTTTTTCGCAGTACAGAGTCCGAATAACGGGGTGTTTTCATTCATTGATTCAATAGACTCTAACATGTTTTTCAATTTCTATTTATTACATGTATGAAAACCTTTTTTCTTTACTTTTCACCATTGTGAGAACACGTGGTGCTGCTCGGGTTTTTTACGCCGGTCATGAGTGAATGTCATCTACTTGTAATTTCTGTGTTGGATATTTTCTATAACATGTTCCAAAACTTAACGACTACATTTTAAACACTTCTTTGCAGACTTGTAGGAGAGGCGTTTGTGGAAGGCACTGATTTCTGAGCTTAGAAAGAAGATGCATGTATCTCTTCGAGAGATAGTAGTTTCTGAGAAATAAAATAAAAATATTATACAATGTTCGTTTTCGCTATTTCATTTGCAATGGTCTGTACCAATCATAAGAATCACGTTAACGTTAGTACGTGTAGTGCTTGAAGAATTTTGTGTAAAGAAGCGGGATAACAGGAAACGCATGCCTTTCGTTTCTTGCTATACAATACTACTCCCACAAGCAGGATGCTGCATAGTGGAGGAAAAAGACAGTTCAATAAAACGCATGCGCATAAAAGTTAATCGTTTGGTTTGTAATCGTATTTTACTTGGCAAAGGCTCAGAGATGTTTGTTTACGTATGTTCACGTCACAGCCATAACATATACGCTCACCATATTCACATGTTTATTTATTGTATTCGTAACTACCAACAATTGCGATGGTGAAGCAAATTGGCGGTGAGCGGGAAAGACGTGATGCCCGCTTCGATGAGAACTCACCCTTGCTACCAAATAAGCGTTCCAAGTACGTATAGCTAACAGTAATCTAACTCTAAGAACAATACGCGACATGTTTTGTCCTTACAATTCAGATCGGTTGTTTGTTTATCGCACCTGCTGATTTTAGTCTCCGGTAATAGGATAATGAACCTTAGAAACAGAGCAGAGTAGTGGTGAATACGTTGCTGACGCAGCATCAGAACGCCATTATAACGCAATTTTAATGAAAACAGACGTCACTTAGGAACTTGCAGGACACACAGTAAAAGGTGACGTACGATGTCATCAATACGTGGTGGAAGCAAACTCCATCCAATTCTCAGTGACCCAATTCGTGTCACTGCATTCCTGCTTCAGTTCACTTCATTCAGCCCTACTGCTCGCCACCACCTTCGTTGTTTAGCCAAGAGGAGCCGGCTGATCATTTTTTTTGGGGGGGGGGCGAAGCTCTTTGTGCTGTGGGCAGTGCATCCGCTATGTATGTAGTAATCATCGTAGTAGTAGGTAGCCACCTCGACGGCCAGAATAGAGAAGTGGCATGCGCGCACCATTTTCAATTGAGGAGGAAACCCGTGCACCCTAGTCATTAATACAAATGTAGTTGTTTCTGATAAAATAGCTTACACAGACGAGTATTGGTTTTTTAATTTCTAATAAAATTTGCTTTGAATGATGCTTGCTGAAAAAAAAACTAGTATCAGGAGGACGTGCTTTGAGCACTATCTGACTAGAAAGGGTGGCCACGTTAAACTCGCTGGGCGTAATCTCCTTGGTTTTTGCAAGGTTAAGCCAGGGTTTGGCCGCAGTACCATGAATATAGTGAACTACAGGTTTTCCCACTCACTTTTTTTCTAGTGTCATCGTAAATAATTGACAAGCTGTTGAAATTATGTGAGTGTCCAGCTATTTATCCCATGTGCCAAACATTTATTCTAAGCGCCAACATATTTATTCCAAGTGCCGACTCATCTAGGCCACGTGCCAGTGAGATTAATCCAAGTGCCAGTATGTTTAATCCAATATCGATCGACTTTATTTCTGGTGTCAGTTAGTTCAATTTATGCACAAAATAGAAAATACCGGGCGCATAAACGACAGTGTGATTGGAATGCAGTTCTACAATATATAACATATTACTCGCAATGTAGAACAAATCATCATTATTTGTATTCACCACTAGTGTTTGGAAAAAAATGACCGTCATTGTTTGCTTGAGCATTGTTTGTGCTGTTCTAAGTAGAAGTTAGTAGATTAGTGCTTGACCTGGGTGGAATCATTTTACAGGCAACGTAAGAAAAGCAGGCACATATTAACGAATATTTTGTGTTCATCACTAAAACTCATACTTGAATTTGTACAGCATTACATGATCGCCACAGGTCATGTAATGTGAAGGACAGACTATGGTTATTGGTGTGCCGGAATGTATATCAAAATATAGAAAATCTGGTTGTGGGCAGCAACTGGTCAAAAGCATGTACATAATCAAGAAATAAGGAGGTGCTCACAGGGCAGAGTGAATTATGAAATTTCGAAGGGGTTTTCATCCGGAAGTGCACATAAGAGGCAACGTCATGATGCTGATGTGGACAACGGAAGTCATATTTTACACTCATATTAGATGTTACTTTATCATTCAAACAAAATTTTGAGTATTCGATGAAACAAGGATGCTTAAGCAAATACTCTTCGGCAACACCTGCGGCGTCTGTTATACGAAAATAGGAGTATCTCCTTTGATGCTCTTATAAAAAAAATTATTCCACATGAAGCCAAGTAAATGCAAATTTAGTTTTTAATGGTATTATGGTTGGATGAGTATCATCTGTCAGGCACCATCTTCCTTACCGCGCTGAGCGGACGACTGCGAACACCTCAGCGAATAAGCAGCCAAGCCGTCTACTGAGCAGCAGACATGAATCTCTGAATATGCGATGATGTGGATTATTAGCCGGAATAATGCAGTAGCGATGAAGCGTATACAAGTATTGTCTCTCTTGAATTTGAAGCTATGACAACATAACGTTAGGAATAAAGAGCACTGCAGCTCGTATCATAAGTGCTAACACGTATATATGCGAGCGCTTCCTGTCGCTTTACGATTACTTTCTTCCTGTCGCTTTATGTTTACATTATTCCGACATATAGACGGTATAAAGTGGCAACCCATGTGTTTCTTGTGCATGGAATAAACTGACTGGCACCTCAATTAAAGACGATGACAACTGGAATAAACATGGTAGCACTTGGATTTAACTCACTGGCACGCAAGCTAAGTTCGTGTGCGCTTATAATAAATATGTTGGCGCTTGAAAGAAATCTGTGGCACATAGAATAAATAGCTTGTCGCTCAAATTATTCCAATTTGAAGTTTAACCACAGCGAGTCAGGCTGAAGTTCTTATATCAGTTTTTTTTGCTTTTTTCCGGCTCTCGTGTTATGCTTGCTCTATGTTTCGCGAACGCAGCTGTGTTCGCCAACTGTGACTTGCTGGGAAACTGATCCAGCTTTACACGTAGAGAGCGTCCCTTGGTGTTCTCTGCATCGTTGTGCCAGCCCACAACACAATACTTTGGACCTCACCGCCGCTTCTATGGGGCCGCTTATTCTATAGCGGAAAGGCAATTTCGCACAGTGAGAGTCTCGCTTTAGCGCACCAAGTTGAAGGCACGGCGCGTAGGTTCCTCGCACCGAATGCCGAACGCGTTGCGTGCGTGTCGCATGAGGGGTTTTCGTCGCACGCGCTCCCGTTTCGGCGAAACACACTGATAGCATCTTCGGGAATCGGGCCCCGGTGCAGTGGCGGAGCAGCATAGAATTTCCCCAAAACCAAAAAGGGGCAGATCGCCCCGGTTTAGTGGAGGGGCAAATGACGATCGTCCGCTGATCGTCTACTGCGCGCACGGGGCGCAGAGAATGCCGGGATTGCACAGCGCCGCTCCCGCTATTTTTCGGAGCACCTCGGAGCAACAACAACAAAAAAAGCACCGTGACATGGCGCGCCCTGGTTACTGAAAACGGCTGGTGCTCAGTGGTGCGCACCAGTGCGCTTTTCCGACGATGCCATGACTCGCCTGCGACCTTTCCCGCGTCTCCCCTCAAGTTTTCCGGAGCTCGCTGCCACGGCCAGGTGCAGCGTTGTCGTCACTCCGCAAACTTGAGCATCGGATAGGCGAGGTGGGCGCGCACGTGCAGTAAGCGTGTCCACACCGCACACCTGACTGAATAAGCTTGACCATAAAATGCTTCGCATCAAACATGGCTGGTCTTCCGAACACCTTGGTCTACCATCGCGACTCTATCAAACAGCCACCGAACACTCTGTAGCTGGTAAGCTCGAACCTATGCTGACAATCACTTTAAAATGGTGTATTTAAGTTTCTACAACAGAGTCTTGAATCGATTGAACACCGTTTCTGAGAGCCATACTCAAATAATTGATGTCATAGGCTTAGCGAGCGGGGCTGGGCGCTTGCTGAATTTCCGAGGGCACTAGACTCTAAAAAAAAAGGAGCGAGAATGGAGAAACGGGGTCCATTCCTCCTTCGGCGCAGCGACGTCCTCCCTTTCGGGTGCTTTACCCGTCGTGCCTTGTCGCAGCAAAGACCAAAGGAGCAATGTTCCTCCTTCAGCGTTCAAGTTTCTCCTCCAATCACGTGGTCTTGCGCACGCGCAAGCGCACGTCGAGCCTAGCTGGGCGCGCCCAGTCGATAGCGATTTCTTTTACCAAAGAATGACGCAAGCAATGCAGGAGTGGCGTTTTTTTTTGTTTTATTGGTGTCGAGTAAAAGCATCTCTTTCTTTATCGCTAGGCACTCGCACAATGCTCCACATACTTCCGTGTGTGTTTCGTGTTGTTTCATACTACCAAATTGTCACGAATACAAAGAGCTCTGCTCCCCAAGCAGTCTTGATTTATCGATTACTTTAGACTGTACACAAATAATGATTTTTTTCGGTGTCGACATACTTGGTAAGCTCACGCACTTTTAGTTTCGCACAGCACCAACAGCACTCATGAATTGAACGAGGCGCATAAAAAAGATCACACTTAGTTTTTCAACATTCTAGGAAACCTGATACCACTGTGCAGTCCATGCGTGAAAGCATGATCATATACAAGTGATAAAGTTATACGTGCCGCTACCGCCATATACATTTTCTTTGCAGTTTACCCCTATTTGAATACGGCCGCCATGGCCGAAGTCAAACCTGCGTCCTCCGGCATACTCACACAACACCCACAAAGATATACTACCACGGTAGTTGAAAGCACAAAGTGAAACAGGCTGTGAAGTTTCACCGAGCGTTTATTCGCCCGACAGAGTTTTAACCATCAGAAACGTTTTAAACATCATGCCCTGCCACAGTGGTCTAGTGGCTAAGGTACTCGGCTGCTGACCCGCAGGTCGCGGGATTGAATCCAGGCTGTGGCGGCTGCATTTCTGATAGAAGCGGAAATGTTGTAGGCCCATGTACTCAGATTTGGGTTCACGTTAAAGAACCCCAGGTGGTCAAAATTTCCGAAGCCCTCCACTACGGCGTCCCTCATAATCATATGGTGGTTTTGGGACGTTAAACCACACACATCAATCAATCATGTTTTAAACATCATCACAATTACACCTTTGTGAAAAGTAAACCAATGACTTCTGTCAGTGAAACCAAATTCTCAATCGCATGCGTTTTGAATTGCCGATGCTAGCACTGAGAGGTAAGACGGAATCATGCACGCGTGCAGTATGGCTTTCTCGTCCATGATTCTCCGTTGTCGTGAGAAACTCAACACAAAATGCACTTCTAGTAACAGCTGTGCATAGCAGGTAAGTACTAACACTCACTCACCTTTGTGAAAAGAGTATTGCGAATCTAGAATAATAGTTAACACCACAGCCACAGCGCTAACAACAAAATTGTGGCAAACACTGTGACTGCAAGTTGACACGCGAGGCGAATCGCGAGAGGAATCGGAAGCAGAAAAATATGTAGGCACAACATGCTATAACGTTATAGTAAGTTTGCGCACTGCAGCGATAGTTCCTCCACTC
Organism: Rhipicephalus microplus; assembly: GCF_013339725.1. Classification (NCBI taxonomy): domain Eukaryota; kingdom Metazoa; phylum Arthropoda; class Arachnida; order Ixodida; family Ixodidae; genus Rhipicephalus; species Rhipicephalus microplus. The sequence goes on from NC_051170.1 coordinate 132,683,413, forward strand.
CAGTATTAGAGCTGCTGCGACGCCAACAGCCACTGCCATCGCTCACAAAAAAGTACCGTCGGATGCGAAGTCATCGCTTATTTCTCTCGCAAGACCCGCGTTGTAACATACGTATACACTGCTAGGACGGTCGTTACCACATCAAAAACAATGTCATTGAAGGGCTAGCGGTGTACTGTATATATGGCTAACGGTCGCACTAGTGGTAAGCACGTACAAAGAATATTGGCAAACGTTAACACGAAACAAGTAAACGAGGTCGACGTGACCACAGAACACCTACCACGACGGAGACTAAGTCTGGTCTGCAAGCTGTGCCCTCGGCGAGTAACAAGTAGAAGAATTATGAAAAGACGTGACATCCGAAAAGGCTAGCGCGCGGCAAGCATTTGCGTTCTTGGAGGCTTCAAGAAAAAAATAACTGTGGCAGTGGTCGAAAGATGGCGCAGCATTCGGAATGCCGTGGTTCGGTTCGGACTGTCAGAGTGGATGGACGTGTTTTCTGAGCACTCCCGATCGACTGTGCAGATAAGTGTTTTTGCATGTTTTGAGCTTGTCTTTATAATTATAAGGCAGCAGTTGAAATCTTCGTAGCACTTGTTTTATGGTACGGCTTTTACGGGGGCCAGTCAGCAGGTAATTATAAGTTATTGCGGGTGTGTGTGTTAGATTTTTTGTTTTTTTTCTTTTGACACCCCGTGAGGGAGGTGCGCGTACATTGAACACGCAAATTTTTGTAGTAGAGCTTAGACTTTCTTTTTTTTCGTGGTGCAGGGCTCGAGTTTAGTAATAATCGAGTATAGAAACAATTGGTGTCAGAAAACATGGTTAGAAAGACTGTAAAGTGTTCAGGATGTGGAGTGGTTTTGAAAGTGGACCCAACTGTAGAAGCAAATGGAGAAGGGGCTGACGCGAAGTGTAGGCAATGTGAGGTCGAGGAAAAAATAAAGAAAATGATGGTTGCTCAGAGTGAATTGCTGATGACAATCGCCGAGCTCGAGACTGCGTTGGCGACAGAGCAAGAGATAACGAGGGCGATGGGAGAAAGACGGAAGCCCGCCGATGAAGCACTAGCGAAGCTGAACAAAGAAGCGGCCTATGGAGAGAACAGTAGGGAATCAGCAACCAGAACGGTGGAGAAGGAAGAGCAAGCAAGTTAGGAAAAAACAGGTTCTGCTGGTTCAATTGTCGGAAGGCCCAGCTTCAGCGAGGTAGTGGTGGGGATGGGAGGGGACAAAGCAGCCGGCGTCACAGGGGCAAGTAGCCCACAGGTGCAAGATGCTCTAGCTGAAAAGTCACAGCATGTGATAATCACCGGGGACTCGAATTTAAATCGATGCACAGAAGCCATCAAAGCGAGGGTAGGGGGTGACAAGAGGGTTGCAGAAGGGGCGTTCCCAGGACGCAAGCTGGAAGCAGTCATGAGGCAAGCGAGCGCAAAACTCAAAACTACAGCTGATACAGGAAACCTCGTGATAATTTCAGGCGGTGTGAACGATGTTCTAAATAAATATACAGCAGGACTAGTAACCACACTGCCGAAAGGCGTCGATGACATGCGCCCCACTTCTCCTCAGGTACAGGTAGTGATATGCAGGATGCCGGAGGTACCGGTGCGTAATAGCTGTCACAGGTCCCGTTAATTAGGCAGGCCATCGCCGGGCTAATTCCAAGGACCAAAATATCGGCCCCCCAAACTGTCCCACGAAAGCGTGGACAATTTAGAAGTGGTCCTATTTGGCGCGCCAGCGGACGCCGGCTGTGTCCCAAAGAACAAGTCAGAGCCAAGAGTTGATAAACAAAACAACATTAGATTCTCCATTATGGCAAATCAAGCGATACACAAGTATGCACACTCAACAATTGTTGAGTACAATATGCCACCAATCGAACAACGTACTACACAGCACAATCAGCCACACTCGAAACAACGGACACAGACAACAATACGCACTACAATGCAGTCGCATGCATCTAACAACCCAGACAATTAAAGACTAAAGAGATAGAAAACCTATTCAGTCCAAAGTTCTTGGAACAAAAGTCTGGATGATATTCTTTTGAGAATCACTCACTCAAAGTCCAGCGTTGTTGTCGTTCCGCTGCCCCCGAAGTTTCTCTTCCAGGAAACCTCGCGTCTTTAATTGGCCGCTCTCCAAGCTGCAACCTTCTTCGCCGGAAACACGTCGGCTTCCCTCACGCAGCGGTTGCCACGCGTCTTCGCTCGATGGCGGTAGACACACACTCTTGCCTGTAGTTCGAGTCTTCACCCCTCAGGTGGAAATCCTCTTCTTCTCCTCCTTTGTCACGGAACACAAAAGGCTTCGCCCACAAGGCGGTATACTCTACGCACTCTGGCGCATACTTTCTTCTTCTCCTGCTTTGTCACTACGGACAAAACCTTCGAGGACTACACGGCGGAATGCCCTACGCGCTCTGGCGCTAACTTCCGTCTTCTCCTGATCTCCCATCTCTGCTGCTCGGTTAAATACCTTCCGCGCGAGATCCCAGAAAGTTCTCATCATTTCGTCGGCGCGATACGCAGCGAAGGCTGGGGAAAGGGCGAGGCGGCACGATGGCCATCCACGACGGATGAAGCAACCCGGCATCACCACGCCCCTTTCCATCGAGAAATTTTCAAGGCTTGCTCGGCCACCGATGTGGGGTGAGGAGGTTCGTCGGCGAACCTACGCTTCCGAGAGGGGAGAGGGATGCGCGCCCGGGGGGGGGGGGGGTCTTTGGATGCTTGTTTTCCTTTTTTTTATCGTTGACCTCTTGGCGCTTCGTCGCGAGCATTTGGCGGCGCGCCCTTTTTTGAGCGCTCGTTTTGCGACAATAGCAACCTGCAAAGAGCGGTTGTCAATGCAAAGCAAGAGATATGGCGGATGAGTCGAGAGAAAGGCTTTGAGGTGGTGGAAATAAACAGAGCGGTGCATAGGTGGGGCGGTTTTCAACGAGACAGAATTCAATTAAATGGGCGAATAGCTCATGAGTTGGGTTGGCGACTTGCAGGACGCGCAGTAGCTTTTTTGGGTGGCAGCGGGCCTTTTGGGGTGCAGGATACCTAGTAACGAGGAAAACAACAAGGGAGACTCTTTGACAGGTATTATGGACAGATACGATTCCTAAGTGGCACCAGTATCTAAGATAGGTAGAGTCCGGGGCATAAATAGACGTAGCCACGAGCACCGAGCCAATTCGGACATAAGGTATATTAACATGCAGGGTGGTAGAAACAGGCTGAAGTGGAAAGAGATAGAAGAACAGCTAAGGCAAGAGAGGACGATGGTATACGGTTTTGTAGAAACACATCTCAGGGAAATGGAACAACCTTCGAACAATCCGGACTACGCGTGGCAATAATTTAATAGAACAGAAGGCACCAGAAGGGGGATGGTATTGGGGAATTCATTCATAAAAGTACCGACTGGCAAAGGGTCAAGCAGGAGTGTAAGGAACATTTATGGCTAAAAGGTAAAGTGGCAGGTCAAATGACACTCCTTGGTTTCGTGTACTTGTGGACGGGAGCAAAGGCCAGAGAGGAAATCCAGGGAATGGTAGAACGTATATCAAAGGACATTCAGGAGTTAGGAAGAGAGTGCGAGATAATTACACTAGGAGACATCAATGCGCACATAGAAGATATAAAGGCGTATACCAAACCGACAGGCAAAATGATCATGGATATGTGTGAAAGGCTTGATTTGATCATCTGCAACAGTACACATAAGTGTGAAGGGCAAATAACATGGAAGGTAGGAAGGCAGCAGTCGACGATAGATTATGCACTGATGTCAATTAGGATGTATGATAGGCTCAGGGGAATGCACATAGATGAAGGTGGCTCCAGAAGCCCGGGTAGTGATCACAAACGTAACAAGGTAAGTTTTGGAAGGGCAGTGAAAGTGGGAAGGAGACAAGATGAGCAAGTACAGGAAAATTGTTATCCAGAAAGGAAATGAAATAGCCACTAAACCAATTGAGAGAGTAATCACGGAGGATAATAAAACAATGTGGACATGCACCAATCTAATTAGACTGTTTGAGCTGAAGCTTGCTAAGGCGCGTGAAGGTCACCCCGGCAAAGAAGACACAAACCCAAAAGTTGGTGGGATGAGGAACTTAAGAGAGCCATAAAAAACCTCAGGAAGCCTCTGGGGAACACAGACATGCTAAGCAGCGGGTTGAACCGACAGATGTTGATAGAAAGTCGAAAATCTTTCTAAGCTGTAGAAGAGATACATCCCTTCTGATCAATGAAAAGATTAGAAGAAAGGGAGCTCAGTGGCTGGCAGAAGTACATAAAAAAGATAAAAAGGCAGCTGCAAAATTTTAGAACCATCTGAACTCCCTATGAAATGAGACGAGCCTAGATCAGAGGTTTATAACTACAGCCCAAGGTGCTAGGCTAGAAGAGGACAAAGCTATTGAATATATAAGAACAAGGGTGACAGAAAAATTTCAACAAAGAAGTGCTTTATGCTTCACAACAGACAAGAATGAATCAAGGGGTGAAAAGCTAAATTTTCACAACGAGAGTGGGAAAGGGTTGAGAAAAGGGTTCTTTGTAGTACATCAACAGGCCCAGATGGCATTCCAATTATGCTGATAGAGACTTTAGGTCCGAAGACTAAGCAGGCTTTGAGAGAGGCAGTGAGCAAACTAGTAATTGATGGTGAAGTTTCCGATGGATGGAAACTTAGCAGGATGAGCATGATCTATAAAGGAAAGGGGGACAAAGCTGACATGAACAACTACCGTCCTATAACAGTGACATCAGTGGTCTACAAGCTGGCGATGCAGATTACAAAGGAAAGACTGCAGGCATGGTCAGAGGATGAGGGGGTGATAGAGCAACTGCAGAATGGGTATCGGAAACACAGGAGGTTGGAAGACAATCTGTTCTAACTGACGCAGTGCATCGAAATAGCAGAAAAGGAACACAGGCCCCTGTGGCTAGCATTTTTGAATATCAAGAGAGCGTACGATAGCGTGGTTCAAGAGGAATTGTGGGGAATACTGGACACACTAGGCGTGGAACATGTAGTCGCTAATATTTTGAAGGATATCCATAAAGGTAACAAAATAGGTATAAAGTGGGAAAAACAGGTATACAAGCCTGCAGAGTTAAAATGGGGGCTTAGGCAGGGGTGTCCCCTGTCGCCCTTATTATTCATGATGTACCTACAAGGATTAGAGGCCAAATTTGAGAGAAATGAACTGGACTTCAACCACTCTTTAGTCAAACAAGGAAAACTTATTGATCAGGCACTACTAGCAATAATGTACGCAGATGATATAGTGCTAAGGCCGACAACATGGAAGATTTGCAGGGATTGATGGACATCTGCGGTAGTGAGGGAGATAGGTTAGATTTTAGATTCACTAAGAAAAAAATCAGCAGTCATGATTTTCAATGATAATGAAGGTAGTGAGATTAGAATACAGGAGGTCACGCTATAGATAACAGATAAATACAAATATCTGGGCGCATGGATAAGCAATGCGACCGAGTACCTAAGGGAACATGAAATATACGTGACGACTAAAGGTAACAGGAATGCAGCAATGATGAAAAATAGGGCACTGTGGGATTGCAATAGGTATGATGTTGTGAGAGGAATATGGAAAGGCATCATGGTTCCTGGGCTGACGTTCGGCAATGAGGTCTTGTGCATGAGATCAGAAGTTCAAGCAAGATTAGAAAGTAAGCAATGTGGATTAGGTAGGCTTGCTTTAGGAGCTCACGGGAATACACCAAATCAGGGAGTACAAGGTGAAATGGGATGGACATCATTTGAGGGCAGGGAAGTTAGCAGCAAGATAAAACTTGAGAAGCGATTGAGAGAAATGGGGAGGAGCGTTGGGTAGGAACGCTTTCAGCTACTTGTACATGAAGAATGTTGATACAGAATGGAGGAAGTGAACCAGGCAATTGACTGCAAAATACTTACAAATTAGCAGGTGGCCAAACCAAAAAGAACTGTCGGTTAAAAAGAAAGTGAAGAAAACGAAGACTGACATAAGGAGAATTGGCATGATTCAGAAGTCTGCACTAGAGATCTATCGAACTTTTAAGCAGGAAATTGCCAAGAAAAGGATCTATGATAATACTCGGGGCAGTTCTCTGCTGTTTGAGGCCAGGACGGGAGTGTTGCGAGCCAAGACATATCGGGCCAAATACGAAGGGGTAGACACAGTATGCAGTGCGTGTGGAGAGGAAGAAACGGCCGAACACTTGATAATGTTCTGTAAAGGGCTTCACCCTATAGTTCAGGATTATGGCGCAGAGTTTTTCAAAGCACTGAGGTTTAGGGACAGGGAGGGCAAAATAGACTTTAAGCGGGTAGACTTACCTAGAAGGAGGTTATCTGATTGGTGGCTAAAGTCAAGGCACGAGTGGAAATAAACCCTTCACTTCAAAGTACGAATGCTCAACCTCACTATTTAAAGAAAAAAAAGATAAATCTAATGGTTAGTTCACTAAGTATTATGGCTAGGTGGCGTTAGCTGCCGCCCGATTTAAAAGGTACAGCCACATCCATCCATCCATCCATCCATCCATCCATCCATCCATCCATCCATCCATCCATCCATCCATCCATCCATACATCCATCCATACATCCATCCATCCATCCATCCATCCATCCATCCATTCATCCATCGTGGCCATTCTATGCATGGCTTGAAAGTAATCGTTTATGCGAAAACCAGATAAGTTATAGTAAAGATTTTGTTCAATATTGTGCAACCGCGGATACACTTCCGTTCGTCTAAGCATCACATACAACATATTTACGTGTGCGCATGTTGTGGTATTGCCACAAAATGTAAAAAAAATTTTACAAATACTTCCTTGTAAATTGCGCCACTATAGTCAGTCGAAATTTATTGCTATATAAGCTTGTGTGCTTTCGTATTAGGGTGTGAGTAAACACTGCTAAGTGTGTGCCGCTGTGGAGAATGGTTGTTTGTGCTCTTGCTCGTTGAGATCCCCATATATGCGTACTATGTGTAGTATGGGTCCTTGGCTGCATGTGTAACTATATGCAGTGCATCAGCATATATTAGGGGTCCGGTGTCAGTGAGTAATCCTGTATAAGCAGAGTCGTAAACTCTTCGCGATTGTGTGTACGACAACGTACACAGGCGACGTTTGTTTTTCATCCTTCACCTCCAGATGGCGCCAGATACTACTTCTTTCACGGCTATGACGTTCTCACACCTCCAGCTACTTATAAAACGTTGAACATCTATCAAATCTGCTCTACTAGGGTGGCTAGAATGGGGAGATGTGACCAGCGCGGCACTTTTTGCTTGCAAGAAAAGGCCCTTCAGCGCACCGATGCCGCTGTGGGCCGTGATGGCAGCGGCGTGGGTAGTGAGCGGCGCACTTCGCAAGGTTTTTCTTTGGGTGCGCTGTTTTTTTGTTTTTTTTTCACAAGCGGTAGCTGCTTTACAAGTACTTCGTCAATCGGTGATTGCGCTGGGTTTTTCTGAAATGCCTGACGGCGTCAACGACAAAAAAAAATAACGTAGACCTAGCGTCGCTGCATTATGCTTGTCCACAAAACTTAATGCTTCAGCTCAGTTTCTTGAAGAGACCCAAGGGTGGGAACACGGATCACTTATTGGCGGAGTCTCTTGACTGTAGAAAAAATCCTGCATGGGATGAAATGAAATGAGGAAGACTACGAAAGCCTTTCATCTGATGCACTAGCAGTGTCTGTCGCCCATGAATTGTACACCGCTGAGCAGCGGATGGTCTCTTTGTATATTATGTGGCAAACTATGCTGTGAGAAATCGTGTACTTCGTAATAATCGTGATGAGTGCAAGAACGTCCGCCTTGTTTCGCAGTGTTGGTGGTTACGCGTTATAAGTAACAACGCTACTGGTATAGCAAGTTACTTCGGCAATTATAATTTGACGAACTCGTTATACATGTAGAAATATAGCTGCTGCTTAAATTGTGCTAGTTGTAGTTGTCAGCAAGTCGTTCCTGCAACACGTTAGCGCTATTTAACTTTTTTGTTTCCACAATAAAATTAGCTTCTGCTGATAGTACAGGTCGCAGAGCATTAAGTTTGCAGTACTTGAGAAAGCAAGGCTCACGTTTTCATGAAACAGTTGCGATTCTAGCGGGCCGTGTGTAGGTTAAAGTGGAAAAAATTATTTACACTGCAAATACCTGGGATTGTGGTCTGCTAGCAGATGCAAGCTGCCAAAATTACTGTAATTTTTTGAGGTCAGTGATCCTATCTTTTCGAAGAAGGTCGACGATGAAATAATATATCGGCTTTCTTTGACAATGAGGGATGTATTTAACATACGCCACGGCCTTATAAGCCATCACGTGCAACTCTCCGGTGCACATTAGGCCACTGTTTTATACGTCCAGCATCTCGTGCAAAATGTCCTAGTTTATTTCACCTAAATGACGACAGTTGTTTTGGTCAGAGACATTATTCCTTTTTTTGTTGAATGGGTCGAGGAGCACGGGAATAAAAGCTCGAGGGCTTGACAAAGTACCAACCCAGTCCCAAGTTGGCAAAGCAGCAATACATGAGAGACATTCATTCATGTGAAATAAAAAAAAAATTTACAAGTATAAATTGACACCACTACGAATACATAAAGTATGAAACGAATCTCCACAAATAGAGAGTGAAGGAAAACATATATATCATGACTTGGCATGAATATAAAAGCAAAAATCAATAAGTAGAGTGATGAAAATTCCGGGAGATGTACAATTCGGGAAAGTGAATGAGCTGTGTAAAGAATCTATTGTGACGATTTTGATTAATTGAAATTATATATATCTACACCGCCCTAATTAAGTATTATTCGTAAGAAATTAATTACACATATATCATGAAGTATCAGAAATCATCAGGATCGGAACTATACACTGGTACACAGAGACATCACAGTAAAAGATACAGCACAGTAATAAGAATTGTAGAGAAATGGGGCAAGACAGCCAGTTGTAGCGACGTTTCTTGCAATATTTAGATAGATTCATAGGAAGTTATCAATGGCAGACGAAACGACGAAGTATCAGAGTCTTCGTGGTTTCAGGTGGTCAATAGGTAAGGTAGCCTGTAGGACAATGTTCATCCTAAACGCTTCTAGGAATAGGTAAAATTCACGTTTGATTCTTCGTGCCTAGTGAGACAAACACTTGGGTTTTTGTTTATCTTAGCAAGATTAATTATGGTTCTAGAACTATGTTTAACGAATGCTTTATGACATGTCATATAGATACGAGGTTCATTAAAATGATATTCTGGCGCCCGCAGCGCGAACGCATTGATTCAAACTTCTGATATTTGGGTATAATCGCTAAAGAACCCCAGGCGGTCGAAGTTTCTGGAGCACTCTACTACGGTGTCTCTCATAATCATATAATAATTTTGGGACGTCAAACTCCACATATAACTCATGGAGTATAATCGAAGAAGGCGTACGTTATTTTTATTGCGGTAATTGTAATTCGTTGCCTTTGTGGTAGGCAACATAAAATGGTAACGCGAATATTTATTATTAGCGTAGCGAGTAATCTGTCTGGTTACCTTTTTGGGAATGTATACACCACCACTTGTTTCTAAACTAAGTGTGCCAAGAAATCTTTCAGTCCAGGCAGAAGTGGTATCTCGGCGGAGCTTTGCAGATCAGTCGTATTCCCTTGGTGCAATGCTATTGACTCACTCAATCCCACTTCTTTTTTAAGAGGCGTAAACCCACCATAATATTAAAAAAGAGCAAATAGTAAAGCTATGAGAGTTTTAGTGCATAAACACCTGACATGCATTAAAATAAAGTGTTTTTGTAAAAATCGTTCGCCAGTATGCTGCTGGAGACATTGTTATTGCGCTATTTGCGTGTAACTGTGATTGACAGATTGATTGATTGATTGATTGATTGATGAGTATGTGGGGTTTAGCGTCGCAAAACAACCATGTCATTATGAGAGACGCCATAGTAGACGACTCCAGAAATTTCGATCACCCATATATGAGAATGAGTAACTGTACGCCACTAAAACTGTTATATTCGGTGGCTGAGATTGAACGCTAAGTGAGTATCCAAGTTGCGACTTGCACAAGACTATGCGTTCGGAAAAGCGAAACGGGGCTCTGATACCAAAGTTTCCACCTGTGGTTGAAGGAACTTAGTATGTTCAAATTAATATGAAGCCTTACAGTGATTAACATCTCTCGGCGCACCTGCAGCTCCACCACGAATAACCGCAATATCATTATAAGCATACTCCGGCGATTTTTCGAGGTCAATGGATCTCAATTAAATTCGCTTGGTACGTTCCTTTCCAAATTTCTGTCATTTATACCAATTTATATGAGTGAGAGATGCGCTGATCTTTGCAAATGAATTTCAAAGATTTCCTCGCAAAGCTCACTTCACTTGCCAGAATTATTGGCAACACTGTCTGGGTGACGTCATAATTAGCATGTCAACGGCAGTGACGCAGCTGAGGCCAACGCTACTTTGGCTGCTACAGCGTTTATTGTGGTGGCCGCAAGGCGATGGCGGAGGAGTTTGGCACGGATATAGCAGAGGAAACCTTTCTTCCTTCCTAAGTGGTGTTAGGCCGGTGCTTCACTCGTCTGGCTTTCACAATTTTGATACTACGCACCGGCGGGACCAGTTTACGGCCTCCGGTTCTTACCAAATAGTACGTCATACACAGAAAGGGTGCCCGTTCGGGTTTTAGTTTCCCACAATTTCGCTTATGAAAATCATTTGCGAATTTCCCGAGCATTTCAGCTATTGGTCTCGTGACAAGAGTATCTCAGGACATAGAAACACCATTACCTTCACATGGTCGAAAATTCCCCGGAGTTGGCCTTTAAGTTCCATGAAAGGGGCATCGAACCTTGCTCGTAGGCCTTTTCAAGAATGGTTTTCAGAGAGGAGACTTCAAAGGGCTTAGGCGCCACGTATTGCCCTACACTTGCTCGATCAAAATTATTTTACCGAAAATGGGTCTCGAACACACAGCGTGGAAGCAATTTTTGTGGAGAGCGGCGCGTGCCGTCTCGTTTGTATCCTTCGCAAGTTTACCCGATGGATGGATATATGGAAGGATATGGCTGTGCCTTTTAGATCAGGCAGAGGCTAGCGCCACCAAGCCGTAATACCTTATGAACCAAAAACTAGATTTATTTTTTTCCCTTAAATATTTAGGTTGAGGATTCGTACGTTGTAGCGAAGGGTTCGATTTTCACTCGTGCCTTGACTTTAGCCACCAATCAGATAACCTCCTTCTCGTTAATTCTACCCGCTTAAAGTCTATTTTGCCTCACTGTCCCTAAACCCCAGTGCTTTGAAAAACCTTGCGCCATCAACCTGAACTACAGACTGAAGCCCTTTACAGAACATTATAAAGTGTTTGTCAGTTTCTTCTTCCTCTCCACACGCACTGCATACCGTGTCCACCCCTTCGTATTTGGCCCGATATGTCTTTGCTCGCAACACTCCCGTCCTGGCCTCAAACAGTAGAGATCTACCCTGAGTATTATCATGTATCCTTTCCTTGGCAATTTCCTGCTTAAAAGTTCGATAGATCTCTAGTGCGGACTTCTTAATCATGCCAATTCTCCACATATTGGTCTCAGCTTCCTTCACCTTCTGCTTAACCGATAATTTTTTTTGGTTTGGCCCCATCTGTTTTGGAAGTATTTACCAGTAAATTATCCGGTTCGCTTCCGCCATTTTGTATCGACATTCTTCATGTACAAGTAGCTGAATACCTTCCTAGCCCAACGCTCCACCTCCATTTTTCTCAATCACTTCTCAAATTGTATCTTGCTGCTAGCTTCCCTGCCCTCAAATGATGTCCATCCCACATCAGCTTGTACTCCTTGATTTGGTGTATTCCCGTGAGCTCCTGAGGCAAGCCAACCTATTCCACGTTGCTTAATTTGTAATCTTGCTTGAAGTTGTGATCTCATGCACAAGACCGCAATGCCGAACGTGAGACCAGGAACCATGACCCCTTTCCATATTCCTCTCACAACATCATACCTATTGTAATTCTACAGTGCCCTGTATTTCATTACCACTGCATTCCTGTTACCTTTAGTCGACACGTATATTTCGTGTTCCCTTAGGTACCCGGCCCCATTTATTATCCATACGCCCAGATATTTGTATTTATCTGTTATCTCTAGCGTGACCTCCTGTATTCAAAGCTCGCTACCTTCATTGTCATTAAAAATTATGACTGCTGATTTTTCCTTACTGAATCTGAAATGTAACCTATCTCCCCCATTACCGCAGATGTCCACCAATCTCTGCAAATTTTCCTTGTTGTCGGCCATTAGCATTATATCATCAGCGTACATCAATACTGGTAGTGCCTCTTCAATGAGTTTTCCTTGTTTGACGAAAGAGATGTTGAAGCCCAGTCCACTCCCCTCTAATTTGGCCTCTATTTCTTGTATGTACATCATGAATAACAAGGGTGACAGAGGACACCCCTGCCTAAGCCTTCGTTTCACCTCTGTGGGATAAGATAGCCGCTTTTCCCACTTTATAACTACCTTGCTACTTTTATAGATCTCCTTTAAAAACTTAGTGACTACATTTTCGACGCCTAGTGTGTCCAGTTTTCCCCACAATTCCTTTTGAACCACGCTATCATACGCTCCCTTGATATCCAAAAATGCTAGCCGCAGGGGCCTGTGTTCCTTTTGTGCTATTTCGATGTACTGCGTCATTGAGAACAGATTGTCTTCTAACCTCTTGTGTTTCTGAAACCCATTCTGCAGTTCCCCCAGCACCCCCTTATCCTCTATCCACGGGTGCAGTCTTTCCTTTATAATCTGCATCGCCAGCCTGTACACCACTGATGTTACTGTTATAGGACGGTAGTTATTTATGGCAGCTTTGTCCCCCTTTCCTTTATAGATCATGCTCATCCTGCTAAGTTTCTATCCATCGCAAACTTCTTCATCGATTATTATTTTGCTCACTGCCTCTCTCAAAGCCTGCTTAGACTTATTACCTAATGTCTTTATCAGCATAATTGGAATGCCATCTGGGCCTGTTGGTGTACTACTAAGAACCCTTTTTTCAGCCCTTTCCCACTCTTGTTGTGAACATGGAGCCATTGTGCCACTTGATTCATCCTTGTCTATTGTGGTGCATAAAGCACTTCTGTGTTGAAAATTTCCTGTCACCCTTGTTCCTATATATTCAATAGCTTTGTCCCCTTCAAGCCTAGCACCTTGAGCTGTAGTTATGAACCTCTGTTCTAGGCTCGTCTCATTTCTTAGGGAGTTTAGATGGTTCCGAAATTTCGCAGCTGCCTTTATATCTTCTTTATGTACTTCTGTCAGCCACTGGGCTCTCTTTCTTATAATCTTTTCATTGCACGCACCCACATCGGTGCGTGCAGCGCCCCAAGCGGCATCGGCGCGCTTAGGGGATCGGTTTCGGCGGCCGTTTTTCACACCTCCCCATTTTAGCCACCCTAGCACTACTCAGTCGGAATGGTTTCACTGCGATCGAGTATATGGTTTGGAGGAACATCTCATGACTTGCGGCTCCGTAACCGCATGGATAACGTCGCAACACTATGTGAATCGGCGAGAAATAAATACAGCAAGCCTAGCATGCACGCTTCAGGTGAGGACTCTGCAGCATCCGTGTCTTTCAGAGTGAAGGTCGCCTCGCTGGCCGAACGAAACCTACTTGCTCCGCCGTTCTCTTTCGCGATGTTTTCATCACCGCAGGTTCGTCTGCTTATTTTTATAATCATTTCGTTCTATATCAAGCTCAGCGTGACCCTTCTTTGTAAATTTTAGTGCCGTGTACTTCTTATCAGTCGAGTATCGATGTATTTGCTAATCCTACTCGCTTCGCTGACCTGGGGTCAGCCGTGTTGAGTTTTATAAGGAGGAACATGTTTCTACGTGGCAAAAGGAGCAACGTTCTTCTATTTAAAGACGAACATTGGCGACAGCGCCGTTCGTCCCTAAATGTAGAGAATGTCACTCCATTTTTTAAGAGTGCATGCATTACACGTTTGTTAGTGTTTCCAATTGTAGATGGAAGACGCCAATTCTCAAGCGGCCCACTTTCAGACATGTTGTTTGGTTTTATGCTACGTTTTTTGAATTCCTCTCAGTAACGGCTGGGACCAAACAAAAGAACAGCATGAGCGATATCTGCATTTATAGCGTGAAAACCATCGCGCGAGACACAAGCATCTCGGAGCGTCCCGTGGCAGACTTGGACGATGCGGCTCACCGATGTGGCTTTCTCGTTGGCTATGTAGCTCTCCCGCAAGCGGCATGAAAATCAGCCTCTAACCTAATCTGCGACTGGCAAAAAAACAAAAAAACACACAGTTTATCCACGGAGTGAATGTTGATGAGTGGAGTGAACCGTTCATCCGCCGTTCGTGCGTCCATGCCTCGGTGGGTGTGTCCAGCCGTCCGTGCATCAAGATGGACGGACAGAAGCACGAATAGACGGAGAGAAGCACGGACACACGGACAGACGCTTGAATGAACGGAACCACGTCAGGACAGACAGATGGAGGGACGCACGGATGAATGGACAGGTGTACGGACGCACGAACGGACACATAGAAGCACAGAGAGGCGAACGCTTCGCCCCAATGATCATTGTTCACTCCATGGATATGCTGTGAAAACCACTAGGGCCATCTAGTTTAATATTCCGAAGAACATATGCACACGACGTTATCTATAAGTAATAAACTAGAAGTGGCTACATACTACATACGAAGAAGGGACTGACTCACGGCTTAAGGAGCTTTGCCCATAAAAATCACACCAAATCCACAAGGTGAATGACCTTGAGTGGGGCGCAGCGGACAGACAGACGGGCGCACAGACGGATAGGTGGACGCACGAATGGACAAACATATCAACCCACTCATTATCATTCACTTCATAAATATACTGGACACCATTTTTATTGACATGCAAAGCAATGCAACTGGCTACTACGATGACTACGACGACCCTGAACATACGATTCATGGCGTAAGGAGCCTCAGCCATAACACAGCATATCGATCGAATAGATGATCAGTGGAGTGAAGCTTCTGAGGGCTTTATCACTAAACCACAAATCCGCTGTCTCTCTGTCCATTCGTTTGTCCACCTGTCCGTCTCTCTGTCTATTTATTCATCCACCCATCCGTCTGTCTGTGTGTCTGTCCGCCCATCTATCCGTGCGTCTGTTAGTCCCTCTTTCTGTCACTCACACTAGCGCCACCTGCTGAGTGAATCATACAACTACGGGGTTACGAACCAGTCACAAGAGACATGTACGCCGAAGGAGAAACGGGCTCCGTTCCTCCTTCGGCGGAGCCACTTCCTCCCTTTCGGGCCCTTTACCCGTCACGCCCTCTCATTGCAAGGAACAAACGAGCAACGTTCCCCCTTCAGTGTTCAAGGTTCTCCTCAATCACGGGGGTCTTGCACGCGCGCATGCTCACGCTGAGCCTAGCCGGCCGCGACCAGTCGCGAGCGATTGCTTTTACCTAAGGTTGATGCAAGCAATGCGGGAGTGACGTTTTTTGTTTTATTGGTGTATAGTACAATCCTCTATTTTTTTATCCCCAGGCACTCGCACGATGTTCCGCACTCTTCCGCGTGTGTCTCGTGTTGTTTTATACAACCAATTTGTCACGAATAGAAGGAGCTCTGCTTCCCAAGCATTTTCGCTTTATCGATTACCTTAGACAGTACACAAATAATGAATTTTTTGGGTGTCGACATACTTGGTAAGCCCACGCATTTTTAGTTTCGCATGGCACCAACAGCACTCAATCATTCAACGAGGCGCACAAAAAGCATCACACCTAAATTTTGCGAAATTCTAGGAAACCTGATACACTGTACAGTCCATGCGTGAAAGCACGATCATATAAAATTGATAAAGTTATACCTGCCGCTACTGCCATATGAATGTTCTTTGCAGTTTACCCTTATTCGAATACGGCCGTCGTGGCGGGAAGTCGAACCTCCGTCCTCCAGCATAGTCACACGACACCCAATAAGGCTATGCTACCACGGCAGGTGAAAGCACAAAGGGAAACAGGCTGCGAAGTTTCACCGAGCTTTTATTCGCCAGAATTGGCTACAACCATCAGAAACGTTTTAAACATCATCATAACTACACATTTGTGAAAAGTAAACCAATGAATTTTGTCAGTTAAACCGAATTTTCAATCGCATGCGTTTTGAACTGCTCATGCCAGCACTGAGAGGTAAGACGGAATTGTGCACGCGTGCAGTATGCCTTTCTCGTCCATGATTCTCCTTTGTCGTGAGAAACTCAACACAAAATGCACTTCTAGTAACAGCTGTGCACAGTTGGTAAGTAATAACACTCACCCATTTTTGTGAAAAGAGTATTCTAAATCCAGAGTAATAATAACCACTACAGCCCCAGCGCTAACAACAAAATTGTGGCACACACTGTGACTGCAAGTTGACACGCGAGGTGAATCGCGAGAGGCATCTGAAGCAGAAAAGTATGTAGGCACAGCGTGCTGTAATGTTATAGTAAATCTGCGCACTGCAGCGCTAGTTCCTCCACTCAAGTAATGGAGCTGCCGCGACGCCAACAGCCACCGCCATCGCTCACGAAAAAATACCGTCGGATGCGAGGTCATCGCTTATTTCTCTCGCAAGACCCGCGTTGTAACGTACGTATACACTGCTAGGACGGTCATTACCGCCGCAAAAATATTGTCGTTGAATGGCTAGCGGTTTACTGTATAGCGGCTAATGGTCACGCTTGTGGTAAGCACGTAAAAAATATAAGCAAACGTCAACACGAAACAACTACACGAGGTCGACACGACCACAGAAGACCTACTACAACAAAGACATTCAGTCTGCATTCTGTGCCCTCTCTGAGTAACAAGTGGAAGAATAAAAAAAGACGTGACCTCCGAATTGGCTAGCGTGCGGCAAGTGTTTGCGTTCTTGGAGGATTCAAAAAAAAAATAAATGTGGCAGTGTTCGAGAGATGCCGCAGCGTTCGGAATGCCGTGAGCATTCCATGCATGGCTTGGGGCAATCGTTTTCGCAAAAACCAGATAAGCTCTACTAATTATTCCGTTCAATATTGTGCAACCGTTTATAAAATTCCGTGTGTCGAAGCATCTGATACAACATATTTACATGTGCGCATGTTGTGGTATTCAAAAAAACGTCAAAAAAGTTCACAAAAAATACTTGTAACCTGTGCCACTAAGATTAGTCGAAATTAATTGCTATATAAGCTTGTGCGTTTTCGTTGTCAGGTGTGAGTAAACACGCCCACATTCTTTTGCCGGCACTCGCACGCGTCGGATGCAGGCATCATGGGCTCCCGCGGAGTGGCAAAGGCGGTCTTTAGTGGCCGCGGAAACAGGATTACCGACGAAAGTGACAAGGATTTTGAGATCATCTTGCCGAATCTGCCAACAGGACGTATTGTTTTGAACACAGTGTTTTTGCATGGTGATATTCGAGTGAGGCCTTTCAAGGTCAAAGTTTTCCGGGATGCCCTGGACAAGGAACGACTGCTTCCCGACGTAATTGCATTGGGTGCCTACCAGATCAACAATGTGTGGGCTGTCACCTTTGACAGCCAGAAGGCGACGAAGAGGTTGACTGAACTGAAAGAACTCCAGGTCAAAAGCCGCCGCTGCCTCGTTATCGACCCTTAGGAGCAGAAGGTGAGGCTGCGGCTTCACTGGCTGTTACACGGTGTCTCGGACGAAGTTGTCCGCACGGCGTTGGCAGCGTTCGGGAAAGTCGCAGAAGTGACCCGAGAACGCTGGCGTGTGGAAGGAGTAAATGAGAAGAATTCGACGACCCGCACTGTTTTCATTAAGCTGAAAAGTGGTATGAAAGTTGAGGACCTGCCTCATCAGATACGAGTCGCCGGTGAATTAGCCTTAGTGGTAGCCCCAGCTCGGCCAATGCAATGTCTGCGTTGCAGCGCAACAGGACATGTGCGTCGCGAGTGTAAGGTGCCACGGTGCTCTCGCTGCCAGCGTTTCGGGCACGGGGACGTGGAATGCGTCCGTTCGTACGCAGCAGTGACCGCGTCAGCAGAGGCCGAATATTCGTCGGAACACATTATGGACGTGACAGAAGCGGAGGACGCGGCTGAAGATTGCGGAGATCAAGTGGCAGAAAATTTGAACTGCCCATCTGCAACATCAGTGGACGAATCTACACCGGCACCTGTGGACACTCGACCAGGTTCTGCAGCTGTATTGACCGAGACAGCTGACAATGCAGTGACAGACGCAGCCTGTGAAGTAACCGGAGCGTCTGCCGATGCGTCGAAACAAGGCCAAGTAGTCAATGGAGCCTCTTACACCTTTATCAGTCCGGCGGTCGCCAGGCATTTTTTGCCGGAAATCAATGGCACCTGCTCGACCTGTCATGTCCTCGCCAACACATATCACGTCGTAGCATCGTGCCCAGTTAATCCCGTCCCTTTCTCATCCCCTTTCCCTATCCCAACTTGAGAGGCTTGGGAGGAGCACCTGCTCGGCTGCTCTACCTTGGCTGCCCAACGCTCCTTGGTGGAGCGCGCACGGGCAGCTTCCAGCTTCACTGGCGTCCCGGAATAGGGTCTTGCCACTATAGCACACCGATGGGCCACGTCGGCACTCTCTAGTAGACTTTTTCTGAAATAAATGTTTTTTACCACCACCACTTGGAGCATTGGTTTCGACATGAAGATAGACGGAAACACGTGCAACGCCAGCTGCTTCTCTTGGTCTTGCGGTGCCGTTCCAGCCATCAAAAGACCATTGGAAGAACCCGTGAAGACGGGAGCCACGAACAGTGCAAGTAGCGTGGAAGAACCACCGGCAAATACGCCGACTGGCAGACACTCACCAGCATTAGAGCAAGAGCTGGTGGCACCACGGACAAGAAAACTGTGAAAAAATCAATATTATAGTGCAGTGAAACTGGGCGGTCGGCTGGTCCTGGAGGCGTCTAGCGTAGCGCTAGACGTGCAAGAAAGCGCCATTCTCCGGGCCTAACTCCTCCTCATGGTTGTAATGGCGCCTCAAGTATCATTTAGCTTCGCCACGCTGAATGTTACAAGCTTGGCTTCAAAGAAGAAGTAAAGCCAAGTCTATCGATTGTTGCTGGAAGAAAATCTGGATGTACTTGCGGTGCAGGAGACGAAAGTTGAAGGCGAGGAGGAGACCGGAAGCATGGTGCTTAAGTTTACATCATGGTATTTTGCCACTGTGAGCCAGGCCATAGGCACATCAGGGGGATGTGTTCTTTTTGTTAGAAAACTGCCAGGATTAGCCATAGAAAATGTATTTTCTTGCTCTTCAGGCTGGGTAGTATGGTGTGATATTGTTTATTGTGACACTCAATGGCGCATTATATGTGTTCATGCTCCAACTATTGGTCAGGAAAGGTCAAGTTTTTTTTTACAATTTGCGACAACATGTGTGTACTGGTAGTAAACCCTTATTCGTGGGTGATTTCAACTGTGTCTTGAAAGAAAATGATAGATCAAGCAGTCGCAACGTTAAAGACAGAAGCAGTGATGTTCTGGCACAGGTGATTACTGAACACAAATTAGTAGATGTAGCGGAGTGTCTGTATAGCTCCCGAGATGTGAAGTACACCCACTTTCAGGGCACAAGTAATGCCCGATTGGATCGAGTTTACCTTACTGCAGATGCGATAGCCCAGTGTAGCAGTTATAATGTTGTCCCTGTTTCTTTTTCTGATCACTGTCTTGTGAAATGCAATATGGGGGCTAAAAAAGAAAGGAACGCCTTTTCTTGGGAACAGTGGAAAATGAACTCTAGCCTCTTAAGGGATGAGTCTTTTAGCGCATCAGTTATTAAAAAAATAAGTTATATTACCATAAAGTGTATGGACAAAATAGGAGAAGAATGGGAGTTATTCAAGCAGCGTATCAAAATGAAAGCAATAGAGAGATCTAGCGTTTTATCTTTTGAATCTAAGAAGAACGAGAAAGAGCTTAGACGAACACTTGAGAGGCTAACATCTCCTGAATTTGAGAAACCTGGAGTATATGGTGACGATTTGCGGAGTATCAAACACAGGATAGAGGTATATGAGGAGGAACGCTATCGCCTAGCGCTAGTGCGAGCCAGAGTAACATCAATGACTGTGGATGATCGTCCGACGAAGCAAGCGCTTGGATTAGAGAATAGTCATGCCAGACGGAATCATATAGATGCCATTGAAGTCAACGGTAACAAAGTTTCAGACAATGAGAGCATAGGACAAGCGTTT
This sequence comes from Rhipicephalus microplus, assembly GCF_013339725.1. Lineage (NCBI taxonomy): Eukaryota > Metazoa > Arthropoda > Arachnida > Ixodida > Ixodidae > Rhipicephalus > Rhipicephalus microplus. The sequence continues at coordinate 132,703,725 of NC_051170.1, forward strand.
GGCAAACACACAGAAAGACTCTTCGCTGCCACGCCCATTGATTCAGAGGCATTTGAGCAGCAGTTCCTTAGCAGAATGCCGAAGTTGTCAGATGACACCGAATCAGCTTTAGAGCTATCTATAACGCCAACGGAAGTAGAAAGGGCTATAGATAAAATGAATCCTGATAAATGTCCGGGGCCGGACGGGCTTTGTGCTTTGTTTCATTAGGAGTTTAAAAATGAACTATTCCATGTACTTGCAGATGTCTTCAATCAAGCTTATAAACTTTATAGCCTCCCTGGGTCCTTCAGTAAAGCACATACAGTTTTGACACCTAAGACAGAACACTCGGAGAAGTTAAAATTAGTTTCTTCGTATAGACCTATATCACTAATTAATTGTGATTAGAAAGTTTTAATGAAAGTACAAGCATGGCGACTTCAAGGGGTAATCAATAAATTGGTAGGGCCTCACCAAACATTCGGGATTATGGGACGCTCCATTGTGACCAATATACACAAGATGCGCTGCGTGCTCGAGTGTAGCGATGCCAATCAAGTAGGGGTAGCCATTCTACCAATTGATCTCGAGAAAGCTGTAGCGGCGAAGAAGAGAGACGTGAGACGGTGATAGGCAGCCGACGAGGCCGTGGCGATCGCGCTACTTTATTCCACGCCCGAAGCCGAGCCGCGGTAGCTGTCCCCGTCCGACGCGCCAGGTGCGTGAGCTCGCTCTAATCATCGCGCCGCTCGAGCAAGCATCAGCTGCGTGAGAGGCGCGGCGCGGTGATTGAGAAATTATGATAGTGATGATGGCACTACAAAGCCTTTGATTGTGTTTCCCACAACATTCTGCTTGCCATTCTTGACCATGTCGACGTTGGTTTTGTAATCAGAGATGGAGTATCTATGGCATACCGGAACTGCACGACCCGACTAATAATCAATAAGACGCTAGGAGATACAATTAACACAAAGCGTTCTGTCCGTCAGGGCTGTCCGCTGAGTCTCCTACTTTTCAGTTTATATATAGAATTGTGCTTAGCTATAACTCAAAACAGTTGCATTCGTGGCTTTAGATTACAAGAATTCGAAGTTAAAATTTTGACATATGCCGACGATGTGGCTGTTGTATCAATCAAGATAGCGTTACCACTACCATCAGTGTGGTTAAAAGGTTCGGCAATGCAACTGGCAGTCTAGTAAACTGGAAAAAAGTGTCTGGGTTTCTGGCATGGAGAGTGGTCGTCAAAACCAGACTATTTTGCCAATGTTAAATGGGTGACCACACCTCTCAAGTACCTTGGGAAGCCACTGAAAATTTATAAAGATAATGAGAAATACTGACAAGAACAAGCGAAAGAAATCCGGATGAAAGCCAATAGATGCAACGGTAATCATCTGTCAGTGTTTTCTAGGGTGACTGTCTGTAATCTTTTCTTTGCCTCAAAACTTTGGTATGTGATGTAAGTAATGCATTGTTCAAGGGCAAATTTACAGAAGTTTCATCGCATCTTCGCAGTGTTCGTGTGGGCTTCGAACTGGGAGAGATGCAGTCGAACTAGATGTATTGAAAAGTGAAACACGGAGGGCTTGGTTTAACACATCTTTTCATACGCTAAGTCGTAAATAGGTTCTTTTTTTTCGCTACACAAGGGACCCTTTCTTACGTACAGTGTGCCAAATGAGACTGATGCGTGCTTTACCTTGATATATGGTTAGTACGAATGACATGACCAGTGCTGGGCGCGGGTATATTAGGAGGTTATTCTAAATGTACGGTTTTTATCTGTTAGATTTTCCAATGAATATTTGTTTTCAATGACTCGAAATAAGTTGTACAAAGATGTATGCGAGGTCGTTTTACCTGAACCCCTGTACCGTGCCATGTACGCTGGAGGTGAAGGCAAAGACGTGCTTAAACGAGTGAAGAGAATGCAAGTGGCTCCTGCCGCGAAGTCTTTATTTTTCAAGCTGCACACAGGTACTTTATCTGTCAGGACATTTGAAGCAGACTGTAATTTTACTCACCTTGGGGGACAAATTGCCTTATCTGTCAAATACCCGAACTATTGAGCATGTTTTCTTACATTGTTGGGAGGGAGTATACTTTTGGGATGTACTTCAACGAACGTTACAGAAAGATGTGCCTTTAAATTCATATGCGTAAAATTTCTGCCAATAGTTGACGAAGAGGGAATGCCTTTTGATTTGATTATGCTATGTGGACTTCACTGTTTATGGCGGGCACGTATGGCGGGTTCCTATCGCGATCAGGATGCATGGCCTGCACGAATGTATTTCCGTGAATGTATGGCCAAGCTTGTTGAACTGCAGAAAACTCAGGAGATTTTACCTGAGTGATCTTCGAGGGCGGAGCCCTTGGTAGCACTTAGGGAATTTTAATTTCTGTCGGACTGTTACTCCTTGTTTTTGTTGTGCTTGTGGTTTGATGTATGCGCCTCTAAACAGACAATAAAGCAAAAAATAGCAAACACGTCCAAGTGTGTGCCGCTGTGGATAATGATTTATCGTGCTTTTGTTCATTGAGTTCACCCTATATACGTACTGTTATAGACCTTGTGTGCATGTGTAGCCATATGCATTGCATCAGCATGTATTAGGTGTCCGGTGTGATAGGGGGTATGTAAACGTATGTCGCTGCAGGTAACGTTTTTTAGTATCGTTCAGTCCCTCCAGATGGCGCCAGCTACCACCTACTTCACGACTATGACGCTCTCACACCTCCAGCTACTTATATAACGTTGAACATCTATCTATAAAAGCTGCATTACTGAGTCGGAATGGTTTCGCCGTGATCGAGTCTATGGTTTGGAAGCACATCTCGTGACCTACGGCCCCAAACACGCATGGATAAAGTAGCTACACTATGTGAATCTGCGAGAAATAATTACAGCAAGCCTAGCATACACTCTTCTGGTGAGGTCTCAGCAGTATCCGTGTCTTTCAGAGGGAATGTCGCCTCACTGGCCGGACGAAACCTACTTGCTCCGTCGTTCTCTTTCGCAATGTTTTCATCACTACCGCTTCGTCTTCTTGTTTTTATAATCAGTTCGGCCGATATCAAGCTCAGCGGGAGCGTTGTTTGTAGCTTTCAGTGCCGTGTACTCTTTATCAGTCGAGAATCGATGCATTTGCTAAGCCTACTCGCTCCGCTAACCTGGGTTCAGCCATGTTGATTTTCATAGAAAGGACCACGTTTCTCTGTGGATGAAGGAGCAACGTTTCTCTATTTAAAGACGAACATTGGGGCAACGCCTCCTCTAGATAGATGCCTGAGGAATGGCTCGCGCTCCCAGTGGAGTTGGCCTGCCTTCAGTTTTTAACAAGCTTCGCATGGTGACGCTCGCGACCGACACTATCATCACGGTGGCGGGCGGTACCAGCTAAGCATTTTTCATCTGCGGCCCATAGGGGCGCGTCAATCGAGAATCGTTTGAGACCTGCAACTGCGCACCACTGTTTCGGAGGCTATACAAAGTGTTGCGTAGTTGCACCATCCGCCACAGGCGACGCTAGCGAACGAGAACATTTTCGCAATGAAGGAGGGAAAGGGTGTGGCAGCTGTTTTTCTTCTCATGCGGCAGGCATATTTCTAGAGGAGGCGTTGATTGGGGACATCGCCATTCCTCCCTAAATGGACAAAACGTCACTCCATTTTTTTAAGAGTGCACTCTAAAAAAAGAGCGAGTAAAAAGGGTGTCTTTTTGTCCCAAAACATTATTCGTCATCTATATTGCGTTCCACCCTTGCGCTATCGCCCCGCGCCCTGTACATTATGGTCACCATCGACATGCCCATTATCAGCGTTACGTTGCATTCTCGATAGGAAAGTGGCCAGCGCCGAGTTTTTAAGAAAGGAAGCGCACGCAAGCCTGATGACGATTATTGTTGGGGGACAAAAAGACACCCTTTTTACTCGATATTTTTTAGAGTATGTATGCACACACCCATGGCTTTAAGAGCTCAGCCCATAAAAGTCACAGCGTATTCATGAAGTGAATGATGATGAGTGGGGCAAAGCGTCTGTCCATCCGTTCGTGCTTCTGTCTGTCCGTTCGTTCATGCTACCGCCCGTTTATTCCTGCATCCTTACATGCGTTCGTCAGTCCATCCTTGCTTCCGTCCATCCATTTATGCGTCCGTGCCTCTGTCCGTGTGTCCATCTGTCCGTGCGTCTGCTTCAACGAACGTACGAACAGAGAGAAGCACGGGCGCACGAACGGATGAACGGAAGCATGGACGGTTGAACGGATGGGCGAACGGAAGCACGTACGGTTGGACACACAGATAGACGTTCGGACGTTTCGCCTACTCAGTGGCATGTTGCACCATTGAAACGACGACAGCGCACCACCGCACAGTGACGCACTGACGGACCAAATGTCCATAGGGCCCGTGTGGCGGCCCAGGGGCTTGACCCTCTGTCCCGATGTGGGAGCAGCCAGCATTAGTCCGGGACTGATCCTCAGGATTTCAATAAAGTTCTCCATACCATATAGCTGGCGTAGGTAAACGAAACCAAACGAAACCTTGTTTTCAACAATTTTATTTGTAGGACTGGAGACTGGTAAGCATAATAAACCCTTTATCATTTAATTTTAGGCATTCAGAAGCATGTATAGTGTGAGCACGGAGAAAAATGGAAATTGATGCACATTATGTGGAAGCGCGAACCAAAAAACAAACAGTCGTGCCGCACTGCTTGCACAGTACCATACCGCACAGTCGTATCGCACAAAAAAGTTTACCGAATACTGTCAACGATGTGTTGCGAAATCTTAAGCTACGCAAGTGTAGGGACGTAAGTGGTATACCTTTACCTACACCAGCGAAAAGTTTTTGGAGTGCGATAGATATATCAGCCAGTGCTCGACATAGTCTGTACTTCGGACATCTGCGTTGGGGCTTTGCGTAGTACGTACCTCGTTTCCGCATGAACGCTAATGCATGCACTGCTGTACATGCAAAAATGCTACTTACGTGGCCTTTATTTTGTGTAAACATTGATCGATTTACTTGTAATAAAAAGATTTATTGCTGCAAGCATGTTTGATCAGCGTTGTCGTTTCGCTCGGCCTTTATGCGGCATCACAACCTACTAAAGTAATTATGCAAGATACTTATGAGCTTGTAGTAAGTAGTTTACTGCAATGTACTATATAGCAACGAGACAAATTGAGAAAGGTGGCTACTGTAGTGGGTGGGGCAGGCATGACATAGAAGCACACGACGATGATGTCGTCTGCTGTGCGGAACGCCAGCTGTCATATCTGTAACTAGCAAGGACGACGATACAGCACGATGGCCAGAACAAGAGGAGACATTGGCTTATTCAGTCACTGATTATATAGGCGCACGATAGCGCACCGTGAGTATTCGCGCTTGTCCGATGCGCAGTCGTGATGCAGTAGCCTTGCCGGATACATCCTTTCTGTTAACAACGAAATTACATGCCCACAGAAACAGTGGTAAGTACATGGCTTTTCAAAAAATGATATCATACACTTGCTTAAAGTCCTTGTCATAATGAAGACGCTGTGGTGGCTTCACGGTTCGAGTCGACCTTCTCAAAGCTGGCGTCGGTGGTGAAGTTGACTGACGCACCACAGGTGGCAAAGGGTCACCCGACGTCGGAACTTCGCGACGTCGGCCATTGGCTGGCGAGGTTGAAGTTGCCACTGTCGGATGGCCACCAACGTTGTTGTCCGCTGAGCTGGTATCAATGTCGTCGTCGCTTTCCTCGATGAACCGTTCGCCAGTTTGAAGTAGGTGACGACGGTTGCGCCTTAACAGCTTCTGGTCCTCCGTTTTGACAAGGTAGGACCTTGGATATGGCGAACCCACCACTTCAGCTTTTCGGGACCATGCAGCGTCTCTGAGCCTCCCGACGACACCCTTCTGCAGAGGAGGCAAAGGTCTTCCCCCTTGGGCCTGGCTGTGCTTTTTGACGTCGGTGGCAGTCACCGTACTGAAGTCCGGGAGGTTGGCGCGAAAGCACCTTCCTTGCAGTAGTTTACCAGAGATCGTCGTCCTCCAGTGGGGTAGAGCGGTAGGCCAGCAGGCCCAGCCAGAAATCGTCGCCTGAATCTGCAGTTTTTTTTAAGATGCGCTTCACAACCTGCACACCTTTTTCCGCAAGCCCGTTTGACTGCGGATAATGAGGGCTTGAAGTGACGTGCGTGAAATCGTACCTCCTTGAAAACGAAAGAAATTCATGGCTGGAAAATTGTGGGCCGTTATCAGTGCATACTTCGACGGCACGCCAAATCTGGCAAAAATAGCGCTCAGTGCTGCGATGGTTGATTGCGCCGACATGTCAGGTAGTTTCTTAACTTCCGGAAAGTTTGATAACTGGCGTCAAATACAAAGATGTACGAGTCCCCCGCAAACGAAAAAATATCAGCTCCAACTCTATGCAATGCACAACCTGGCACGGGCTGCATTTGAAGCGGTTCCTTGCGCTGTTTGTAAGCATACTTGCAGCATGTAGGACAAAGTTGCACCATGGAAGCAATCTCAGCGTTAAGCCCCGGCCAAAACACGAGGCGTCTGGCCCTTTCTTTGCATTTTTGCATGCCGAGGTGACCTGCATGAATTTTTTCAAGCATCGTTTGTCGCATGCTTTTCGGAATAACAACCTTCGACGCCTTTAAAAGTATTCCGTTAACAAATAAGAGTTCTTGCTCAAAAGGCTTTACTTCACCTTGTACTGGGAGCCCCACCGACAAACTTGCGATCACCGACTGTGCCGTTGCCGCTTGCAGTTCTTTCTGCGTTGCTTCTGTGACACGGTAACCTAGAAGCTGGATTGCGTGAACTTCCACGTCGGTAGTAGCACCAGCGTCGTCTTGGTTGTCAGCAGTTGACCGGGACAACATGTCAGCAAGAACAAGATGCTTCCCAGGAATATACTGCAAAACAAAATCATACTTGAACACCCTCAAAAAGAACCGTTGAAGGCGAGGTGGCATGTCACCAATTTCTTTTTGAGCAATTGACAAGAGTGGCTTGTGGTTCGTTTCAATTGTGACTTTCTGGCCATAGACGAACTTGTGAAATTTTTTGCATCCAAAGCGAATTCCTAAGGCCTCCTTTTCTATCTGTGCGTACATTTTTTCTGCCTTAGTCAGTACACGAGATGCGTAAGCTACGGGCTGCCACTCGTTATTGTGACGTTGCAGAAGAGGCACCGACGCCGTCCTTCGATGCATCGCAAGACAACCTTGTTTCCCGTCGTGGGTCAAATATTGCGAGCACGGGTGTGGTGGTCAGAATTTGCGTGACGTTTTTCCACTCTTTGGCGTAGTTTTCTGTCCACTCAAACTCAGAACTGGCCTTGATAAGAGTTCATAACAGAGCCGTTCTTTCAGATAGCTTCGGCACGAACTTTCCAAAGTAGTTCAACACACCAAGCATACGTTGAACATCGGCCTTGCATGTTGACACTGGCATTTGAACCAAACATTTCACGAGCCCTGGATTTGGCGATATGCCCTTCGCACTTATGATATCACCCAGAAACCATAGCTCTTTTACGCCAAACTTGCACTTGTGCGGTATAAACGTTAATCCAGCTGTTTCAGCAGTTTTGAGGACTGCTACCAGGCGCTCATCATGCTCTTCCTTCGTTGAGCCCAAGACCAGGATATAATCTATATACATGAGCACACCTTGCCGACCATTCAATATCTGACAAAGTGCCTGCTGAAACACCTCGGGTGCAGATGAGATACCAAAAAGAAGCCTTAGAAAACGGTATCTGCCAAAAGGCGACGAGAACGTACAGATCTTTGATGTTGTCTTGTCCAAGGGCACCTGATAAAAGCCGGCGTTTGCATTCATACAGCTAAAATAAGTAGCACCGGTTAGCCGTGCTTCCAAGTCCTCGAGTCTGGGTAAAGGGAAATGCTGCCTCTTGATATACTTGTTCACTCGTCTGGGGTCCATGCAAACCCTTAGAGCACCGTCTTTTTTTCACCAGTACCAGAGGGCTTACCCAGTCGGTTGGCTCATTTTCTTTGACAATGATGCCCCCCAGGTCATTCGCTGTAGTTCCTTCTTCAGAGGTTTCTGAAGTGCAAGTGGAACCCGGCGAGCAGGCTGAACAACCGGAACCGCTTCTGGATCTAGGACCATTCTGTACTGCGTTTTCAAGCAGCCGAGCCCTTGGAACAGGTGCCTGAAATCTTTCAAAAGTTCATACTCAGACGAGGCAATGACAGCGTCCACCGTACGTCGAACCAATCCAAGCGCTTCACTGGCATCGAGCCCAAGGATGGCTTGGCGCCCATTTTTTACGATGAAGAATTTCACGCTTATCTCGGTGGTTCCGACAGACACTTTCTGTGACGTTGTTCCATAACTTGAAATAACGCCCCCGTTGTAGGCGCGCAACACTGATCCGGTAGGTTGCTACGCTTCTTTTGATTCAAGCTTACGGTACGTTGTAAATGGAAGTAAGCTTGCCTGCAAACCGGTGTCCACTTTGAACGTCACTTCTCTGCCATTTACTCGAGCCTTGATTGTCTAGTCTTTCTTGCGACAATTTTCGGAGCCAATTTCGAGAATCTCAAAGTGATTCTCAACGAGATTAGCTACTTCGCTAACAGTGGTAGACTTCTGGAAACAACTTGCAAAGTGGTTGTATTTGCGGCAAGAATGACATAATTTACCATACGCGGGGCATTGCTTAGGTTTATGTTTGTGGTTGCACTTCCTGCAGCAAATATCTTGATTATCGCGACTCTGCTTTTTTTCCGCTGCTGCCGTTTTTTCGTCACCGTTTCGCCACTTGAAATTGCGTCAATGCTGTCTTCTGTCCCATTCAAAACTAGGCTCCTTAGTGCCGCTGCTTCTGCCGCTTTACACATTTCCTCGGCTTTTAGTAGCGTCACGCCTCTCTCGGCAAGCATTCTTTCACGCAGCTTTGGGTTGTTCGTACCAAACACAATTTGGTCTCTAATCAGTGAATCGTGCTGATTCCCAAAGTTGCACTGTGTCACCTGCTTCTTTAAGTACCGCACAAACTTCTCAAAAGGTTCTTTCTCCGCCTGGCTTCGTGTACGGAAAACGTATCTTTCGTAAATTTCATTGCTCACCTCGGAGGAGTAGGCGTCGAACTTCTGCACGACCGTGTCGTAACATTCCTTGATTTCTTCGGGGCCGTACTGAAAGTTCTTGAAGATGTCGAGCACTTCGTCTCCCGCGAAGCTCAGCAAGAGCGCCACTTTCGAGGAGTAACTTCTCGGGGCCTTCTCGGCTGCCGTTGCTCGCAGAAAAAGCTCGAACCTTTGCTTGAAGCGCTTCCAATTTTCAGACAAGTTGCCTGATAGGCGCAATGGCTCTGACGGCTTCAGTAGGTCCATGGCAATACCGCGCCGTTGCTGCCGTGCTTCGGTCCGCGGTGGCCACTTCTGACACCATGTAACTAGCAAGGACGACGATACAGCATGATGGCTAAAACAAGAAGAGACATCGGTTTATCTAGTCACTGATTATATAGGCGCACGATAGCGCGTCGTGAGTATCTGCGTATGTCTGATGCGCAGTCGTGATGCAGTAGCCTTGCTGGATACAATATCAAAACACCCTTGTGCTTTTGTGAACTATTTCATTTTATGCACAACAATAAAATATGCCAACAATATTCTTATTATTTGTTATTTACAGTAAAATGTTATTTTACAGTAAAGTAAACTGAACACTTTTAGTTATAACCTAAATAGTTATATTCCAATTTTTCAGCATTAACTACTGAATCCAGACGGTGCCATCACCGCATCCAAATTTTCGTCATCATTGTCTTTATGGGTTTGTCACTCCCTTGGCTTCGTCCCAGTCATCACCATTCACTTCGTTTATTTGCTGTGAGAATCCGTAATGAATTCTAGTTATATTAATCCCAAGGGCATATACCACAAACGCCATCTATTGAGAAAGTCATAAACTAGATGTTGGTAACTACTACATAAGGAGGAGAGCATGACCTACGGGCTAAGGAGAGTCGCTCATAAAAGCCGCTAACGTAGGAGAAGGAAACAGCCCGCGCATGGCAGCATGAAAACGTTGAACGCGAAACGGTTACGCAGACGTTCCATTAGCATGAACGGCCCCTAATTTGACATGACGCTAACTAGGACTGATTGGGAACGATTCGCCGATGACGCACCTAAGGCATGGTGTCCGAGATTGTGCGCCGACACGCAGTCTTGGTCATTGATAACCCTCTTTATTAGCAGGAAAACAAACCGACTGCGTGAGCATGGCGGAGTCTCCGTTGTAGTTACGTTCTCTGCCTTCCGCTTCGTGTTAGCGTGTAACAGCTCGTTGCCAGAGAAGTGCAGCTTCCACAAGCACCGACGCTTATTTGCCGCCAACTACGAGTGGTGCGATAGCATCGACTAATAAAACTGTGGCAGTAAGCACTGCAGCAGGACAACGATGTCGACCGGTGAATGGGGCACCTCGATGGAGTGAAACAGGCCTGCCCTGCCGTGGTGGTCTGGTGGCTAAGGTACTCGGCTGCTGACGCAGAAATTGCGAATCGGATCCTGGCCGCTTCGGCTGCTTTTATTAAAGACGATAGTCTTTCTTGTGAACCTTCAACGCAAAAATGTTTATCTGTCTGTCTCTACATTTGTCTGTTTGTCCACTATTGACGGCACTGGGTACTTGAAATGGCCGATCTCATCCGCAGCACTCACATAGGTTGCCCAAGATTTAGCATTCATACATGTGAAATTGTCAATTAAAAAGCAATTATTGCGCCTGTCTGGGGCGCCATACCACCACGTATATATTCTGGATGTGCATATTTTTCATGAAAAGGCATGCATAAGTAAATCTGAGGACCGTAGTGCTTATCACGCTGCGCTGACCATGCAATGCTTGCACGAAAAGGCGATTGATTCCAATGCTTTGCTATTTCTATGGGAAATATATGGACTCTCACGGCTGTATTTTGCCGCCGGCGTCAAGTTAACGTCGGCGTCGCCGTTGACATATATATAGACAAAGCAGATATACAGGCGTGAGCTAATCTGTGTGGCTGGTGCTGCTTGCTTAACCGGCTGTAAATACATCGGTGACCCCTCCGAGTCGGTCTCCTTCTCGTAACATATTTAGTGGAGCTGTGGGATCCCCGTCCTCACCATGGAACTTCGAAGTGAATGCTCCCTCGCGGCTTACAACATGACCACTCAAGACTCGGCTACATCCTGTCCGGTCGCCCATCCTTCTGCCCGGCCTGTAAACCCAGCGCCCGCAACAACTTTCGGGATGCTCCCCGCACTCAAAGACCCCGGCTTGTTCTCGGGCAGCGAGAGTTCCGACGTCGACCAGTGGCTACGCCTCTATGAACGCGTCAGCGCCACTTACAGGTGGGATCCCACTCTTATGCTCGCAAACGTCATCTTTTATCTCGACGGAACCCCTCGTGTTTGGTTTGACAACTAGGAGCATGACATAACAAGCTGAGACAGCTTCAAGGAAAAGATCCCTTAGCTGTTCGGCAACATCTCTGGTCCTCGCGAAGCTGCGAAAAATGAGTTGTCAACTCGCGCACCATCTTCCACGGAGCCGTACATCGGTTACATTCAGGCTGTACTCTCACTATACCGCCAAGTTGCAAAAACATGTCCGAACCTGAAAAAGTTGCGCATATCCTAAAGGGTATCGCCACCGATACGTTCAACTTGTTGGTATTCAACAATGTGTAATCTGTTGATGCGATCATTAAAGAATGCCACCGGTTCCAACAAGCTAAACGCAGACGCATCTCTTATCAGTTCCAGTGCCTTCCAAACACCATTGCGACGTCCTCGTGTCTCGACACATATGAGCCACCAGACACCTGTGACAACTTGACGCGAATCGTCAGGCGGGAACATGAAGCGGCTGCTCCAGCTAAGGTGGGACCAACGTTTCCTGACACCTCTCCTCCAATTACGTTGCCTCTCATTCAAGCAGTCGTCCGGCAGGAAATCGCTAGCTTGGGAATTCACACTATCTCACCACCTCCCCGCACCGGCTACCAGCCCCGATACACACCTGCACGCCCCTTCCCGACCAGCTCTCCCTCAACGTTCCATGATCCGTCTGCATGGCGAACACACGATGACAAGCCGATATGCTCCTCGTGTCACAGAATCCGGCACATTTCTCGCCATTGCAGAAGTCGCTGGGGTCCTCCTGCACAATCGTCCTCTCGTTCCTTCTATGCACGTACTGCCTATCGCCACGAGACCAGCCGTGACCAATTTGCTCAGGAACCTGCTTCTGAACACCGCTACACCAGCTCTCTATCCCCCCAACGTCGCCAGTCTCGTTCTCCACAGCTCCGCCGACCTTCTTCCCCCGCCTTCCCACGAGGTTCCGCGACGGAAACCTAAGTGTTGCAGCCCCCGGAGGTGGCGCTGCATCGCTTGGACTGACCGAGAATTCTCTCTTGACAATACCGACAAAGCGGAACCTTATAGACCTACAAGTAGACGACGTACATGTTGCTGCTCTTGTCGACACCGGCGCTCCACATTCCGTGATGACGAGTAATTTTCGCCGCGAGCTCAAGGAAGTTCTCACACCTGCGACCACTCAGTTTGTCCGTGTTGCAGATGGTGAAACAGCATCCATCGTTGGAATGTGCTCCGCTCGTGTGAGCATTGCGGATCGACACACAGTTGTTCTCTTCATCGTCCTTGATAAATGCCTCCACGACGTAATCTTAGGCCTCGACTTACTGTCCGCGCATTCTGCCCTCATAGACTGTTCGACCAGTATACTCCGTCTACTCTTGCCCGCAACACAACCTCTTGCTCAACGGCCGAGTCACCTCTGCACAACGGGACACGCGCACCTCGATCCACAGACACTGACCCACATAGAGCTCGTCTCAATACCACCAGTTCCCGACGGTGACTATGTTCTGGCCCCTATCACCGATATCCACATAAACCACGGCATTACATTATCGCACACCATTCTGTCCGTTGCAGGAAATTCTACTTGCCTCCCAGTTGTGAACTTCAGCTTGACACCTCAAGTTCTGCCACAAGGAATATCTTTGGCGTTGCTCGGTACCTTAGATGACAATGCGGTAGATGTTTTCGCGGTGGCCGCTCCTTCTGACCCCCACGCTCAACATTGATCTGCCACTTGCTCCGACAGCACTATTACGACGATGATCGCTTCCAACTTAACGCCGCAGCACACTGATGAGTTCCACCGGGTTCTGCTTTCCTACATCGACGTTTTTGACCTCAGCGGCTGTCCGTTGGGGAAAGCTACCGGTATGACCCACCGCATAAACACTGGTAATGAGCATCCTTTTCATAGGCGTCTATACCAAGGGTCGGCGACCGAGCGTCACATTATCCAAAATGAGGTTGACGAAAGGCTCGCCAAGGACATCATTGAGTCATCCTGCAGTCCTTGGGCTTCTCCTGTAGTGCTAGTCCACAAGAAAGACGGCGCATGGCGTTTCGGCGTTGATTATCGACACCTCAACAGAATTACCAAAAAAGACGTGTACCCTCTGCCACGAATAGATGATGCCCTTATTTGCCTCTACGCGTCCCACTATTTTTCCTCCATAGAACTTCGTTCCAGCTACTGACAGACAGAGGTAGATGAAATTAACCGTGAAAAGACGGCATTTATCACCCCCGATAGCCTATATCAGTTCAAGATCATGCCCTTCGGCCTTTGTAATGCTCCAGCCACCTTCGAACGAATGATGGACTTCCTGCTCAGAGGATTCAAATGACCCACCTGTTTGTGCTACTTGGACGACGTCATCGCCTTTCCAGCAATATTTGAAACTCATATAGAGCGCCTCTCAGCCATCTTAGGAATCTTCCCTCCTGCTGGCCTGCAGCTCAACTCGTCCAAATGTTACTTTGGGCGCCATCAAATCACAGTACTTGGACACTTAGCAGACGCCAACGTTGTACAACCAGACCCGGCAAAAATCAGCGCTGTCAAAAACTTTCCTGTACCAGAAAGTGCGAAGGATCTACGCAGCTTTATCGGACTATGCTTCTACTTCCGACTCTTCGTGAAAAATTTTGCGCACATAGCGAGGCCGCTTACGTAGCTCCTCAAGAAAGAAGTCCCGTTTTCTTGGGGCTCCGAAGAGGCTTCTGCGTTCTCGACCCTCGTCGCTCTTCTCACTACTCTAATTCTGGCACACTTCAACCCTGCTGCCCCTACGGAAATCCGTACAGATGCAACGGGACATGGCATTGGTGCAGTGCTGGCTCAGAAACAACATGGCCATGATTGCGTTATTGCATATGCCAGCCGCCTCCTATCCGCCCCTGAACGTAACTATTCGATCACAGAGCGTGAGTGCTCGGCTCTTGTATGGGCGGTGGCGAAATTTTGACCTCATCTATACGGACGCCCATTTTCGATAGTTACCGACCACCACGCGCTCTGCTGGCTCAACTCTCTGAAAGCCGCCTCGGTCGCTGGGCTTTGCACCTGCAAGCGTTTTCCTCTTCTGTGGTCTACAAATCTAGCTGCCTACACCATTATGCCGATCGCCTCTCCCGGTACTCTGTTGACGATCCTGAGGACACTGACGAGCCCACGTAGAACTCTATCTTGTAAGTGTCCGACTTCCTTAATATTGGGGAAGAAAAGCAGCGTGATCCAGTGCTGCTTGACATCATCAGTCGTATGGAATCCTCCCCAAATCATGCTTCTGTCTGCTACTTTGTCATTCAAAAGGGTGTGCTATACCGTCGCAATTTCTGACCAGATGGGCCCGACCTTCTCATTGTTGTGCATAAGTATTTGTGCCGCTCTGTTTTTACCGAACTTCAAGACGCCCCTACGGCTGGACAGCATGGCGTATCCCGCACGTACGAGCGCGTCCGGCGCCGTTTCTTCAGGCCGGGCCTTGCTCGCTCAGTACGCCGATACTTCGCCACGTGTGACCTATGCCGACGTCGTAAAACACCGTCGCTGCAACCCGCTGGCCATCTTCAACCAATCAGCATACCCGCGGAACCATTTTACCATGTTCGGTTAGACCTGCTTGGTCGTTTTCAAACATCAACATAGGGAAACAAATGGATAGCCGTTATTGCAGACTAGGCTACATGCTACGCTATTACGCGAGCTCTACCGACCAGCTGTGCAACCGACGTCGCTGACTTTTTGTTACGGGACGTTATATTGATTCACGGTGCTCCGAGACAGCCTCTCAAAGACCGTGGCCGTACATTTCTATCCTAAGTCATCGCCGACATTCTCCATTCTTGTTCTACGCAACACACACTGACAACCGCTTACCACCCTCAAACAATAGGCCTCACGGAACGATTTAACCGTATACTGTAGCAAATATGCTCGCTACGTACTTGTCGCCCGACCACCGAGACTGGGACCTTCTCTTACCCTATACGCAACTTTCGCGTATAACTCATCCCGTCACGACACAGCGGGCTTTTCATCATTCTACTTATTGTACGGAAGAGAGCCGACTTTTCCACTGGACACAGTCATCTCAGCTCACACCTCGTCCACAAGCGAGTATGCCTGCAACGCGATTGCGTGAGCTGATCATGCTCGTCAGCTCGCTCGCGCTCGGCTGATGGCATCGCAAACCAACCAATGCCGTCGGCGCGATGCAGAACATAGAGACATACATTTCGCTCCCAGTACCCTCATTTCACTCTGGTCCCCTCATCGTCAGCTGGGCCTATCAGAAAAACTTCTGTCTCATTACACGAGATCCTACCATATATTGCGTAAAGTCACACCTATCACCTACGAGATCAGCCCCATCTATCCATCATCATCTACTATGCGGTCCAGTGATATTGTACACGTCTCGCGGATCAAGCCCTACAAGAATGCGTCATATAACGACCTTTAAAATCTGTGTGGCTGGCGCTTCTCGCTTAACCGGCTGTAAATACATCGGTAACTACCCCTCCGAGTCGGTCTCCTTCTCGTAACTATATATATATATATATATATATATATATATATATTGCCACGTCTCATTTCCCAAGTTTTTGTTATCGTCCCAAAACACCACACGATTCTTAGCGCAAACCGCGCCTGCAGTTCTCTAGAAGGTTCCGGACTGTAGTGGATCATTTCGATAAGATCACGCCCACTGTGCGAACGGTACAGATTGTTCGGGAAGCTACGCCACCGCCAGCGATAACGCTAGAACATTCGACGGCAAGAGTATAAATGCCGACGCGCTTCGCCGCTTGTCAGTTGTTGATCGAAGGCCGACGCTCCGTTCGCCGCTATCAGTCAGAGACTGCTATCTGTGCGAGACTGCTGCTGTAATTGGACTTTCCGTTTACCGGGCACAGGTTCGCCCAAATAAACAGTTAAACCCCAACCAAAGTCTCCTGTCTTCGGCCACGTCACGACCCCGTGACATCTGGTGGAGGTGCTGGGTAAACGGAAAGTCCAATTACAGCAGCAGTCTCACACAGATAGCAGTCTCTGACTGAGAGGGTCGGCCCTCTGTCGTTCAGCGAAGTCGTCGGTAGTTATCGTTCCTAAGAAGTAGTCGTCATCCGGGTCGTCGGGTAGCGGTTGGTCGACAGGCGCACGAGAGAGACAGTCGGCGTCGGAGTGTTTTTTGCCAGACTTGTAAATGACAGTAATGTCATATTCTTGAAGTCTCAGGCTCCATCGTGCGAGGCGACCTGAAGGGTCCTTCAAGGTGGCTAGCCAACACAATGCGTGGTGGTCGCTCACAACTTTGAAGGGCCTGCCGTAGAGGTAGGGGCGAAATTTCGACGTAGCCCAGATGATGGCAAGGCACTCCTTTTCTGTTGTGGAATAATTTGCTTCTGATTTGGATAGCGATCGGCTGGCGTAACTAATAACCCTTTCAAGTCCGTCAGCCCTCTGCACAAGAACGGCGCCAAGACCTACGCTGCTTGCGTCAGTATGTATTTCTGTCTCGGCGAATTCGTCGAAATGGGCAAGTAACGGAGGCGTCTGGAGGCGATGTTTTAGCTCCTGGAAAGCGTGTTCCTGCGGCGTTTCCCACTTAAACTCCACGTCGGCCTTGGTAAGGTTAGTGAGAGGATCGGCGATGCGGGCGAAGTTTTTCACGAACCGCCTATAATAGGCACACAGGCCCAGAAATCGGCGCACTGCTTTCTTGTCAGTGGGCGGCGGGAAGTCGGCGATGGCGGCTGTTTTCCGTGGATCGGGACGAACTCCAGACTTGCTGATAACGTGCCCCAGGAACAAGAGCTCCTCATACGCAAATCTGCACTTTTCTGGCTTCAGTGTGAGTCCGGAAGTCTTGATTGCTTGAAGTACAGCTTCAAGGCGCCGAAGATGCTCGTCGAAACTCGAGGAAAACACGACGACGTCGTCCAAGTACACAAGGCAAGTCTGCCACTTCAATCCTGCCAGTACTGTATCCATAACGCGTTGAAAAGTTGCAGGCGCTGAGCAAAGGCCGAAGGGCATCACCTTAAACTCGAAGAGGCCGTCCGGTGTTATAAACGCCGTCTTCTCTCGGTCTCTTTCGTCGACTTCGATTTGCCAATAGCCAGTCTTGAGGTCCATTGACGAAAAGTACTTGGCGTTATGGAGCCGATCAAGTGCGTCGTCTATTCGTGGGAGAGGATACACGTCCTTTCTTGTGATTTTGTTCAGGCGGCGATAATCGACGCAGAAACGTAGGGTCCCATCTTTTTTCTTCACTAACACCACGGGGGATGCCCATGGACTCTTGGACGGCTGGATAATGTCATCCCGCAGCATTTCATCAACTTGTCTCTTGATGGCCTCACGTTCTCGCGTCGAAACCCTGTACGGACTCTGACGGAGTGGTCTGGCATTTTCTTCGGTTATGATGCGATGTTTCGTGATTGGGGTCTGCCGAATTTTCGATGACGACGAAAAGCAATCTTCGTATTGCAGGAGCAGGGCCTTGAGCTGTTCTTGCTTATCGTTCGGAAGTTTGGGATTGACGTCGAAAGCTATATGAGGGGCTTGGTTCCTCTGAGCAGGTTCCGCAGAATCGGCGAGGGCGAAAGCACTGGTGGCTTCGACAATTTCTTCGATGTATGCGACCGTTGTTCCTTTGTTCACATGTTTGTACTCATTGCTGAAATTCGTGAGCATAACCGTTGCTTTGCCTCCTCGCAGCTCTGCAATTCCTCTTGCGACGCAAATATTTCGGGTGACCAACAGATGCTGACTGCCTTCAACGACGCCTTCCAAGTCAGGTGATTTAGGAGCGCCGACTGAAATAATGACGCTTGAGCGAGGCGGAATGGTGACTTGTTCTTCCAGCACATTCAAGGCATGGTGTCCTGACGGCGTGCGCGGCGGTAGTGCTTCTTCTGTGGATAACGTTATCGACTTTGTTTTTAGGTTGATAACAGCACCATGGAGGCATAAGAAATCCATGCCAAGGATGACATCTCTCGAGCAACGCTGTAGGACTACGAAGTCTGTAGGATAAATACGGCCGTTAATGGTGACTCTCGCTGTGCAGATTCCTGCAGGCGTTACGAGATGACCTCCGGCTGTTCGGATTTCAGGGCCTTTCCAAGCTGTCCTAACTTTCTTTAACTTCGCGGCGAATGACCCACTGATGACAGAATAGTCGGCTCCAGTATCGACGAGAGCGGTCACACTGTGGCCGTCGATAAGAACGTCGAGGTCGCTAGTTCGCCGTCTCGCATTACAGTTAGGGCGTGGCGTCGGGTCACGGCTGCGTCGGCTTGTTCCGCTGCTTCCATGTTGCGTCGTCAGGCCACCTTCGGTAAGTGAGCTTTCATCGTCAGGGCTTTGCCTGTTTGGCGTTGTGTTCGGAAAGCTCCGTCGCGGCGTCGTCGTCGTCGGAGGATCTTCGGTAGTTCGTCGCACAGCAACCGCACCTCCACCGGTTGCTGCCCTTAGTTTCCCGGATACGGGCTAGGAGACCGGCCCCGCGTTGGGCCAGAGTACTGCCGGTGGTGCGGTGACGTGCAGCGGCTGGGCGACGGGGAACGCGAAGGGCTTCGTGGTGTCCACCGAGTTCCTGTCAGGTAGTCGGTGATGTCACGTGGTCGTTCTCCTGGCTGTGGACGCGGTGCATTGACGGCGAAGCCACGCAGTCCCATCTGTCGGTACTGGCAACGGCGGTATGTGTGTCCGGCCTCGCCGCAGTGGTAGCAGAGCGGGCGATGGTCAGGGGTGCGCCAGACGTCAGTCTTCCTCTGTGCACTGCGCTGGGCCGCTGGCGAACGGTATGACGTCGGTGGGGGTGGTGGCGGCGGTGGCGTCTGTCGACGGAAGTGCGATGGGGCGGCGTTTTGGCGTGGACGGGGAGGAGCGTTGTGGCGCAGTGCAGCGGCGTAGCTCATAGCTTCCGGCTCGGGCAGCGGTGCGTGGGGAACTTGAAGCGATTGCCGAACTTCTTCTCGCAGATTGGTATGGACCTACTGGGGCCGTTCCCGACGTCGGCTTTCGGAAACAAGTGGATCGTGGTAGCTACCGACTACCTCACCCGCTACGCCGAAACAAAAGCCCTGCCAAAAGGCAGTGCATCCGAGGTAGCTAAGTTCTTCGTCGAAAATATCGTCCTACGTCACGGCGCCCCGGAGGTCCTTATCACTGACAGAGGAACGGCATTCACTGCCGACTTAACTCAAGCGATCTTGGCATACAGCCAAACAAACCACCGCCGGACGACAGCGTACCACCCACAAACCAACGGCCTCACCGAGCGGCTTAACAAGACGATCGCCGACATGCTGTCAATGTACGTCGATGTCGAACACAAGACGTGGGACGCCATTCTTCCGTATGTGACCTTCGCATACAACACGGCGGTGCAGGAGACGACGCAGATATCTCCATATAAATTGGTCTACGGAAGGAGCCCGGCAACGACGCTCGATGCCATGTTACCCAACGTCACCGACGAAGAAAACCTCGATGTGAGGGAGTACCTTCAACGAGCCGAAGAAGCCCGACAACTTGCGCGTCTCCGTATCAAGAATCAACAGACGACCGACAGCCACCGTTACAACCTTCGACGACGCTTCGTGGAATACCAGCCCGGTGAACGTGTTTGGGTGTGGAGGCCAATACGCCGACGTGGACTAAGTGAAAAGCTTCTGCGACGGTACTTCGGACCGTACAAGGTGGTTCGACGTCTCGGCCCACTTGATTACGAGGTTGTCCCCGACGGCATCACGAACTCTCAACGACGCCGATCGCGACCTGAAGTCGTCCATGTCGCGCGCCTCAAGCCGTTTCATGCGCGTTAACAAACTGAACCAGTGTTTTTTTTTGTTGTATCGGAATTTATTCATTGTACTTTCTTGCATTATTATTGTACTTCCATCTTTAGTTAAAGCATCGGGACGATGCCTTTTTTCAGAGGGGGGCAATGCCACGTCTCATTTCCCAAGTTTTTGTTATCGTCCCAAAACACCACACGATTCTTAGCGCAAACCGCGCCTGCAGTTCTCTAGAAGGTTCCGGACTGTAGTGGATCATTTCGATAAGATCACGCCCACTGTGCGAACGGTACAGATTGTTCGGGAAGCTACGCCACCGCCAGCGATAACGCTAGAACATTCGACGGCAAGAGTATAAATGCCGACGCGCTTCGCCGCTTGTCAGTTGTTGATCGAAGGCCGACGCTCCGTTCGCCGCTATCAGTCAGAGACTGCTATCTGTGCGAGACTGCTGCTGTAATTGGACTTTCCGTTTACCGGGCACAGGTTCGCCCAAATAAACAGTTAAACCCCAACCAAAGTCTCCTGTCTTCGGCCACGTCACGACCCCGTGACAATATATATATATATATATAGTGGGAGTAATATTTCAATGGGCCAGTTAGTCTTCGTGCAGGTATGGGATATGGCACAACGGGAGCGTTGTCAACAAGGATAAATATATTTATTTCCCAACGGTTTCGTGAGGGGTCCTTCATTCATGCGGGGATGAGGACTTATCCCCTGATAAAGGGAGGACCCCTCCCGAAACTGTTGGGATATAAATATATTTATTTTTGTTGACAACGCTCCCGTTGTGCCATATATATATATATTTATATATATATATATATATATATATATATATATATATATATATATATATATATATATATATATATATATATGATTATATGAATGTATGTATGTGTGTGAAAACACAAGAAATAAAACAAATGAAAAAAGTCTCCTGTGCGCGGAATCAAAATTGAAGCCTCTTCGTCGTAGATACGAGGCGTTAATCACTCAGCCTCGAGGGAACTTAAACACGACTTCCCTCGAGGGACTCGAGGGAAGTCATGTTTTCAGCATTACCAGCAAGATGCCGCAATGAGCACGCATCGCCACATCGCGCAGCTGCGCGCGCTCTAATCTTCCAAGCGTACTTTGCCCCGCTTAGAACAGGGTAACTACGCTCCCTCGCAAGCCCTTATCTCACGGGGAGGATCGTACGTCTTGGCTTGACTAGGGTTTTACCTGGAATGAATTTATTGTAGCTACCGGGCGCACAAAGGTCACTACAATCATTGCAGTATTCGTTTGCGAAAAGTACGTGCTCTCCAGACACAACGAAGTAACAACTGAGATGCTTATTCACGTGCATCTGAACTTGTGAGTACGTTTCGTGCGTCATTTGCACGTGAGAAACGCGGGGCATGTTTCGATCTGCTTCCCAATCTGCGCGTGACCTTCTGATTTGTTCCTACCACGCGCATCGCTTCACCTTTGCGGCAAAGCGGGGATCTTTTAGGGGTGAAGTTCTTTATAGCGGCACCCGTTCATCTCTCGTAGTCGTTGTAGTAGTGTGTAACCAGTCTTACATTTTAACCTCCAAGGTGGTGCCGGTGGGAGATTTCTTCTGTGCGTTGTTGAGCAATAAAAAATTCGCAGCGTGCGACTTAACTAAAAGCCGAATTCTCCTGTTTCTCATTCCCTCTTAGCAGCCATTGGCATGTACATTGAGCACTATCTGACAAGAAAGGGTTGCTACGTCATACTCGCTAGGCGTAACCTCCTTGGTTTTCGAAAGGTTTAGCGAGCGTTCGGCCGCAGTGCCATGAATACAGTGAACTAGTATATACCATGAACTCGAGGTGATTAAAGGTGGGAAGTAGACACGAAGCGCAAGTCGTAAGAAAGTGTGCGTGTGTCTCCTCTCGTTCAGTC
Source organism: Rhipicephalus microplus (assembly GCF_013339725.1). NCBI lineage: Eukaryota > Metazoa > Arthropoda > Arachnida > Ixodida > Ixodidae > Rhipicephalus > Rhipicephalus microplus. The sequence goes on from NC_051170.1 coordinate 132,725,887, forward strand.
CTTGGAATGTCCACTGGATGGCGGTGCTTCTATATGAGGGATATATGATGAAAACATGCGATATGGTGGTACCTGGAGTGTTGAATAGTTCGACGAATCGACACACACAGACAGGACGGACGCACGAACGGATGGACGCATGGATGGACGCAGGAGCGGATGCATGGACGAACGCAGGGACGGACGCACAGATGGACGTGGGGACGCATGAACAGACGCACGCACGGACGGGTAGATGGACGCACGGGCGGCCACAAAGATGCACACATGGACGGATGGAATCGAGAACGAATGGACGGACGGATGCTTTGCCCCACTCTCTATCATTCACTCCGTGGATATGCTGCCATTTTTTGATAGAGGTGAAAATGCTGTAGGCCCGTATGCCAACGACAACGTGCTCGAGATTTATGGAAGGTGATAACGCTTTGTTTGAGCGTGAGTTACTGTCTATAGAGTCTGCACATGCATTTTGTGCTCATGCCTGTGGTATAACACAAGTTTAGGTGAAGCCTAACCCAGCTATAGCTAACCTAGCTTAAAGCTAACAACAACCTGTTAGCAATTAGATTAGACTTCAATACCACCCCATTTTGCTATTCGAAGCCTTTCGTGGCATTGTAAAGTTTTGCCATTTCAAGTGCGAAGCACCCTCGTGTTTCGGCTTGTAGGTTGGTGTTTTTGGGCACAGCACCATGCTATACGTCATGATGGCGACGACGACAAACAATAAGTGCACCTGAATGGTACCCAATGACGATGACATCACCCAGAGTTATTCGATCATATCAGAAGCGAAACTCTCCATATGTTTCATGTATCAAAATCCGAACACGGCATTGGCCGAAATGGCGAAAGTGAGTAGATGATAGCTTCATATTTTAACAACAAAGCTAACTAGAAAACTTAATATATTGTGTTTTTGCATTTAGCAAGATTGTGATTGCCGTTGCATTCTTCCAAACAGCATGGCAGCACCTAGAACTTGTTCTTAGATGAGTTGGTGCTTAAGGGTACTGAACATGTTACTTTGTCGCAGTATTGGAGACGTGCTAAAGGCAGAGGAGCTGCTCGTTCTCTTGATGCTCTGTCCTTTTTCATGTTTTCTGCATTGCGCTAGAAGCATAGTGGCTATAAGCGGCGAGTTTGTGTGGTATACATCTACCACAGCGTAAATGAATGGTGCAGCGATGTCGGTAGTTTATGAGATCTATGTGGAGAGCCCACGTTGTTTCCACTTCTGCAAAATAGTAAGTGGCAAGGCATGATGCTAGCGGGATGCAGCGTTGATCCAGGTGGATCCAACCTGTAAGTCTGTCAACGGCAGCAGACGACGTTGCCCAAGTAGCAAACGCCGGTGCCATTGGAAAGACTCCAAGAACATCGCACCTAAAAAGAAAAGAGCGCTTCCAGTGCCAGTTTCAAGTAAATTGCAATGTTCAATGTTCCCACTTTCTTGTCATCGGGCTTTCATATATATATGGTATCCCAGCCAGCGTCTCATTTATTTCGCGATTAGTGGAATTTGACCGCTGCGTGGAAGACAAAGCAGCCTATTCACGGTAAGTACTGATCGGTAGTGTTGCGCTTTGGTTTACTCTCTATTGTGTCTGTGTGTTGTTTGTGCGACCATCGCTCACGTCATGTTAGTGAGACACATTGTGAACCGCAGAGCGGAACAGTTAAAAGGATTCGTCAAACTTCCCGTGAGCAATCGATATCAAGTGCACATTTTCAAACGAACAAACGAGGAGTCATAGAAATATTCAGAGTGTAGGCTTAAAACCATCGTAGCACGAAATTGCAAGCACCACCTTCAACGTAATAAAACTTGACGCTTTGACCCGACTTTGCTTACGCCTTTGCAGAGCGAGAACAGCTGACAGCGGCGGTGGTCGCCGTGCAAGCCAAGGCCCTTTATGAGGGCGACAACACTAGTGTTGCATCCAGCGTTGAGCAGGCTAAAAAAAGCGCACGCACAAGTGGCGATGCATTGTTTGTATTGTCGCTCCCCGATGGGGCGACGATCTACTCATTCTTACTAGGACAGCCAATGGCGTGTCCAGGTTTCTGAACGCAGTTTCGCAACTCATATGACTGAATAACTCTGGACATCATCATTACGGCACAGGACATGGAAGGTTCAAACTATACATCATGACGATGAAGACGAAGACAAAACGACTATAGGCCTGCGCGGAACGCGCAGCGCTGTCCCAGTGAAAGATGGAATAGCGGCATTCAGGGTTTTTTTCAATACTCTTTCGTAGCAGCTGCTTGAACACTTGCGCGGTTACCCACTACACCATAAAATATTGTGTAACATGCAGGCACTCACTATGCCATACTTTGTAGTTCTTCGGAGAAGAGTTGTACCCGCTGCACACAAGCAAGCAATGTTGTGCTTTTTTGGTGCTGTGGCTGGCTACGATAAGTTATGTTAGAAGTTTTTTGTATTCCCACAATCCCCCACTGTGAGTATGCGCCACAGGTAATAGGTGAACACAATCAAACTTTCGTGAAGGGTTTGAGGGCAGGCAAACAAAATCGCTGTAGGTCGTGTGCTCAAATTAGAGTGCACGTTAAAGAACCCTAGGTGGTCGATTTTTCGAAGCCCTCTTTTACGGTGTCTCTCAAATACATATGGTGGTTTGCGGACGTTAAACTACACATACAGCTTAACGACAAAGACAAATCTTACACAGTGTAGACGTACGTTGTCACTCAAGTACTACATCTGCTCATGGGCCATGTCACTAGTAATTTACACCGACAAGCTGCTACTCAGGAGAATAGAGCGTGGCATGTTGTGGCTCAAGGTTTGAGCATTCGACGACCCACTGCTTGCGCAATGCACAATATGTGACACCTGGTTTTGCAGTTCTTCACTTCATTAATATTAACACTTCCTTATTATCAACGCGATTTTTTTCTTAACACTGAGAATGCCTAAGGCCAATTTGCGAAGGTGTTTTAAGCGCCAGTGCGGCTTTGGTAGAATGTAAGGCTGGCACGCAGAGGACCTGAATTCAAATCCCATTGTGTCCTCGGAGTTTTTTTAAAGAGCTTTTTTTTTCTTATTTCATGCACTAGTCGATACGAGCACTGGCAGCGGCAAAGGCGGTGGCGGACAGCTACGGCGCGCACGCGAACTGTGTTGTGAAAAAATCTTACAGAAAAAAGTTCGCCTATTCAATGATTATTATGGCAACCCAAGGAAGACGCCTAGCGGTCCACTATTCATAAAACATGGTATACTCAAAGCGAAACCGCTGTATGAATACAAGCTATTACTTTACATTTATAAAAAAAACTCCACACTATTACGGCACAGGAGGGCGCACTCAAATACTCGCTCCGTAGGCAACAAATTCGCGTTCCTACTACTAGGACTGGATATGGTAGAACCCTAATTGCATACCGCGCCCCACAACTTATAAATCATTTAGGTGAGCAATTAAATTCTAACCTCACATTAACGCAAATCAAATATCACTTCATATGTAAGTATGTGTATAGCAATTCAAATGTAAGTGTGTGTCTTTTTGGATATGTAATGAAAAGAGCCTCGATGTCTGATTCTGTGTGTCTAAGCAGCCTATTTTTTGTATGTCCCCTATTTTTGCTTTTATGCTATTTCTGTGTTCTGTTATTATGCTGCTCCTTGTGTTGTTATAATTATTATTCAGTGTAGCACTGTTTGCTGAACTTTTATCATATCGCGTAGCGAAGCCACGTCAGGCCGAATGGCCTTTAGCTTCGCTTCGTTTTTCTGTATCTCACCAGAAATAAAATCTGTCCAATTATTCATTCATCCATTCATTCATCTCATTACAGCTTTCGCTGTTAAAACATGGCATATCCACGAAATCAGTGATGATTAGTGGGCAAAGCAATGGCATCATTCGGTGTTACCACTAGTCACACGTGACAGTGACTGAGGCGTTATCCCCTATAGCACGTGAAAATGACTGCAAAGCGGAGTACAGTTATAAACAGTATTTATTGGTCAGAAATAATACGTGCTGTTCCGTGGGACATTTCTTTCATCTTCTTTATTATGGTTTTGTGGTATTGAATCTAGCCTGAAGTTGGCAAAAACGAAGTCTGGACATGTTCTCCTACAGGCTGTTGATTGTTTGCAGTCAGACGGAATTCATCGTAGTGCATACCAAGACGTCATCTGCTGCAAAAGCCCAACGTTGCCCGTAATCATCATCATCATCTCCTTCAACGTCGTAAGCGTCATTATGGCGTATAATGGGTATCTTGCCTGTGCTTTACCGTGATGGCAGAAAGATTATGTCCGTATGGAAGGCACTTCTTATCGTAATCGGCATAATCGTCGTCACGGGCGGCTACGGGGACAACACCGACGGCAACGTACAAGCCTCGGTCATAATTAGCTTTGCCCCTAATAGGTGCGTCAGCCCATTTAAGGTAACCGATTACGATGATGTTGTCATCATAAGCACAACACCACTCATGTAACCTTCATGTGCCATGACGCATACCATAGGTACACGCGTTAGCACATGCAAGGTACCCGATGACGATGACGCTGCATCACGGCACAGCACAGGCATTGCGCCCTATACGCCGCAACTGACGATGATGATGACAAGTGCGTGCCATACCCCCCATTTTCCTCCTGCCACGAAAGAAAACGATCAAGAAAGCTCTTTCGCCCACGAAAGGCAAAGCGGCAACGCCGAGAAGCTGCTACTCCGGAGGATAGAGCGTGGCATGTTGTGGCTCAACGTTTCCTCGGACAGTAAGCTAAGCCGGGAGCAAGAGCTCGGGCAGTAGCCACAAAACGTTAACGCCGACTATCTGCTGCCCCGTTGTTTAGGGCGTGGGAAGCGGTACCTCAACGACATAGACACATGGTACACAGTGTTGACGCACGTTGTCACTCAAGTACTACATCTGCGTGTGGGCCACGTCACCAGTAATTTACAGTTAGAGCATTTTACCCACTCGTACTGGCTCACTCGATGGGAATAACCCCAGTTATTCGATAACTTTCTAAAGCACACACACAATAAATATATGAACAAGAGACATAGAACTTTTAAATAAATATATTATGAAGTCTTGGTAGTCTGGGTTGCGACAGCGTTTATTTGAGGAAAGACCTCGCAAAACGAACGGGCAGAGCCAGTACACAGACTATGACGATGATGATGAACCAGAGTGGCAATGAGGACAAAGAGACAGCGGATGATGGTGATTGCAATCATGCAGGGATGAGGACAATGCAAGTAACAAATGCCCACACTAATTCCCCCCACTTGGAAGCGGACATCCTGGCCGCCGTAAGTCAAAGTGACGGGGAACGTCGCGTGAAAGGTTTCATGCGACAAACGTGGACAATCTCTGTGCTGCGGTAGCGGCGGTCTGTTGGGGCGACGAGTGGTGTCACACGATAATTAACTGGAGAAGTCTGTTCTAAAACAATGTATGGGCCGATGAAGCGTGGTTGGAATTTGTCACAGAGACCAGGAGTGCGAATGGGTGTCAAAAGCAGCACCTCGTCACCAGGTTGGAAAGACACAACGCGGTGGGATTCGTCATAGGTGATCTTTCGCTCGTGCTGTCTCGCTTCAGTATTGATGCGAGCCTGATGGCGAGACTGAGCCAGGCGGGAAATGTATTCTTCGCTAGAAGACTGACACGAATTCCCATGGCTGCTAAAGAAGGAGACGTCGAGAAAGGTAGTCGGGGTGCGTCCGTACACGAGGTAAAACGGTGAGTAGCAAGTTGTTCGCTGAACGGCGGTGTTGTAAGCGAATGTCAGGAATGGTAAAAGAGTATCCCAGTTTTTGTGGTCGGGTTGGACGTAAACGGCTATCATGTCTGCAAGGGTTCGGTGAAATCTTTCTGTGAGACCATTTGTCTGAGGGTGGTAGCTTGAAGCTGTCTTGTGAGTAGTTCCAGAAGCGCGGAGTACTTCATTTACCATTTGTGACAGGAACACTTTGCCGCGATCACTAAGCAGTACACGAGGAGCCCCATGACGCAGTATTATTGCGTGAAGAATAAAGTCTGCAACTTCCACAGCTGAGCCTGTGATAACAGAGGAAGTCTCAGCGTATCGTGTCAGGTGGTCCACGGCGGTCACTATCCATCGTTTGCCAGCAGATGTGACGGGGAGAGGCCCGTAAAGGTCAACACCTACAACCTCGAAAGGCATTGACGGGCACGGAAGTGGCTGTAGAGGTCCAGCAGGTGCAGACGTGGGGAGTTTACGACGCTGGCATGGGTAGCAGGAACCGACGTACCGACGTTCAAACTATGGATGCCACCACTATGACTACCCAGGTAACACCGGCACAAGTGTTCATAAGCCAACCGCACCAGCCGCCAGTATTCCACGGCGACTCGTACGAGGATGTTGAAGATTGGCTGGACCTGTTCGAGAGAGTGGCGCGCTTGAATGGTTGGGACGAAAGAGAGAAGCTCCGTCGCGTATACTTCGCCCTTGACGACTTCGCAAAGACATGGTTTGAGAACCATGAAACCTCGTTGTCTACCTGGGAGGTATTTCGACGACAAGCAGTGGCTACGTTCGCGAACGTAGACCGAAAGGAAACTGAGCAGACTGCTCAGTTTCCTTTCGAATTCTTTCGTCAGTTTCCTTGACGAAAGAACTGAGCAGACTGCAAATGCCCCAGACTTCAACTACACTATCTGTTACAGATGTTGTTCGTGACGAACTGAGGCAGGTCATACGAGAACCAGAGCGTGAGCTGCAGCCAGTTCGACCTATCCGAACGTACTCTGAAGTTCTCCGACAACCAACGGTACACAGCAATGCAGCAGTTGCGATGGCGACGACTCCTCTCCCATCTACAGCACGCAGCGTACCTCGTCCACGGGAACCAACGGCTACCTATCTGCCCCCAGGAGCACGTAGCACGCATCGCTATGCGGAGCCTAGGCCCAGAAAAAGTGACGTCTGGCGTGATCACGAGCGCAGGCCTCTTTGTTTCCATTGTGGCGAAGCGGGTCATTTGTACAGATTCTGCCCTTACCGACAGGCTGGATTAAGAGGCTTCCCGTCGTATGCACCGTGCCCCCGAAATGGCGAACGACCAGCGGAAATTGAGGAGTACTTGTCTACGCGCCAGAACTCGCCACCTCTACGCCAACGTCGGTCACGGTCACCATCGCCTATGCGCTACCGGTCATCCAGCGCACGTGCACCTTCAAGGCAGCCTGGTCATCGCTCTCCAAGTCGACTCCCGGAAAACTGAAGCAAGCGACCTGTGGAGGTGAGGCTGCTGATAACATCAATTACGAAGATCCTCCAATATGGCTTGAGGGCGATGACGGTGTATTTCCGGTAAACGGGTGCAACCACGAAAGCGTTACTTCAGATTTGCGGTTGAGAATAGAAGGATGGGAGCTGAATGCCTTAGTCGACACCGGTGCTGATTATTCAGTGATAAGTCACAAGATGGTGAAGAAGCTAAACAAAGTTGTGACACAGTGGAGTGGATCGCAGATACGCACGGCAGGTGGTCACATTATTACGCCCCTTGGCAGATGCACCGCAAGACTTGAAATACGGGGCTTTATTTACGTTGCCGATTTCATTGTGCTACCAGAATGTTCAAGAGACCTCATTATAGGAATGGATTTTTTGCGCACTAATGGCGCCGTAATTAACCTGCGTAGGTCCAGCGTGTCGTTTTCGACTGAACGAGCTATACCTGTAGAGGAATCTGAGGGACGCCTAACTGCTCTACGCGTTGTTCATGATGACGTAACTGTGCCACCACGCTGCAGCATAATGGTGCTCGTAGAGAATGACGCATCTTACAACCGCGAAGGCATAGCGGATACAAATGTAGGGCTGTTTTTGAAAAAAGGTGTCTGCGTAGCTCGGGGTCTTGTTCACTTGAGGAATGGCCGTGCAGATGTCCTACTTACGAATTTCTCCAATGAACTTCAACACATCGCTCAAGGCACGGCTATTGCCTATTTACACGACTTCTGTATGGCGACAGAACTATGCAGCTTAACCACGTCAACCACTCGACCAGTGGCCTGCAACATCGACACATCCGTGACCGTCAACCAGAGCCTTCCGGACAGTCAAAAGAAACAGATTTACGCCTTAGTAAAAGAATTCTCTGATTGCTTTTCAATTGCCTCGAAGGTCCAGCGCACGTCAATTACGAAACACAGAATTATAACGCAAGACGACACGAGGCCTATATTCCAGCATCCATATCGAGTGTCACAGAAAGAACGGGAAATCATTAAGAAGCAAGTGGAGGAAATGCTTTCGGATGATGTCATCCAGCCTTCAAATAGTCCATGGGCGTCCCCCGTAGTGCTCGTTAAGAAGAAAGACAACACGCTTAGATTCTGTGTCGACTACCGAAAACTCAACAGTGTAACTAAACGAGATGTATACCCCTTGCCACGTATTGACGATACACTAGATCGGCTGCGATCCGCAAAGTTTTTCTCCTCCTTGGATCTGAAAAGCGGATATTGGCAAATAGAGGTAGACGAGCGGGACCGTGAAAAAACGGCATTCGTAACACCAGATGGCCTCTACGAATTCAAAGCGCTTCCATTCGGCCTCTGTTCCGCGCCAGCGACGTTCCAGCGAATGATGGACACTGTCCTAGCGGGATTGAAATGTCAGTCATGCCTGGTGTATTTGGATGACGTGGTGGTATTCTCTGCAACGTTCGACAAACATCTAGAGCGACTTCGCACTGTATTACAAGCCATCCGGTCAGCAAACGTGACAATCAAACCCGAAAAATGCCACTTCTGCTTCGAAGAGCTGAGATTCCTTGGACATGTCATTAGTTCTGACGGTGTTCGTCCAGATCCAGAAAAGACAGCCGCTGTACAGAGGTTTCCTACACCCAAAGACAAAAAGTCAGTGCGCCGATTTTTGGGTTTATGTGCCTACTATAGGCGATTTGTGGAAAACTTTTCAACGATTGCGGAACCTCTTACAAAACTAACGAAAGACGACGTGGCCTTCACATGAAAAAATGAACAACAGAAAGCTTTTGATGAATTAAGAAAACGGCTACAGGGTTCACCAATACTTGCCCATTTTGATGAGACAGCCGACACTGAGGTCCACACCGATGCCAGCAATGTCGGCCTCGGCGCCATCCTGGTCCAGTGGCAAAATGGTCAAGAGAGAGTGTTAGCCTATGCCAGCCGCAAACTCTCAAAAGCTGAGGCAAACTACTCTGCTACTGAAAAAGAGTGCCTCGCAGTCATCTGGGCAATAAATAAGTTTCGACCCTACCTTTATGGTAGACCGTTCAGAGCTGTCAGTGACCACCATGCTCTATGCTGGCTAGCAAATCTCAAGGATCCATCAGGTCGACTAGCCAGATGGAGCCTTCGGCTGCAGGAGTATGACATTACGGTCGTATTCAAATCTGGAAGGAAACACAGTGATGCCGACTGCTTGTCACGCTCTCCCGTCGATCCAAGTGTACCTGAACAGGAAGACTTCCCGTTTCTAGGCGTTGTCGACGCATCCGAAATCGCTCAACAACAAAGAGAAGACCCGGATTTGCTGGCGCTTATACAACACCTGCAGGGTCTCGACGTTCAAGTACCTCGCATATTCTCCAGAGGGCTCTCCACGTTCTGCCTTCGAGGAAGTGTCCTTTACAGGAGGAACTTTGAACCTAATGGCGAAACGTTTTTACTAGTCGTGCCCACAGCCATGCGACAGGAAATTCTGCATGCATGCCACGATGAGCCAACGTCCGGCCACATGGGTGTGAGCCGAACATTCGCCAGGATTCGCCTGAAGTACTATTGACCTAAGTTGCTCGCATCAGTGCAGCGCTACGTGAAAACGTGTCGTCAATGTCAACGGCGCAAAACTCCAGCCGTAAAACCAGCCGGCCTTCTCCATCCAATAGACCCTCCGGATGCCCCATTCCAACAAGTCGGCATGGACTTCCTAGGACCTTTCCCGACATCATGTGCAGGCAAGAAATGGATTGTCGTAGCTACAGACTATCTGACCCGTTATGCTGAGACTGACTCTCTGTACAGTGCGACAGCTGCCGAAGTCGCCAAGTTCTTTGTGAACAACATAGTGCTCAGACATGGTGCGCCCATCGTCGTTATTACGGATCGCGGCACAACATTTACTGCAGACCTTATGAAATGTCTGATGCGCATGACAAATACCGATCACAGAAGAACAACGGCGTATCACCCTCTGTCAAATGGCTTAACCGAACGCCTCAACAGAACTCTGACCGACATGCTATCAATGTATGTCGATGTTGAACATAAACAGTGGGATGAAATATTACCCTACGTAACATTCGCATATAATACAGCCGTTCAAGAAACAACCCACGTTGCCCCTTTCGAACTAGTATTCGGCCGAAGAGTGACCACCCTACTGGATGCCATGTTACCGCTACAGGACGAAAACAGCTATCCACCTTCAGCAACTTCAGGGTACGTGGGTATGGGGCGTAAAGCATGTGGCTGTACGGGCGCAGAGCCAGTCAGGGATGTAAGTTCCTCCCTGATGATGTCACGTAAGGGCATTCCCGAAGGCTGTGTAGGTCGTGGTGTAGGAGGTGTGAAGCCCATGGACCGCAATTCTTCGCGTATAATGTCCCGGATGAGGTCACGCAGGTGGCCATCTGACGTGGAGTGGTGGTCGCCTATGTCTGGTTGGAGGCGAACGGAGTCCAGCGCATCAAGGCGCTGGCATGTCGTCACGACATCAGCGATGGTAGCTGGGTTTTGCACAGCGAGTGCATTAAAGGCAACAGGCCCAATGCCTTTCAATACGTGGCGCACTTTGTCCGATTCCGGCATGGATTGATTGACACGCCGGCACAGTGCGAGGACATCCTCGATGTATGATGTGTACGATTCACCGGGATGTTGTCGGCGAGTATCAAGTGTCCTCTTCGCGACGGCGGATCGAATGTCCGGGGTGCCAAAAACGTGTCGCAGCTGCTGCTGGAAGGTAGCCCAGTCGGGTAAGTCAATGACGTGGTTAAAATACCATGTCTTTGCGACTCCGGTCAGATAAAATGGGACGTAACGCAGTTTGGCGGCCTCGTCCCACCGATTAGCGACACTCACGCAGTCGTAGTCGTCGAGCCAGTCTTCTACGTCTTCTCCACGACGACCAGCGAAGAGCGGGGGTTCCCGCTGATGTCCGTGTATGTAAATAGGAGGGGCAGCTTGCGTCGGTGCATGGTTGATGACATGAGCGCTGGTAGGCTCGGTCTGGGACATGCTGCCTGACAGTGGGCGCAATCGGCGGCCTGAACGAAGCTCCAGCGGGTAGAGCGGGCTGCGGGAGGTAAGAGGACCGAAAATCCACCTCCACCACGTATGAAGTCTTGGTAGTCTGGGTTGCGACAGCGTTTATTTGAGGAAAGACCTCGCAAAACGAACGGGCAGAGCCAGTACACAGACGATGACGATGATCATGAACCAGAGTGGCAATGAGGACAAAGAGACAAGCGGATGATGGTGATTGCAATCATGCAGGGATGAGGACAATGCAAGTAACAAATGCCCACAATATTCGTATCTATATGTTTAAAACTGTGTTGAAAATAGAAAAAAGCTTGAATTATGTGACTTTCAGTCGATGTCTCTATCACTGGATGACTGCACATTTCAGTCCGTATTTCTGCACCTGTTCAGGTATCTCGGCTCCCTTTCGATGTCTCCCTGCACAAAAAGCAATTATGTGCACATTGTTACAGCACAAGACTTTTACAGAACAGTAAAACTGCGTTTCAAAGCAGCCTCAGCTAGTTAACAATGTTATTCTCGTGCATTTTTAACAAAATGAAACAGGCTGTTAAAAACTATGACACAATAATTTGGTTTATAGAAAGGGGGCTGTTAGGCGAGATATAAAGGGTATGATGATTATCTACACTTGTAAAACAGTGAAAATGATAAGAGAAAAGGACTGGACAGACGCAGGATCGAATTATAACGAATACTTCTTGCAAGAAGAATGGCTGTAAACAATATTTAAAGGTGCGTTCTTCTGGGAGTGTTTTCGTTTTCGCTGAAAGGTTAGCACATAGACCCCCCGAAAGACCGAAATCTAGTGTAAAATGGAGGGTTTATATGACAAATACTATAAAAAGGGTGTCTCGCTAGAGCCTACATTTCGGCCAGTGCGTTCGGTTTCGTCACAGTTGTCATTGTCTACCTCAGCAATTTGTATGTATATTGCCACGAACGAAATAACAGACAGCCACGAATCGACGTCTTGCTTGCTCCCAGACTAGGAAGCAAAGTCCTCTTCTTTCTCTACTTTCAAGCAATTTCACGCTACAGTTATGGCTAATACCCATTACCTGTGACATTATTCCCTCTCCTCGAAAAGCATCTTCTCGATGCTGGTGATGAGCGTTGAAAAAAATGAGAAAGAAAAGCCGCTACAATGCAATCTAACAACTGCGTCGTTAGTAAAAAAAGTGGGCTGGTATCATGGAAGTACTCAATAAAGAAAGGAGTTAGGACGCAAGACAATCAAAAAGAAACAAAAGTGACAAAAAGTAGTCATTTCATGGTAAGTCTGCCCACGCTTGACTGCTGACGCGAGAAATATGGCTTGAGCCTTGACACATGCACCACAGCACTTTGTAGAAACCGACGGGAACATCTTGAAGTGCCCTCAGGGAGAACTTCGTATTTAACGTCACTGAGTCGGCGTAGAACATTGTATGGGCCGAAGTAGCGCCGCAGCAACTTTTCAGAGTGACCATGCTGTCGAATGTGGGTCCACACTCAAACTTCATCGCCTGGTTGGAAGGTAACCTCTTGGTGTGTAAAGTTGTAGCGGCGTGCGTCGGCAGTTTGGCGAGCCTCAATACGGCATCGGGCGAGTTGACGGGCCTCCTCGGCGCGTCGAGCGAACAATGCAGCGTCCGCGTAGAACATGCCCAGGTTGTTGGGAAGGAACATTGCGTCGAGCATCGTAGTGACCTCTGGACCATAAACTAAGCGGAATGGGGTGAAACCTGTACTCTCTTGGACTGCTGTATTGTAAGCGAAAGTTACGTAAGGGAGTATATCATCCCAGTTCTTGTGATCAACGGCCACATACATTGACAGCATATCTGCAATGAACTTGTTCAACCGTTCAGTGAATACGTCTGTTCGGGGGTGATAGTGCGTGGTTTTTTGACGTTCTGTAACATTTAGTCTCGGCACTTCTTGAAGCATCTCTGCGGTGAAAGCTGTCCCACGATCAGTAATTATCACAGCTGGTGCTCCGTGACGGAGTACATTGCTGGTGACGAAAAACTGGGTGATTTCGGCTGCAGTGGCTTTGTGCAGGGCCTTTGTTTCACTGTAACGCGTTAAATAATCAGTGGCAACCACAATTCACCGGTTCCCAGATGAAGACGTGAGAAACGATCTGAGCAAGTCAATGCCAATTTGATGGAATGGTGTCTTCGGCGTGGCGATAGGCTGTAGTAGTCCTGCTGGTCGGACAGGTAGAGTCTTACAGCGTTGGCAGTCGCGGCATGTGCGGACGTACTGCTTGACTGTCTTCGCGAGGCGTGGCCAGTAGTATGAGCGGCGAATTCTTTTCAAGGTGCGCGTGTAGCCAAGGTGTCCGGATGATGGTTCGTCGTGACAAGCATGTAAAATATCGTCCCGGAGTGAGGTCGGCAGAACCAGTAAATAAGTAGCCTGGGTATGGTCGAAGTTTTTCTTATAGAGGATTCCATCCCTGATGCAGAACGAGGCCAGCGAACATGTGAATTTTCAAGGAAGATTGCTTTTTCGGCCTTCGAGGTATTCAATGAGTGGCCTTAGCACCATGTCGTCGCGTTTTTGTGGAGCCAAATTGGTTGCTGATACAGAGGAAAGGAATATATAGTCCCCTTCGGCGTCCGCGTTCGTACTTCCGATTGGCACACGTGAGAGACACTCAGCATCGGTGTGTTTGCGTCCTGACTTGTGAATGACGTTAACGTTGAATTCTTCCGGCCAAAGGCTCCGACGCGCTAGATGACCGGAAGGATCTTTGAGGTTGGCGATCCAGCATAAGGAATGAAGGTCGCTAACTACCCTGAACGGTCGACCGTACAAATAAGGCCGAAACTTTGTTATAGCCCAAACAACAGCCAAGCATTTTATTTCTGTTGCAGAGTAGTTTTTCTCTGCGGATGACAGTGTTCTACTTGCATAGGCAATCACGCGCTCTACGCCATGTTCCTATTGAACAAATACAGCTCTAAGTCCGACGTTGCTGGCATCTGTGTGTAGCTCTGTGGCAGCGTTGTCGTCAAAGTGACCGAGTACAGGTGGGGCTTGGAGATGGTTTCGTAGCGTGTCAAAAGCGTATTGCTGATCCGGACCCCAAACAAATGGTACGCCGTTTTTTGTAAGTTCATTTATTGGTTCAGTGATTTGAAAAGAGCTTTTGACGAAGTGTGTGTAATATGCGCACAGCCGCAAAAATCGGCGGAGATCGCGTTTGTTCGTTGGGACAGGAAATGAGGCAACAGCTTACGTTTTCTGAGGGTCTGGGTGTATACCGACGTGGCTGACAACGTGACCAAGAAACTTCAGTTCTTCGAAAGCAAAGTGGCATTTCTCCGGTTGGAGAGAAAGTCCAGCTGTTCGAATCGCGTGAAGAACTGTCTGTAAGTGTTGGACGTGCTGCTCAAACGTGTCCGAGAAGACGACCACATTGTCAAGGTAGACAAGACACGATTGCCATTTTAGCTCATGAAGAACCGTGTCCATCATTCTTTCAAAAGTAGCTGGCGCCGAGCTTAAGCCGAAGGGAAGGACCTTGAACTCGTAGAGTCCGTCAGGAGTAATGATGGCGGTCTTTTCGTGGTCGCGCTCATCAACGAAAATTTGCCAATAGCCGCTGTGTAGATCCATGAAAAAAAAGTAACGAGCGTTGCGAATGCGGTCCAGCGAGTCATCTATTCGCTGTAAAGGATACACGTCTTTCTTCGTGATCTGATTCAACTTTCGGTAGTCGATGCAAAATCGCAGGGTACCATCCTTTTTTTAATAACACAACCGGGGACGCCCAGAGACTGGTCGATGGCTGGATGACATCGTGATTGAGCATCTGCTGGACCTGTTGACGAATAGCGTCTTGTTCTTTTTGCGGGACTCTGTAGGCGTGCTGTCGAATGGGTCTCTTGGTAGGCTTGGTGATGGTACGATGCTTGGCAAGCGGTGTTTGTTTCACTTTCGAAGTCGTAGCGAAGCAGTCCCGAAATGAGTCGAGTAGACTTAGAAGACGTTCTCGTTGTGCGTACGGTAGACCCTGGTTTACTTCGGGAGTGCTTGCGAATGTCATGGCAGAATATTCACACGACGAAAGGGCAGATAATGTTGAAAGACCAGGGACGTCGGCAATATCCTCAAGGTATGTGATCGCATTGTGTTTCGTAAGATGGCGATATTCCTCGCTGAGATTCGTGACTAATTGGCACCTGGGCCTGACTCCTTGGCTTAACAATACCGCGGGCAACGCATATTTGTTGTGCTAATAGTAGGGACGATTTCCTTCCGCAATTCACGCATTGGGGATGTCTTGGTCCCATTCAACGTTGATAAAGAGGCTGCTGCGGGGAAGGGGGGGGCAGAGTAACGGATTCGGAGGATACACGTATAGGGCAGCCTTCCATAGATGGGTGTTTTCAGGTTCAAAATAAAACGGGCCGTCGAACGACACCTACAAGTCTCGTAGGTCAATAATTGAACCATGTTCGCGAAGAAAGTCCAGTCCCAGAATGTGTGGATGGGAGCGCACAAGATATACGAGGAAAGACCCTGCGAACGTCGAAGCATTGACTCGAACACGGGCTGTGCACATTGCAGTCGGCGTGACGAGGTGGCCCCCTGCCGTGCGCAATGGGGATCCTTGACAAGGGGTAGCTACCTTCCTCAGTTGGGATGCCAAGGCGCTGCTCATAACCGAATAATCGGCACCGGTGTCGACAAGGGCAGTGACGATGTGATCATCGACGTGTACGGTGATGTCGGTGGAAAACGTCTTAAGACTTTCGGAAACGACTGAAAAATCAGAATGGTCTTCGTCGGTTCTTTGCGTCGAGGGAAGCTCTTTGACAGTTCGTTGAGACGCGGCTTCACCCCGAGGAGCCGCGGTTTTTAGTTTCCCCTGTGGGGACTCGGTGATCGTCCTTTAAAAGGAGCACAAGATGATGAGGGAATGCTAGGTGACGTGGGGCGGCGAAGTGATGGTGATCGTGATTGGGGGCGCTTACCAAGGCGAGGAGCTTGCTGGCCCGTAAGGTACGCTTCGATGTCGCGGGACGCTCACCATAACGCGGGCACCGAGCATCAGGGTGAAAGCCACGGAGACCAAGTCGGCGGTACTGGCGATTGCGGTAGACGTGACCCACTTCGCCACAGTGGTAGCAGAGTGGACGGTTATCTGACGTACGCCACACGTTGGCCTTTGTGGCGTTCTGTCCCGATCCAGACGGATGATAAGTGGGTGCACTTGGAAACACTGAGGCGGGTGCTGGAGTGAAAGAGTTGCCCTGGAATTGATGGCTAGTCTGATCCATTGTCCGCATAGTGGGATCAGAAACATGTGGTGCCGGAGATCACAGAGCCGCCACATAAGTCAGCACAGGGGCCTCAGGTCTTGCTGGCGCGAGTGGGGTGACCACCTGTCGGATCTTGTTTCGGATTAGGTCAGCGAGAGCATTTACGTTTGGTTGGGGTACCGCTGCTTGGAGTTGCGCAGCTCGTCCCGCACGATGCTTCTTATGAACTCTGTGAGGGCATGCCCTTCGCTGTCAGCCCCAAAATAGCACGCAGCAGTGGTGACGTCGTGGCGTTCATACTGTGGCAACCGATGCTGGAGAGTACGTTTTATTGTGGTTGCCTCATTTATGAACTCAGCCACAGTCGTCGGTGGATTGCGCACTAGTCCGGCAAAGAGTTTTTCTTTTACACTACGCATTAAATGTCACACCTTCTTTTCCTCAGACATTGCAGGATCGGCCCGCTTGAAGAGTCCAAGCATGTCCTCGAGAAACATCGAAACCCTCTCGTTAGGTCGTTGGTTCCGAGACGAGATGGCCTGCTGCGCTCTCTCTTTCTATTCAGCGCTGCGGTATGCATCGCGAAACTGTCGGCTGAACTCTTGCCACGTCGCAAAAGAACCCTCGTGATTCTCATACCACGTTTTGGCAGAATCTTCTAACGCAAAGTAAACTCTCCGCAGCTTGCGAGCTTCATCCCATTCATTGATGTTACAACTCGATCGAAGTGATCAAGCCAGTCATCAACATCCTCATAAATGTCTCCATGAAATGAGCGTGATGTTTGCGGCGCATGAGAAACATGCGGCAGAAAAAAATAGGCGTCGTTGGTCTGACTCGCCTAGTTGGTAGTCGAGGTTGCCATCTTGTCTTGAGAGAGAGGACCGTAATCGGGAGATAGTCCTCGCAGATGGCGACTGCTTCTTGCCGTGGGATCTGTAGCTGTGTCCAAGTAGCGCGGTGTTTCGGCTGAAAATCTGCAGCCTAGGCGCATTTACCCTCCAGCTCCACCAGTGCCACGAACGAAATAACAGGCAGCCAGGAATCGAAGTCTTGCTTGCTCCCAGACCAGGATGCAAAGCCCTCTTCTTTCTCTACTTTCAAGAGATTTCACGCTACAGTTATGGCTCATACCTATTACCTGGGACAATATTCTTAACTCAGTCTCTCCCAATCTGTAAGCGGGGGAACAAGAGAAGGCAGTGTAAAAACAGGAAAGATAACTGGGAAGATGTGCGTAAGAAAGGATAGAGACATTTCATTTATTCGGCTGGCGTTTTTTACAAATACACGAACGTTAACGTCCACAACAAAACAGCTGAAAGTGGCACTTGTTTCTATTTATTCGCATATAACGACAGTTAAACATTGCTTGAATTTAGAGAAACGCTTTATAATTGGCAAATATTATCTTTCACCTAGAATACAACGATGACCATCAGCCTATACTTGATGGTGCTTTTCACAGGACAGTGACAGTAACACTTGTAGGTAACAATGTGATCAGAAAAAACACTATAGTAAACATCATCGATTTCCTTTAAACTACCATAACGTATGACAATAATTTGTCAGAAAAGGCTTGTCATGCGACTGGAAAGTGAGTTCGAAAGGTTTTCTCTCCATGATACCTGGACACAAGGGTTAAGTGTTTCACATATAAAAGCACGTTTTTTATTGACTCTCACTTGCCATCGAAAAGCACGTCCTTAACTGTGCCCAGTATTTGGCTGTTTTACAGCTCAATATCATATTTTATTACTGATAAACTTGTACCTGGTCTCTTTCATGGCGAAACTTCCTACAGCGTCCAGACATCTTTTCCAAACTACGTGTTGCAGCAGAGAAGACGATGCAGAAGTCTACATGCGGCAGGCGCAAGAAGCCTGGCGCTAAATAATCTGCCGACAAATGTACGGATGCATCGCAAACTGGAGAAAAATCTTCCAACCCCAGGTGGTCGAAATTTCCAGAGCCCTCCACTACGGCGTCTCTCATATTCATATTGTTACGCACAAGGAGGACCAGGACGTATACTGCTGAAGGGGGCCGTTTATTTTGGTCGCGAAGAGAAGCGCCGGAGCGGCCAACAGGTCGATTATCGCAGTGTTGTCGTCTTCTTTCTTCCTCCAGCTTGGGGCAGCCAGCATGTTCACCCATCTTCGTTTTCTTCCAAGGCATGCGTAACATTCCTCCCCTCGTAGACGAAGCCCGCCGGGCGAGGTAACTGATTCACCTTGTTGTGTACAGCTTCAGTCGAGCGACATGGACTGCTTGGGTTTTAGCGGCTCTTCTGCCACTTCTCGTGAGGCGAGCTACTGTGTATGGGACTTCCGTGATTTTGTCGAGAACGACAAACGGTTCGTCGTATGTGGCCAAGAACTTTTGGCATAACCCGCGTCTTCGTACCGGAGTCCACAGCCACACTAAGTCGCCTGGATGGTAAGTTACAGGCCGGTGGCGGACGTCATAGCGTACCTTCAATTTTTCCTCTGATGCCAAAGTGCGTAGACGAGCAATACGACGCGCCTCTTCTGCAAGGCAGAGGATTTCGGTGACTGAGAGGTTCTCGTGCGCCGAGAATGGCAAAACTGTGTCGAGTGTGTGGCGTGGCGGTCGTGCGTACATCAAGAAAATGGGGCTATAGCCTGTTGTCTCGTGCTTAGTGGTGTTGAACGCATACGTTATAAATGGTAGCACGTCATCCCAGTTCTTCTGGTTGGATGCCACATACATAGAGATCATGTTTACAATTCTTCGGTTGGTGCGCTCCGTGAGCCCATTTGTTTGCGGATGGTATGGCGACGAGTGACTAAGGCGGGACTCACTCAATCGAAGCAGCTCTTCTACTATGTCTACCGTAAATTATCGCCCACGATCACTGATGATCACGTGAGGTGGGCGATGTCGGAGGATAACGTGCTGCAGCAGAAACACAGAGACGTCGCTAGCAGTTGCGGTTGGTATGGCCGCAGTCTGGCAGTAGCGCGTGTGGTAATTGACACCTACAATTATCCAGCGATTGCCCTTAGCCGACTTTGGAAAAGGGCCCATGAGGTCAATGCCCACCTGTTGGAAAGGTGTGCTTGGAGGTGGCAAGGGCTGTAGAAGACCAGCCGGAGCAGTAGACGGGCGTTTGTGGCGTTGACACTGTGTGCAGCTGGCCACATACGCCTCGACTGACTGTCGCATTCTTGGCCAATAAAAGCGTTCCTTAGCACGGTAAAGCGTCTGCGCAAAACACAAATTTCCGGACGTAGGATCGTCGTGCATAGCACCTAAAATCGCTGTCCGAAGCGCTTCTGGCACTACCAGGAGGAAACGTGCGCCAGTGCTGGAAAAGTTCTTATATAGGAGTCCGTTGCGTACACAGAAATGGCATGCCGTAGGAGCTGTGCAAAGCGATGATAGCCTGGTGTCCTTTCGCTGTTCATCTTTGAAAGTACTGAGGTCGGGAAACTTTGGTGACACAGAAGCTACGAGGTGATCGAGGTCATCGGCGTCACACTCTGTAGTGCTCAGTGGCATGCGCGAAAGGCGATCTGCGTCGGCGTGTCGTCGACCACTTTTGTACGAGACTATGAAGTTATACTCTTGGAGCCGAAGTGCCCAGAGCGCTAGCCGGCTGCAAGGATCCCGAAGGTTGACGAGCCAACACAATGAGTGGTGGTCGGTGACGACTGTAAAAGGGCGTCCGTATAAGTAAGACTGAAACCGCTGAATCGCAAATACTACCGCGAGGCATTCTTGTTCTGTGACAGTGTAATTCTGCTCGGGCCTACTCAAGGAGCGACTTGCGTATGCAATCACGTGCTCGCGGTTACCATAGCGTTGAACTAGGACGGCACCAATTTCTATGCCGCTGGCATCTGTGTGCAGTTCGGTTGGAGCTGATGGGTTGAAGTGTTGAAGAACAGGCCGCGACGTCAGGAGGAACTTCAGTTGACGAAAAGAGGAGTCGCGCTCCGGAGTCCACTCGAAGGAAGTATTCTTCCGCAGCAAACATGTCAGCGGATACGCGACCTCGGCAAATTTAGGTATAAAGCGGCGAAAATAGGAGAAAAGCCCCAAAAAACTGCGGAGCTCCTTCACAGAGTTCGGCACATTGAATGTTTCAACAGCTGGTGTCTTCTGGGGATCTGGACGGATACCCTCCTGATCGACTATGTGCCCGAGAACAAGGGTTTGTCGGTCTCCGAAGTGGCATTTATTTGAGTTAAGAACAAGGCTAGCGTTTCTTATGCAAGTAAGTACAGTATCCAGACGTGAATTGTGTTCGCTGAAGGTGCGGCCAAAGATAACGACGTCGTCGAGATATCACATGCAAATGCTCCACTTCAAGCCACGAAGAACAGTGTCCATAAATCGCTCGAACGTCGCCGGCGCGTTGCACAGTCCAAATGGCATCACGTTGAATTCAAAAAGGCCGTCAGGGGTTACAAAGGCTGTCTTTTCTTTATCTTCAGGATGCATGGGAATTTGCCAGTAGCCCGGTCTTAAGTCTACAGAGGAAAGGTAAGAGGCCGAATGCAGACAGTCTATGGTATCATCAATACGTGGAAGTGGGTACACGTCTTTTTTTGTTACAGCATTCAATCGGTGATAATCGACGCAAAATCTCCAGGATCAGTCTTTCTTTTTAACGAGAATTACTGGAGCTGCCCATTGACTTACCGACTCATGAATGATACCGTTTTCAATCATTTAGTTCACCTGCTCATTAATAATCCGCCGCTCGGATGGCGAAACACGGTATGGCTTTTGTCTAATCGGATTGGCCAAACCCGTGTTGCTAGTGTGACATGTCCGAGAAGCAGGGATTAGGGGCTCTTTGTCTTTCTGCGCAAAGTCGAATGCAGAGACGTGCTTCGAAAATACATTGACCAATGTTCGGCGTTCACTTGTGCTCAGCGACTTATTCACCATTGACTGAAGAGCCGTTTCAAAACTGTGACTACGATGCTCTTCCGGCGCATCTCTAAGCTCGGTCACCAGTAAGGCCTCGTGTTGTCCACTGACGACGGCTAACTTTAGACCATCTGGTAAGATCACGGGTTCTGTAGAGCAATTGACAGTTCATAAATCAGCGCGTCCACGTCTGATCGACACAACACAATGTGGGATCAACACATTCTTTTTCATGCAGTTGGTGTACACTGGCTCAACGTTGGCATCAAAGTTGGCGGAATAGCTGCCGCTGCAACCAACAGGTACATGAACGTTTGACAACGGTGGTATGATAGCGTCGCCACAGACACACAATGCCGTCTCACCATTCACAGGGTTTTCCAAGAGTGCTGGCGGAACGCGATCACTCAAGACTATTGTCCCTGTGCAGCAGTCGACTGTCGCACCACACTCCCTCAAAAAGTCCATACCCAAAACAACATCATGTGTCGCCTGCGGAATAATCTAGAACTCCGTTGGAATAACGCGGCCTCCGAGAAATACGTCACCTTGAACCACACCAACAGGATGCACTGCCTCACCACTCACTCCGCAAAACTTCGCAGCTTGATTCCACTTAAATAAAACCTTCCGCCCCAAGGTTTCTTTAAAACACGCACTCATGACCGAAATGGTTGCCCCCGTATCCACCAAAACCATCACAGGCACACCGCCAACAAAAACACGTACTCTGTTCTTGAGCATCAACACAGGAGTTATTTCTGATATTAGCACGTCTCCGGCGACCTCACCTGCATCGGCCGCGCTTGCTAGTTTTCCTGTGGCAAAGGAGACGTGTTGCGACGCTGTGGTGAAGGAGAACGGAGAAATCGAGGCGGTGGAGGCGTGAAGCTCCTGTCAGATGTAGGGGAGTGGTTCCGGAAGCTGCGTGTTCAGTAGTCGTCGCGAGGCAGCAGGTGTGTTGCCTTAGGGTCGTCGTACGGTCGATCAGACAATCGTGTGAAGTGTTGTGGTGGGCCATAATACGTTGCTCGCGGGTCATCGCGAAGTCGTTCGGAAGGCCATGCAAAGTGTGGTGGGTAGCCATACCGTGGGGCTACACGTCGACGGTTGCTAAATAGCGAAATATGTCCTGGCACACCACAGGAGTAGGAAACTGTGAGAGGTCGAAATTCTCTTTGTTCGTCAATGAATCGAACTTCGTCTTCCCTGGCGGAGGGGGTTGGTTCGTTCCGTATATCATAGGGATAGACCGGGCGTCGCGAAGAAGGCGAAACCTGGGGACGTCGGTCATGGCGAGGAGCTGGCAAGCCCGGTGCTCTCCTTGGCTATGGGGGTGCGCTGTACTCAACAGCTGCTGCACTAACCATCGATTGCCAAGGGGTCGTAGAAGACGGCGGCGCAGTCACAGCCTCACGTGGCACATATACCGAATGTTGGTCGTTTACAGAATGCTGAACAACTGCTGAATTCGTCTGTTCTCTATAGCGAAAAAGCTCTTCGCGAACAATCTCTCGAATCGTCGAGGACAGGTTTGGGCAGGTGCTCGTGTCGATGCTGGCAACCGTTGTAACATTTGTGAGCTGGCCAAACTTTGGAGCAATCCTGCGCATTTTCAGCTGTTCGAAAGTTTGGCAAAGCCGAATCACGTCGGACACCGAGCTCAGGTGCTCTTTTCCGATGAGAAAATTATATACATCTTCGGCTATGCCTTTCAGCAAACGCCCTACTTTGTCGTCTTCTGACATCTCATCATTGACCACCTTGCAGAGCTTCAGGACATCCTCTATATACGTGGCACATGTCTCACCTGGAAGCTGCGCACGTTGAGACAATGTCTGCTTTGCCCGCTTCCTTTTGACGCTCGAGTCGCCGAAACACGCTTTCAGCTCTGCAACGAAAACGTACCACGTCGTCAGTGTGTCCTCGTGGTTTTCGTACCACACGAGCGCAGTATCCGTAAGGCAAAAGACCGCATTGCTGAGCAGAGCGGCGGCATCCCAGCCGTTGGACTTGCTGACTCGCTTGTACTGGACGAGCCACGCGTCGACATCCTCTCCCGATTTTCCTCCAAAGGTTGGCGGGACTCGGTAGTAGGGCACGGAACCCATTGGAGTTGGCCTTGAAGCGTTAGGTGGCTGATCTTGGGCCATTACGATCGGCGCAGGCGGGAGTCCGGCAAGGCGGCGGCTGTGGCGTAGTCCAGGTAGTGAAGCTCCCGTCGTTGGGCTTGTCTTACCCAGCACGCTTCCACTAATCTGTTACGCACAAGGAGGACCAGGACGTATACTGCTAAAGGGGGTCGTTTATTTTGGTCGCAAAGAGAAGCGCCGGAGCGGCCAACAGGTCGATGATCGCACTGTCGTCGTCTTCTTTCTTCCTCCAGCTTGGGGAAGCCAGCATGTTCACCTATCTTCGTTTTCTTCCAAGCCATGCGTAACAATATGGTGGTTTTGAGATGTTTAACCCGACATATCAATCATCAATCAAAAATATGGCATTGGAATATTCTTCTCTCAACTTGGTTGTTTTTTTTGTTGCAACTTCCGGATTTTATCCCAGTTTTTATAGCTGAATTTATGGCCTTATCATTAGCTCTCCGAAAATTACTCAGTTTTAATACAGTAACAGCCGTCATCACTGACTCCTTATCTGTGTGTTCTTCCCTCCCTGCATCTGGTGAAACGCCTCTTCTAAAGCTTTTAGTAATGCTAGTTCCCGCGCACCTAAAATGTCTCCACTTATTTCGGGTACCAGGACACAACGCTTTGCTTTTGAAAGAAAGCGCTGATTCTTTAACAAAGATGGCGTTTTTGATTCCAATTATTCCGGTTTTCTCACAGACAACATACATTACAATTGCACAATTCCGCGCCTTAACATTCAAAAAATGCTTATCATACTTCCTCGTGACAGTGTCACACAGGTCCCGTTAATTAGGGAGGCGATCGCCGGTCTAGCTCTAAGGGCCGAAATATCGGCCCCCCGAACGCACCACGAAAGCGTGGACAATTTAGAAGTGGTCCTTTTTGGCGCGCCAGCGGACGCCGGCTGTGGTGCAAAGAACAAGTCAGAGCCGAGAGTTGATAAACAAACAGAATTATATTCTCAATATTGGCAGATCGAAAACAATACACATGAATTCACACTCCACAATAGTTGAGTACAATATGTCACCAAACAAACTACGTACTACACAGTACAATCAGCCACACTCGAAACAACGGACACAGACAACAATACGCACTACAATGCAGTCGCATGCATTGAACACCCAAGACACTTAAAGACTAAAGAGATAGAAAACCTATTCAGTCCAAAGTTCTTGGAACCAAAGTCTAGATGATACTCTTCCAAGAATCACTCACTCAAAGTCCAGCGTTGTTGTCGTTCCGCAGCCCTGAAGTTTCTCTTCCAGTAAACCTCGCGTCTTCACTTGGCCACTCTCCAAGCTTCAACCTTCCTTGTCGAGAACATCGGCTTCACACACGCAGCTGTTGCCACGCGTCTTCGCTCGATAGCGGTAGACACACGCTCTTGCCTGTAGCTCGAGCCTTCACCCCTCAGGTGGAAATCCTCTTCATCTCCTGCTTTGTCCCTACGGACAAAACCTTCGCCGACTACACGGCGGTATACCCTACGCGCTCTGGCGCTAACTTCCGTCTTCTCCTGATCTCTCATCTCGGCTGCTCGATACCTTCCGCGCCACATTCCAGAAAGTTCTCGTCATTTCGTCGGCGCGATACGCAGCGAAGGTTGGGGAGAGGCGCGAGACTGTACGAGGGCCGTCCCCGACCAATGACTCAACCTAGCAGAACACGCCCCTTTCCTTCTAGAAATTTCCAATGCTTGCTCGGCCGCCGATGTGGGGTGAGGAGGTTCGTCGGCGAAGCCACGCTTCCGAGGAAAGAGAGTCGAGCGCCCGGGTAGCTTTGGATGTTTGTTTTCTTTTTTTTCATTTGACCTCGCGGCGCTCTCCAGCGCGTTATCGCAAGAATTTGGCGGCGCGCCCATTTTTAGCGCTCGTTCTGTGACACTGCTCCCCACTTTAAGCATATTATCTCATAATATTCAAAACCACACAAACGAGCGCGAACAGTCACCACACACTCTCAAAGACTGTAACATAGTCCGTCGCTCATGACACGTCACATTCACAACAGATCGCTCAATACAATCGTACGTTGTAGTTAAATTCCACAACACATGAAATATAGCCACAGGTACATGACTACAACACTTCCTCACACATTCCAAACAATACAAATGTACAAAGTTCTCTCATCACAACAATTACACAACCCTATACATCACATCATCGCACAGAACACTTTGACTCGCTCGACATACACTTCTGACACAGGATAACAAGAACATTAACACAACATATGGCACTCAGCACTGCCAAACACATTCTGATTCGACCTCAGCACTTATCCTGTGTACTTTGAGCGGCGCTTGCGCCCTTCCTTGCGGTGCTCGCTCGATCTCTTCTTGTGTTTCCACGTTCTTTTTCGGCGAGCCCTTTCCAACGACGATATCTGAGGCAGCGTCTCAGCCATCGTTGTCACTTCCGACTCTGCTAACGGGTCATGACGTTCGACGGGTCCTGTCTGTTTATTTACCAGTTTGTTCATGTCTCTACATTTGGCCTGGCTGGCCGACTCCGTCTCCTTTACACTGTCGGTCGGTTGGGGTCGTGCCGACGTACGTCCAGCTGCCCAGCGCGTGAACTCATTCAACACGATCGCCTTCTCATTCGCTGTCTCTTGCGCCGCAGCTTAACCTTGGGCTCTAGTGAGATCTGTCACGGGATGCTCCTCCACAGTATCTCGCGGTCGCTGAGTTGGCGAGGGCTTTATCTTAGGGTCTTCTCCCAAACATTTCGGATCATTCGGTCCTCGCGCCCCGGCGATGTTTCCGATGACAAGGTCGTAAAGGGGAGTCGTCATGCATAAAGCAGTAACCTTCCCGCTGAAGTACGGGGTTTCAACCTCAATCTCTGCTTCGGGAAGCATCCGAACCGTACGGTCAATTAGGCAAACTGGTTTTGTGCTGCCTGTCAACTCACTTTCCCGTACCGAATTTCTCCGCACGATAACCGTGGAGCTACCGGTGTCTCTTAGAACCGTAATCTGCTTGCCTGCAACCTTTCCAGGCAGCGTTGGCATTCCCTTCGTAACACCGGTTGGCTGTTTTGGCATTACAACACCACAATAGGAATTTTGTCCCCATTCTTCAACTCTACGAATCCATCGGTGACGGCATTATTGTCAGATTTTGGTGCCGCTTGCACACGAAATACCTAGTGAGTTTGACTCGCTCCGTTTCAACATGCGTCTGCTTTGTGCCTAGTCGGACCACACTTGAAACATTTTACGACCGTAGGGCTCGTAAAAATCGTTCGACCGTTTTTCGCGCGATGACCCACTCGGTTGCACAGAAAACATCCCGGAATGCTCTCTGGTGCACGCTTCTTTTCTTCGGGAGCCAATTTCTTCGAATCATCGGGACAATCCTTCTTGACCTTGGACAAATTAGTTCCACCTTACGCTTCCAAGAATTGATCAGCCAAATCAAGCATTCCTTCAAGTGACTCAGCCTTCCTCTCTTTCAAGTACAGCGACAGGCTTGGGTGGCAACTAGTAAGAAATTGTTCTCTAATTAGGAGCTCTCTAAGTTCATCGTACTCCTGCGCTGTCCCTGAAAGTTCAATCCATCTGTCGAAATAATGGCAAAGTCAGGTGGCATACTGCGTAGCCGTCTCACCATCAGCTGGCTTTCCTGTCCGAAATCTGTCCCGGAAACGTTCTACAGTAAATCTAAATCGCTTCAGCAAATCAGCTTTCACCTTTGCATAGTTGGCTGCATCAGTCGGCGTCAGCCTGCCATACACACTAAGCGCTTCACCACTCAAGCAAGTACTCATAGCAGTTGCCCATTGATGTTCCGGCCAATTCTGGCTCCTTGCAATCGTCTCAAATTTGTGAAGGTACGCGTCAAGGTCGTCCTTCCTCTCATCAAACGCTACGAGCAGCTTGCTTGGGTTCAAGCGGAAGCCATGATCTTCCCGTTCGCTGCTTTCAACTCTAGCTTGGACGGGAGTTTCACTTCAATGTTGCAAACGGAGCCGCTCGAGTTCTATCCCGTGCTGCCGCTGCCGTTCCCTTTCCTCTCTTTCTCCTTTCAGCTGTCGCTCCTTTGCCTCTCTTTCTTCTCTCGCCCTCTCAGCTGCCAACTTTTCTCTCTCCAATTCCAACTTCAATTGTTGCTCTCTTTCTTCCTTCAGCTGTCGCTCCCTTGCCTCTCTTTCTTCCTTCTCTCACGCAGCTGCCAACCTCTCTCTCTCCAACTCAGCGGCTTTTTCTTCGTTGGCCCTCTCAGCTGCCAACCTCTCTCTCTCCACCGCCTCTTTCTCCTTCTGGCCTACCCATTTTCGTAGTTCGGCGCCGGAAAGACCCATCTTCAAACCAAGAGCGACTAACTTTTCGATATCTATTGTGTCTCGCAAATAAAACCTTGCCGCGTGTAAAAAGTATCTGCCTAAATCAGTCTATTGGAACACTCCCCTGCACTGGGGCACGAGAACACTGAACAACACACAAAATCGTTCCGATAGCACTATCCCAACTCGAGACTCTTTCTCACTACTTGGACACACTGTGCACCAAAAGGTCCTGTTGCGGACGCCAAATTAATTGTCACACAGGTCCAGTTAATTAGGGAGGCGATCACCGGGGTAATTCCAAGGGCCGAAATATCGGCCCCCCGAACCGCACCACGAAAGCGTGGACAATTTAGAAGTGGTCCTTTTTGGCACGCCAGCGGACGCCGGCTGTAGTCCAAAGAACAAGTCAGAGCCGAGAGTTGATAAACAAACAGAATTATATTCTAAATAGTGGCAGATTGAAAACAATACACATGAATGCACACTCCACAATAGTTGAGTACAATATGTCACCAAACTACGTACTACACAGTACAATCAGCCACACTCGAAACAACGAACACAGACAACAATACGCACTACAATGCAGTCGCACGCATTGAACACCCAAGACACTTAAAGACTAAAGAGATAGAAAACCTATTCAGTCCAAAGTTCTTGGAACCAAAGCCTAGATGATACTCTTCCAAGAATCACTCACTCAAGCCCAGCGATGTTGTCATTCCGCAGCCCCTGAAGTTTCTCTTCCAGGAAACCTCGCGTCTTCACTTGGCCACTCTCCAAGCTTCAACCTTCCTTGTCGGAAACACGTCGGCTTCACACTCCAGCTGTTGCCACGCGTCTTCGCTCGATAACGGTAGACACATGCTCTTGCCTGTAGCTCGAGCCTTCACCCCTCAGGTGGAAATCCTTTTCATCTCCTGCTTTGTCCCTACCGACAAAACCTTCGCCGACTACACGGCGGTACACCCTACGCGCTCTGGCACTAACTTCCGTCTTCTCCTGATCTCTCATCTCGGCTGCTCGGGTAAATACCTTCCGCGCCACATTCCAGAAAGTTCTCGTCATTTCGTCGGCGCGATACGCAGTGAAGGTTGGGGAGAGGCGCGAGACTGTACGAGGGCCGTCCCCGACCGATGACTCAACCTGGCAGAACACGCCCCTTTCCTTCTAGAAATTTCCAGTGCTTGCTCGGCCGCCGATGTGGGGTGAGGAGGTTCGTGGGCGAAGCCACGCTTCCGAGGAAAGAGAGTCGCGCGCCCGGGAGGCTTGGATGTTTGTTTTCTTTTTTTTTCTTTTGACCTCGCGGCGCTCTTCCGCACGTTATCGCAAGAATTTGGCGGCGCGCCCATTTTTAGCGCTCGTTCTGTGACAGACAGCTTCTGCAGAGTTTCGACACCTATTATTTCCCAGAAAAATTAAGTTATCGTGGTCGAGAATAATGCGAGTGGCTATAACCAAACTTCGCTGCCGGGTTACTTCCCTTAACATTTACCTGCATAGAGCATGTCAGGCGTTGTTTCCTCTGTGTATTTCTTGTACAGAGGAGGAAACAATCAGTCATTACTTTATACCCTGGCGCTACTATCCTGTCACCACCTCTTCAAAACTTGGGTCTGGAAATATCCGAATCAATTGTTCTATCATTCGGTGCCTCTGCTCTGGGCTAGTCACAAGGATGTTTACAACGCAATAGAGGAGTTTATCAGTCAGACTAAAAGAATACAGAGCGAAATTCTTCATTATCTTAAACGTTGAAATAATATTATTCAGTAATTATTTGTGGTGAAACCTATTTCCAGCATAAAGAAGTGGTTTCGCGAAGAAAAAAAATCACCTAACCCTCGGCCAATCCCATGAATTGGTTAGAAGCCATGAGATGAGGAGAGAAAGAAAAAGAAGCTTGGCGCAGTCCATCGTAGGTGAGGCCACTTACTCGCCGAAGGCTTGTGGGTTCGTTTTCTTTTAGTAGTATTGGCATTTTAATCTGCGCAGATGTACACTGACTTTCTTTATGAAAGTGAACACGTGAACGCGTGGCATGCACTCTGCGGCAGCTGCCTACAAACCATCAACCGACAAGGGAACAAAGCACGTTTGCTTCTGGCATCATCTATGACCAAGGAAGATAACGAGTCATGGTCGGCAGACAAGCGCTGCTAGATTAAGCTCCCTCACCGCTTGGGCGGCGAGCGAAATCGGGTGATTGATGCAGCTAGCGCCGTGGCCGCGCGCAGCGTTTGATATGTTGGCAGAGGACTACGCACTGCAGGCGTGATCAGAGGTGGAGTGCAATCTTGCAGCGCTCGTAAGCCCGCCATAACACGATATTATTTTTTTTGCAACAGATGAGGCTGAGAGTGAACGTGTTTTCTTTTGCTGTCGGTTGATGGTGGTGTAGGTAGCCGCCGCAGAGTGCAGGCCACGCGTTCGCGTGTTCTCTTTCATATAGGACGCCAGTGTACATTCCGCGTTCTTTGTAACGGAAAGTCAATCTTGTCCTCGATGGTTGGTAAAAAAAATTGGCAGCATATCCACGGAGTGAATGGTAAAGAGTGGGGCGAAGCATTCGTCCGTCCATTCATTCTTGCTTCGTCCGTTCATGTGTCTGTCTGTGTTACCGTATGCGTCCATCCGCCCGTCCGTGCGTCTGTTCGTGCGTCCGTCCTTGCTTCCGTCCATGCATCCGCCCCTGCCTCTGTTCATGCGTTCATTCATACATCTGCCTGTGTGTCCGTTCGTTCATCTATTCAACACTCCAAGTACCACCATCTCGCATCTTTTCATCATATATTTCTCATATGGAAGCACCGCCATTCAGCGCTTATTCCAAGGACTAAACGAGAGGTGCCACACGCACACTTCTTTACGGCTTTTGCTTCTGGTCTACTTCCCACCTTTGAATGAATGTACATGCCATGAATTTACATGCCAATGGCTGATAATGAGAAATGAGAGACAGGAGAATTCGGCTTTTACTTTCTTGCGGCTTATGCTTCGTACCTACTTCCCCCATTTAACCACCTCGAGTTCATGGTATATACCAGTTCATTGTATTCATGGCACTGCGGCTTAACACTCGCTAAACCTTTTTTAAAACTAAGGAGGTTAGACCCAGCGAGTATAACTAGCAACTCTTTTTTGTCAGATAGTGCTTAATGTACATGCCAATTGCTGCTAATGGGGACTGCAGCGTACGCTTTAACTAAAAGTCGAATGCTCCCGTTTTTTATCCCCCATTAGCAGCCATTGGCATGTACACAAGGCACTACCTTTAATTGTTCGAAAACAAACAAAAGAAATCTCTCACCAGCACCACCTTGGAGGTCAAAATGTTATACGCATTACATACTACAACGGCTACGAGGGACGAACAGGTGCTGCTATAAAAAGATTCGCCCCTAAAAAGAGCCACCAATAAGCAACGAAGTACTTACGACGCTCAGCTCGCGCATCAGAGCGCATCCCAGTGTAAACTAAACCTACCCGCCACGCTAAAACGTAGAGCATTGTTAGTGCGTTCGGCACTGACGCGGTGACTGGCTTCAATCTCGGCGTTCCGCTCTTCTTCGGTCGAAATCTGACGGAGCCAATCAAATTCCAGGGGCATCTTATGCTGCTTGTTCGAGATAACAACTATAACCGGTCGGGGCCTGGTCGCGAACTTTCTAAATAATACGTCTGCATAGTCATTTAGTATATTTATTATTATTAATATGATTAGTATTATTCTAGTGCTATTATTATTCTGTGCTTTAAGTAGCTATGTTCTGCGCTATGTTTCTTTGTATAGTTCAATCATATGTTTTTGCTTTTTCAGTTTGAAACATTGTATCTAGGTTGATGCCCTTTGTCGCTGTGTAACCGCTTGCGCAAGTATGTAGGTATGTCACACAATTGGTCCCTCTACTAGCCAGTTGGGCTATGGGACCAAACAAGTGTTTGCGAAGTTTTTTGTTACATGGATGTGAAAGTTACAATAAAAAAATCACCCTGGGACAAAAATGAAAAAGTGGCTGCTGTTATCATCCCAAGTACTTGAATCAATGTATTCGTAAATAATGTATCTAGAGCCCACGCACTAATTAACTACTGAAATTGCCGGATTTGAAAGCAGTCGTAAAGCCTCAGTTTCGCTGCACGTCAACTTCGAAGCTATTTCTAGCGTAATGACCATCAAAAGTATCTTGTTCTACATCAGCCCAAAGAAAAAAAGGTGTCATTTGACTCTTCTTTTCTACTGATGTGACTTTCACATGAGTAACTTTTTCAGAGCAGTACGTTGCCTCTCTCTATGAGGGTTGTGGTATGTATTTCTCTTTCAAGACTGGCAAAGAGAGTTTCTAAAGAGAATTCTACGTGTCAGTGTCTCTCGTGCAGCAAAAAACTAAACTAAGAGCCGGAGTTTTTTTACCAGTTCACCCCTAAGATAAATTTTATTAGGAGCGAAGCTTCTTAAGGCGTGGGCTGTGCGTCCCCTGTATGTAGCCACCTCTCGTTCATTTCTAAGTATTACGCTAGCCACCGCCCGATCTAAAGGGTACAGCCATATCCATCCGTCCATCCGTCCATCCATCCATCCATCCATCCATCCATCCATCCATCCATCCATCCATCCATCCATCCATCCGTCCGTCCGTCCGTCCGTCCGTCCGTCCATTCGTCCATCCGTCCGTCCGTCTGTCCATCCATCCGTCCGTCCAAAAGATGCAAGATGTTATAAACTAGACGGCGGTACGTGTAGTTGATTATGAAAGATGCGAGGTGTTATAAAATAGGAATGATGCCACATATGGCGCGTGTCATCGTTCGATATAGTGCGGCGACGTACGCTAGGGGGAGCGTTGCAATAAAATCGAGTGGGCAAAATGTACGGAGGATTCATAGTTTACCAGGTTTACCTCTGGAGCTTCGCCCACTCATCATCATTCACTTCGTGGATATGGCGGCATTTTTTTGTGCGTGAACACAAAAAAGTGCTAATGTCCAGCTGGTGTTTATTTGCAGTTAAGCAAAAGATATATGTGCGTGTATAAAGGACCAGAATACTAATCACTACATTCCCAGTCAAATCACCCCGTCCATTGACAATTGTCCTACACAGACCAGCCAGGTAATCACGCTCAAGCCGTGTCAGTGCCAGAAAAGCATGGTTTACGCAGCTGTCGCCTACATTGAGCAACTTTTCCGGTCTGTAATCTTGAGGTTTAGCTGCTACCTGTGTCTTGCCACAGCCGCGCACTCATTAAAGATAGGGCTGTGACCGCAGTCATGGCCGTGGATGCCAAGCTACCCCTGCATAACATTTTGCACGTTATATCGGTGCTCACATAGGGGAACGTTAATAGATAGATAGATATGTGGGGTTTAACGTTCCAAAACCACCATATGATTATGAGAGACGCCATAGTAGAGGGCTCCGGAATTTATGACCACCTGGGGTTCTTTAACGTGCACCCAAATCCGAGTACACGGGCCTACAACATTTTCACCTCCATCGGAAGTGCAGCCACCGCAGCCGGGATTTGATACCACGACCTGCCGCTTAACAGCCGATTAGCTTAGCCGCTAGACCACCGCAGCGGGGCCAGGGGAACGTTGAGGCACATGAAGGTATCACCGACACGAAATTTTGCACACGCGTCATATCCGCAGCCCCGTATCAAGCAGTGTGCAAATGTCGCAACGCACAGGTTCCGGCTAAGCCACGAGCTTTTTTTCAGAAGCGGAACAAGTAAACAAAAAACGACAGCAGCCTAAGAACTCCTCCTCTGGCACTATTACGGCTTGAGCGTGGTTGCCTGACCGGGTTGCATAGGCCGATCGCGAACACGGTTGGTGACTTGACTGCAAATGTTCTCATCTTATGCACGTATGAGGCGTTTTTTTTTCTAAAAGAGCCAAATGCACTAACTGAAACTTCCAAAGATACAGTTTTTTACTTCTGACATTATATTTTGGCTTGTTCAAGCAATTTTTCCACGTATGTTCTTCTGCTCTGAGTATATCCAATTTACGTTGCAGCCAGCATCTACAAATGTCAGTATCACCGCTATTGAGGAGTACAGTTCATATTAGTCTCACATCGATTGATTGATCTTATTAGGGCTTGTTATAGTTCACAAAATTAGTCTACAAAAATTCGAATGTATGGTATAGCAATAATTTGCGATAAAGTTAACATTATCCTTGTGCTTCCATCGGTGCCGTGCTTCGTCGCACGGCCGTAAATGCGATTCTTGAAGTTGAAGAGGGAGTTGTCCTTACTAATAAAAGACGCACTGTTCTGCATTGTCTGCAGTGTTTTCTTGTTCTTGGCATCTACGGAAGTCGCTGAAGAGTGCTCGAGTTCGTTTTATGCTCCACTTCGGACCACCACTTCTTTATAGAATAGATCGGTGCCAAATTTCTGCATTTTCTAGGTATTATCAATAAACATATTGTGTTGGAGCAAAAGAGGGTGTGCCCCTGTAGCGCTTAAGTGAAAAATAAACGTTGAAAGGTAAAAACAAGTACCATGTCCTTCGATAAGTGTCAACTCGCCTTCAAAAACGTCACTGCGCAATGCAGATAACAAAGAAACTGGCACACAAATGAAACATTTTACGGGAAATGAATTTGGTTGTTTTGCCCATGATTGTTGACACAGTGGTGGTTGAATGAATGTGGCTGTATGAAACAGTTGAAGTATGATGATGATATATGGTGTTTTTTGGCGCAAGGGCCATTTGATGGCCAAAGAGCGCCAGTTCATGGGACAAGGAATGTGGACAATGATTGTGATTAGCGGCTGTATAAGGGCCATAAAATTCCTCGCAGTAAGGCGGGTAAAACCATACAAGTAATAAAATCGTGACCATGCCGTGAAAGGTGTGTGTGGTGTGAATAGGTGATGAAAGTTGGTGATAATAAAAGACGATGGTGGATATGTATGGCATTAGCACAAGTGCCTCACTCGTTCATACCCTTGCGTCCAAGGGCCGTGAGGCAAGTGCTTTCTTGTGTAGCCACCGCAGCGAAAACCTCTCAGGAGAGGTCGTGCTACGGAATGCCGGGGTATATGATATGAAAACTATGAATTTCTCTTAAAAACGCGAATAATGACTTATGACTAAAAAGCGGTTCCCTACCGACGAACGTTGCAGGGTGTAAAGGTATATGTTGTCGGTAGGGTAATGGAAAGTGTTGTTTTCTTAGAGTGTCCAATTGTTTGCACTGAATTAAAATGTGAAGGACTGTTAATCCTTCACCACATCTGTCACACAATGGTGGATCCCCACCGGACAAAAGATGTGTGTGTGTCGTGTATGTGTGTCCTACCCTGAGTCTTGTAAGTATTACCTCTGTATGACGCGATTTCGATACGGGGAGCCAATGACCAAGGTGTGGCTTAACAATGTGTAGTTTGTTTTGGGTGTGTGTATCCCACTTGCTCTGCCAGTAGTCCCTGAGATTTCGTTTTAGAGACGGCTTAAGATCAAGGGCCGGGATTGATAAAGGTGTAATGGCGGTGCTTTCGTGGGCGGATGCAGCAAGCTTATCCGCCATCACGTTGCCTTGAATCTCACGGTGCCCTGGCACCCAGCACACAACAACATGTCGGTTGAGTGTGCAGAGTGTGCATAAAATGGAGTAAAGTGAAACGAGGACAGGGTTTTTTTGTTTTTTAAGACTGTGCAGAGCCGTTACCACACTGAGGGAGTTTGTATAAGTTACTGCTTTTTGTATTTGTGATTGTTTGATGTGTTTAGCTGCCACGAGCATCACGTAAGCTTCCCCTGTGAAGATACTTGTGCATGGATGTAGAGGGCCAGCATCCGAAAAGGAAGGGCCAACAGCAGCGTAGGACACAGAGGAGCTAGACTTAGAGGCATCTGTAAAAAACTCAGGACGTGTGTATTTGTGTTGAAGTTCTAAGAATTATGTTCGAATATGGGCAATAGGCGCATGTTTAGTAACTTCTAGGAAAGACACATCGCAATCTATTGTCTGCCACTGCCACGGTGGCGGGTATGCTACAGGAGCCATTAAACTATGTTCGAGTGACACTCCAGTGTCCTCAGCTAGACCCTTCAGGTGAACTGAGAAGGGCTGCCTCATTGAAGGCCTGTTTTGAAAAAGAATGGAGCTCGACAAGTCATTAATAGTAGAGTATGAGGGGTGCCTCTTGTCTGGTTTCACCTTGAGGAAATATACAAAGGACATGTAGGTTCTTTGCAGATGAAGCGACCACTCATTTGACTCAACGTAAAGGCTTTCTACAGGGCTGGTGCGAAAAGCACCCGTAGAAAGGCGGATGCCCGAATGGTGCACGGGATCCAACATCTTCAAAGAACTTTGAGTCGCAGACTGATAAACAATGGCCCCATAATCTAAGCGGGTGCGAATAAGGCTTCTATACAGGTTCATGAGGCATTTCCTGTCACTACCCCACGTAGTACGTGACAACACTTTTATAACATTCATGGCTTTTAAACATTTTGTTTTTAAATACTTTATGTGGGGTACGAAGGTCAACTTGTTGTCCAAGATTAAGCCTAAGAATTTATGCTCGGCTTTGACGGACAGACGTTGCCCGTTCAGTCGAATGTCGGGTTCCGAGTGCATGCCTCTCTTTCGAGAGAACAAGACACACGTGCTTTTTTGTGGGTTAAGACGAAATCCGTTTTCATCTGCCCATTTGGAGGCCTCATTTAAACCCAGCTGAACCTGCTGCTCACACATGGCCAAGTTGCATGACTTGAAGCCAAGCTGCACGTCGTCGACGTATGTACAATAGAACATATTGTGGGGAATGGACAAGTGCAAAGAATTCATTTTAATAATAAAAAGTGTGCAACTAAGCACACCACCTTGTGGCACGCCTGTTTCCTGGACAAATGTTTGGGAGAGCACACTGCCCAGACGGACACGGAATGTCCGGTTTGACAGGTAACTTTCGATTATATGAAACATTCTTCCGCACACACCAAGGTGGGACAGGTCCCTTAGAATTCCGAGACGCCATGTTGTATCATAAGCCTTTTCGATATCGAGGAACACAGAGAGAAAATATTGTTTATGGACGAAGGCGTCTCTGATCTGTGCCTCGATACGAACAAGGTGGTCTGTGGTGGATCTACTTTCTCGAAACTCGCACTGAAATGGGTCGAGCAAATTATTTGTTTCAAGAAAATGTACATGTCGGCAGTTTATCATTTTTTCGAAGACTTTGCACAAGCAGTTTGTAAGTGCTATAGGCCTATAACTCGAGGGTAAAGAAGGGTCCTTGCCCTCTTTCAAAATGGGAATAACAATAGCCTCTTTCCAGGAGGAGGAGTAGTGCCAGAAGACCAAATAGCATTGTACAAACAAAGTAAGGTTTTTCGGGTTTCGTTTGGTAGGTCTTTTAACATTTCATACATCACACGGTCAGAACCTGGGGCAGAAGTACTGCAGGAGTTTAAAGAGGTTCGGAGCTCAGCTAGACTGAAAGCTTGGTTATATGCCTCGTATCTAGTGCATTTGTGTTCGAGTTTCTGCTTTTCTATTCTTGTTCTGTATTTTTGGAAAGTGTCAGTATAGTGGGACGAGCTGGATACCTGTTCGATGTGTGCACCGAGGAAGTTTGCCTGATCTTCCAAGGTATCACCCTGAGTGTTTACGAGTGGAAGTGTGTGTACTTGTTTTCCTGCTATCCTACCCACCATGCTCCAGACTTTAGCCTCCTGTGTGTATGAATTAACCCCTGATAAAAACTTCTGCCAGCTTTCTGTTCTGGCCTGCCGACGCGTTCTCCTGCCACGAGATTTTATTTTCTTAAAGCTCTCAAGGTTTTCCGCTGTCGGCGAGTTGCGCAGCAACCTCCATGCCCTGTTCTGTTCCTTTCGCGCATTCTGACACTCAGTGTTCCACCACAGGACGTGTCGTTTGCCGGGCAGTCCAGATGTTTGTGGAATGCACTTGGCTGCTGCGTCAGTAAGAAAAGCCTTGAAGTACTGCACAGCTTCATCTATGCCTAATCCGCATATGTCGGTCCAACTTAGGCGTGTAATCTTTTGTAATTGTTCCCAGTCGGCTTTGTTCACCAGCCATTTGGGAACATGAGGAGGATATTCATATGTTATTGGTGTACGCAAAACTAAAGGAAAATGGTCACTTCCGTATGGATGATTTATGACTTTCAACTGAAGTAATGGTACAAGTGAAGGAGATGCGATACTGAGATCTATGGAGGAGTAAGTATTGTTTGCAAGGTTATAATATGTTGCCTCTTTTCTATTCAACACACAAGCACCTGATGAAAAGAGGAACTGTTCAATGAGACGACCTCGTGCATCACATCGACAGTCACCCCATAAACCGCTGTGCGCATTCAGGTCCCCTAGAACCAAATAAGGTTCTGGTAACTCATCTATTAAAGACTGGAAATCATGTTTTTCCAGGCGGTGTTGCGGCGGTATGTATAGAGAGCAGATGGTGACGAGCTTATTCGATAGAACGGCTCGAACAGCCACTGCCTCTAGGGATGTTAGTAGTGGTAGATGACTGCATGCTACTCCTCGATTAACTATAATGGCTACACTACCAGATGACGCCACAGCATCATCTCTGTCCTTTCGGAAGACAACATATTGACGCAAGAAACTTGTATTCTTGGATTTTAAGTGTGTTTTCTGTACACACAGCACTTTTGGAGAATGTTTGTGTAGAAGTTCTTGGACATCGTCGAGGTTTCGAAGTAGTCCTCTGACGTTCCATTGTATAATTTGTGTCTCCATTATGGGAGTAAAGAAGTGCTGTGTGTACGAAATGAGTGTGGCTGGTGTCTAAAGAGAGAAGTGACTTATCTTACAGAGCCTTTAGAAGGCCCTGTAATTACCGTTTTGTCTTTTTTAGAGCGGTAGAGGGAACCCCGCCGCTCCTTTGGCGCAGTCTTCGCCGGTGCAGGTTCAGTTGATGTGTCCATCGCCTCAGGAGAGGCGACAGATAATGTTTTCGTTGTAGGCTTCGTCGTGACAGACGCAGCCTTAAACCCCACCGGGCTGGAGGTCGAGGAGACCTCTTTAGTTTGTGTGGAGCCCTGGCTGCTGCCAAGGTTCACAGGAGCCTTCGGTGGGGCTGTATTCGAGGAGGGTGGGGCAGCCGAGGCTGCTCCCCCATGGGAGCTTGTGGCGTTTGCCTGGGCACGCTGGGCGTGGTCCAAGGCATTGCCGAAAACCGAAGTGGTGCTGACTCCCTTCGCACCACTTCGGCATACGATGTGTTCCCAGCAAAATGCGGGGAAACGTGCTGCCGCGCTCCACGAAAGCTTATGTTCAATTTAAACTTTGTACTAATAATTTCTTTTTCCTTTTTCCAGGCCACGCATGACCTGGAATATGCAGGATGGTCACCCTCACAGTTTGCGCAGTGCACTTGTAGCTGACAGTCATCGTCAGCAGTATGATCTTTGGTGCCGCATTTCGCGCAGGTAATCAGACCTCGGCAGCTCTGGGAGCCGTGCCCGAACATCTGACACTTAAAGCAGCGACTCGGGTTGGGTATGTATGGTCTAACTGGCAGATTAAGATATCCTGTTGCTATTTCAGTTGGGAGGGTGCTAGATGCGAAAGTTAGTATGATGTGCTTCGTTGGGATTTCCTTATTTTCTCTTCTTATTTTGATACGCTGCACCTGAATGACGTTTTCCTCTTTCCAGCCTGTTAGAAGTTCATCATCGGAGAGGTCCATCAGGTCTCCATCTGATACAACACCCTTCACTGTGTTCAAGGTTCGATGCGGTGTGATTGTGATAGGCTGATCCCCAAATGCTGTGAGTTTACGTAGTCTCTGGTACTGTGCGTTGTCTTCTAATTCAAGTAACAGGTCACCACTGGCAGTCTTTGTGGCCTTGTAGCCTGTGCTCAGCGTTTCTATGAGACATTTGGACACAAGAAAAGGTGAAATACTTCTAGCTTTCTTTTCTGTACTTTCACAGTGAATTATGTGGTATTTGGGAAAGTTATCTTTTTTGTTTGGAACAAACTCAAAAACTGCATGGGTGCGCCACCTCTTGGAGGGGCGATTAGTTGTAAGAGGGCTAGGGGTTCCCATAAATTTGATAGCTTATTTGGCGGCCATGCCAGCCACCCACCACTGAGCCCAACAAGGGGACGCTGCGAGACGCGAAGGAGGCGCAGGCGCCAGCCGTACATGGCCGCTATAACCTAATATATCTACCCAAGGTTGGATATTTACACTAGGTTAACCCTTGCCGCCAGGAAAAATTGGAAGTAAAATGAAGTGAGGAGAAGACAGGAAAGATGTAAAGTGAGAACAAAAGACGAAGTTGTAGGGAGAGAGAGATAGGAAAAGGCGACTGCCGATTTCCCCTGGGTGGGTCAGCCAAGGGGTGCCATCTACGTGAAGCCGGGGCCAAAGGGGTGTGTTACCTCTGCCGGGGGGCCCTAAAGGTCCAATCACCCAGCGTCAGCTCAACCCCCAGGATCCCCTTTTCCCCGGGCACGGCAAAGCCACGCACGGCTAGGCGTGGGAGGGAGTAGAAACTCCCCCGTTAGCTCGGGTCCGTGGTGTCGCTACACACCAAACGCCTACTTGCGCAGGCGCCCCTGCAGGGAACAGTTGAAGTATTTATGCCATTTTTTGAGTATCACGTGCCTTTTTGAGTACGCGTAACAAAAAGGAATCGCCCCATTTTTATTACAGCTGTTTAAGCAGCTATAAGTATTTAGAGCCAGTTTACGCTCTCGCGGAATTGAGCCTAATTTTGGTGTCTACATTTGGCTATTCTTAACAAAACGCTATAGATATATTTTGACACTGTAGAAATAAACTTTGGTTGGAAGTCAGTGCTGTACTCTATTGTCTCACATAATTTATTATGTAAAAACGCTGTAAAATTCAGCAGCATGAACCCCGACCTACTGGCCCAAGCATTTACACTCGGGGCCCTGAAGTTACACATGCCCACCATTGAAGTAACTGTGACAGCCATGGAAACTGTTAGATAGCGCTCACCCCATGTATTGCTGTGCTTTCGCTTCGCACGTCCTTCTTTGTCTTTGAGCAGCGCTCTTTAGATGTTGCTCTGTGAAAGTTGTTTGATCACTGTCGTCTCGCGTGTGTCGATTTCATTCGGTGCGTGTATGTACTTGAGTTGGATGCGGCAAATAATAGCTGCTTACCGTTCTTTGCTTGACGTTTTATTTTTTTGCTATCGCATTCCTTTATAATTACTTACAGTTAAGCAAGGACGTTTTTTCGTTGCACCTTCTTTGCCACACTCCTTCTTTGCTAGGTGATGATGCACTCCCATCTTTGTTAATTCTATCACATACACTCAAACGAGCTGCCCACAACGAATGTCCGTTTGCGGTGCTGTTACGCCACTCTCTTAGTGAACGCTAACATTGGAATTAAAATTTCAAAATGACTCAAGCCATGTTTGCTAGAACTTCTGTTTGCAACCCTTCACATATGAAGGCTCATAATTTTACTTGCGGCACGGCTCAATATAGAGTAATCCTATCACCACCACATTTAACTCTAGCATGGGAGTGTAGCTACTCACAGGCAAAATGATCCTTTTTACTTTACGAAGAATGTAAGCGGGTGCCACGTATAGGTCGCCGAGGTTGACGTCGATTAGCGTGCCCTGAATGAGAAGAATGTCCTCGATGTCAGGGCTCACCAGAAATTCGTGTGCGCTGGACAGGTCCGTAAGA
The DNA here is from genome assembly GCF_013339725.1 of Rhipicephalus microplus. Classification (NCBI taxonomy): domain Eukaryota; kingdom Metazoa; phylum Arthropoda; class Arachnida; order Ixodida; family Ixodidae; genus Rhipicephalus; species Rhipicephalus microplus. The sequence continues at coordinate 132,767,511 of NC_051170.1, forward strand.
AGGAACGAAACGAGGCGTAGTTTACTTTTCTCCACGGGCCATGTCTGTTGCGAAAGGTAGTGTGAGGTGGCATCACAGTCAGTTTTACAACCTCATACCTTTTGAACTCTAACGCATACAAAGGCAGTAATTGGTCAACATTTCTGCCAAATAACAACCATCGTCCTCCGAGTTTCGCAGAGTAGATAATCTCAAAACAGGGTGTTTGCTACTGTTCTGTGAACAGAGTTATGTGACGGTGACAACGAGATGCCGTTGAGGTCCAGGGCTTGCGGAAACAACGCAAGTACGTAAGAGACAAGATGCTTGCTGTGTTGCAGACAGGCGCTTTTGGGGGGCTTATGCCATGGGTTATGCGTCCGCGATGTGTGTAGTAGTCGTCGTAGTAGTAGGTAGTCACCTCCACGGCCGGATTAGAGGAGCGGCACGCGCGCACCCATTTACGTTAAGAAGCGAACCCGCGCAGGTTAATCATAAATAATAAGATAAATGTTTCTGATAAAATAACTTAGAGACGAGTATTGATAACATAATCTCCAAAAAAATTGAGCTTGAATTTGATGCTTACTAAAGAAAACTACTATCAGAAGGACACACTTTAAGCACTATCTGAACAGAAAGGGAGTCCACGTTTAACTCGCTGGGTGTAACCTTTTGTTTTTAGCAAGGTTTTACGCTAAGGCCCTTGGGACGGCTTTCTGCACTCCCATAGTAGAGTACACCATACTCCAAATCGTTAAAAACTTATTTTACACACACAGGTTTACCGAGGATTGGGTCGCAGGGCCATGAACTAGAGACGTTGAAAGATTGGAAGTAGACACGAAGCGCAGGCCGTGAGAAAGTGCGCTAGTGCCACTTCTCGTTTAGTCTGTAGCGCCTCAATGCGCCGCTCGTCGAGGAAGAAGTTGGCATTTGGGCCGCGCGGTGGGTGCAGCGCGATAATAAAAAAAATCAGTTCAAAAACTGAACGCTGTCAGGGCTGGATCTTTCCCGTGTTAGCTCCGACAGTTAATGTTGACCCGATAAAGAACACACAGCGCCGATCATCCCGCATGGATCCCGCTGGCTCTGCCACCAATCCTACCGGTCCTGACGCCCAAGAAGACGCCAGACCTAGCGGTGCTGCAGTTGCTGCGATTCAACTTGTCAACCTGCCACCATTATGGCCCAACAGGCCCAGCACATGGTTTCTGCAAGTCGAGGCGCACTTCCGTTTACGGCAAATCACCAGCCAACAGACCAGGCACTGGCATCAGTATCCTGCTTACCTCCGGACGTAGCCGACGACTTAGCTGATATTTTAGCGTCGCCGCACCCGAGCCATCCCTACGACACGTTGGAGGCAGCTATCATTTCCCGCAAGTCTGAGTCCGAACATAGTAGACTCTAACAGCTCATCACGACTACGGAGCTCGGTGACCGTCGCCCATCACAGCTCCTGCGACGCATGCGCCAGCTCCTTGGCGGCCCCTCAAGAAGAGAAGCTGTTATTTGAGTTGTTCCTTCAGCGCTTACCGCAGAGCATGGTCCCGGTCCTCGTAGCTGCAGGAGATGTCCCAGTAGACACACTCGCTGAAATGGCTGACCGAGTAGCGGACTACTCGCGGGCATATAGCCTCAACGCCGTTACCACACCGCCACCGGCCACCGCTGCAGACCCGGCGCTCGCGAGCATCGAGAACCGTTTGGACGCCCTTGTCAGGCGCCTCGAGGACTTTGTACCTGCGCATCGTCGACCATCATCCAGGTTCCAGATACACAGTCGCTCCTCGACGCCCCCACGTTCTCCGGAACTTTGGCCACCTGACGCGCCGCGGGACGTTTTATCTTCAACCGTGTGCTGGTACCACCGCCGATTCGGTGCCTCTGCTCGCAAGTGCACTCGCCCGTGCTCCTGGTCGGGAAATGTGACGACCGGCCACTGACGGCGGCAAGTGGTACTGGTCAAAAGTCATGCCGCCTTTTCTATGTTTCTGATAAGATAACTGGCGCTTGCTTCCTAGTCGACACAGGAGCCCCGGTTAGCGTCATCCCGGCGTCGTGTGCAGATCGCCGTCGCAACAAACAGACCTGCCCACTCCAAGCGATCAACAATTCCGCCATTCGCACATACGGCCAACGCTCTCTCACAATTGACCTTGGACTACGCCGTACGTTCCGCTGGATTTTCATCCTCGCTTACGTCTCGCAAGCTGTTCTTGGAGCTGACTTCCTCAGTTTTTTCAACCTTGCTGTGAACATGCATGCTCATCGCCTCATTGATCTCAACACCCACCTCTCCGTCAACGGTGTACTCTGTACTTCCTCGCCAACGGGACTGCAAGCTCTCACACCTGCTTCGCCGTATGCAAAAATACTCGACAACTTTCCCATCATCACGAAGCCGCTTACCAGAGAGTCACCGGTGAAGCATTCCATCACTCACCACACTGTGACCACTCGACCTCTCGTTTTTACACGACCCCGTCGACTATCTGGAGAACGCCTCGCCATCGCCCGCCGCGAGTTTGAGCACATGCTTGAACTCGGCATTGTGCGGCCTTCCTCTAGCAACTGGGCGTCGCCACTCCACATGGTGCCGAAGAAAGATCCTGGCGGCTGGAGACCATGTGAAGATTACCGCGCTCTCAATGCCCACACCTTACCAGACCGCTATCCACTTCCTCACACACATGATTTCACATCAAATTTGGCTGGGTGCACAATCTTCTCAAAGATTGACTTAGTGAAGGCTTACCATCCGATTTTATAGAACCCTCCGACATTCCGAAGACGGCCATCACCACCCCATTCGGTCTGTTTGAATATGTGAGGATGCCTTTTGGATTGCGCAACTTTGTGCAGACCTTTTAGCGGACTATCAACGAGGTCACGCGAGGTCTCAAGTTCGTATTTGCCTACCTTGATGATCTCCTTGTAGCAAGCTATCCGGCCCTGAGCATGAAGCCCACCTGCGCACCCTATTCCACCGCCTGGATGATTACGGCCTCGTAATTAATCCCAATAAGTGCCTCTTCGGCGTCGCTATAATAGAGTTCCTAGGCCACCTAGTCAGTCCAAAGGGTATCCAACCACTCGCCAGCAAAGTGAAGGCTATTCAAGACTTTCCATCCCTGACTTCACTGAAGAGACTCCGAGAATTTCTGGGCCTACTAAACTTCCATCGCCGCTTTCTTCCAAAGTTCGCCACATTCCTAAAGCCCTTGACCGACCTATTGGCTAAAAAGAAAGACCTGACTGCGCCACTGGAGTGGCCCAAGGACGCTGCATCTGCCTTCGGAACTGCCAAGAAGGCTCTGGCAGACGCTACCATGCTCATACATCCCGTCCCTGATGCCCCAATTCGTCTCATCACCTATGCATCAAGTGTGGCAGTTGGCGCCATTCTCGAGCAGCACGTATCTGGTTAGCAGCCCTCGGGTTTTTCTCGCAAAACCTGAAGCCACCAGAGGCAAAATACAGTACATTTGCCCGAGAACTCCTCGTGGTATACCTCGCCATCAAACATTTTCGTTATTCATTGGAGAGCTAGGACTTTTACGTCGTTACAGACCACAAGCCCCTGATGTTTGCCTTCCATCGCAATCACAGCAATTATACTGCACGAGAGATCCGTCAACTATGCTTTATTTCCGAGTTCACTTTGGATTTCAGACACGTACATTTGCCGGAAAATGCTGCTGCTGATGCACTATCCCGCATCGATGCCTTATCGACCCAGCCACTACTAGACATGGAGGAGCTAGCAGCTGCCCAAAGCAACGATCCTGAGCTGCATCGTCTTCGCTCTTCATCCACGTCTCTATCGTTCACGGAGTGCCCGCTTCCATTTTCTACCTCATTATAACGTGCGAAACGTCTACTGGTGTCCCTCGCCCCTTCATGCCTTCAGCTTTTCGTCGTGCAATTTTTGATCATTTGCACACCATGAGCCATCCTGGTATTCGTGCGACCGAGAAGCTAGTCACATCTCGTTTCCTTTGGCCAAGCATCAATGCTGATGTCCGACGCTGGGCGCGAACCTGCCTTGAGTGCCAGCGCGTTAAAGTTCACCGTCACACTGTCACGCCAACATCTCCGTTTCAGCTTCCAGGCGCAAGGTTTTCTCACGTCCATCTCGACATCGTCTGTCCTCTTTTGTCATCGCAAAGAGCCTGTTAGATGCTGACATGTGTGGATCGCTTCACCAGATGGCCGGAAGTGTTTCCCTATTTTGACACAACAGCACCAACAGTTGCCAAGGCTTTCACAAACGGCTGGGTGTCACGCTTTAAATGCCCTTCTGTCGTCACCACTGATTGCGGTCGTCAGTTTCAATCGGCCCTTTTCACCGCACTTACCAATATCCTGGGCATTCGACACATCCACACAACTGCCTAACATCTTTCCGCCAATGGCATGGTCGAACGGCTTCATCGACAACTGAAAGCTGCCCTCACTGCTCACCTGCCAAGGGAACGTTGGCTCGACCACCTCCCCTTCGTACTTCTGGGCATCCGACCAGCATTGAAAGTGGATCTTGGCTGCGCATCAGCCGAACTAGTCTATGGCGTTTCCCTGCGTCTTCCAGGAGAATTCTTCGAGCCATCATCGCCACCTTCCACTCACGATGCCTCCACGTACATTAGAGAGCTGCGCACCACGTTTCAGGGCCTTGCTCCTGTGATTCCTGCCGACCGACACCCCCAGTCTGTCTTCATCAGTCAGGATCTGCATGCCTGCAGTCACGTCTTCGTTCGGCATGACCAAATACGGCCACCACTAACACCAGCCTATGATAGCCCATTCCGCGTGCTCCATCGTACACCTAAGACGTTCACGCTGGACATCAATGGCCGTGAAGACGTCGTGGCTGCTGATCGACTGAAACCTGCGTATATCGCCACTCTCGTGGCCGCAGGGTTTCAATCTAAAGTCTGGATGCCCACAACCAAGCATGTCCACTGAGTGACTCCTCTGGTGATTCCTATGGCTCTCGCTCTACGGGGGAGAGCCCTGTAGCGCCTCAATGCGCCGCTCGTCAAGGTAGAAGAAGTTGGCATTTTGGTCGCGCGGCGGGTGCAGCGCGGTAATAAAAAGATCAGTTCGAAAACTGAACGCTGTCAGGGCTGGATCTTTCCCGTGTTAGCTCCGACAAGTCCTTAAAATGTCCGCTGCGTGGTGGTACTTCTATAGGCTGAATATATGATGAAAAGATACAATATAGCGGTATTCGGAGTGTTCACTAGATGGATGGATGGATGGACAAACAGATAGAGGCATGAAAGGACGCACAAATAGATGGACGGACGCATGGACGAAAACAGGAATGGACGCAGGGACGGACGCTCAGATGGACGCATGGACAGACTGAAGCAAGAACGAACGGACGGACGGGCGCTTCGCCTTCCTGATCATCGTGCACTCTGTGGATATGTTGTGAATTTTTCACAGTGATAGTTGCAAATGGATAGGACAAACGAAACACCGTCCGCTAGTGTTTTAACTACTGGTCTTCATTGGCTGCGTTATTTACGTCCTTCGAAGAGTCATACCTAAACACCTGCGTTATTCGGTGCGCTGTTATTGCACATGACGTCGCCTATCCCGTGGCAGCCGTAGTACCGAGCTTGCTCGCATTAGTTTCTTCGGAAACCTTCCACATGTGTATTGAATGATTTTAGGGGCGAAGCTCTTTATAGTGGCACCCGTTCGTCCTTCGTAGTCGCAGTATTGTGTAACCTGTCTCACATTTTCACCTCCAAGGTGGGGCCGGTGGAATATTTCTTCTGTGCGTTGTTGAACATTAAATAATTTGCACTGTGCGCGTTAACTAAAAGCCGAATTCTCCTGTCTCTCCTGTCTCTTAGCAGCCATTGGCATGTACATTGAGCACTATCTTACAAGAAAGGCTTGCCACGTTATACTCGCTAGGCGTAACCTCCTTGGTTATAGAAAGGTTTAGTGAGCATTGGGCCGCAGTGTCGTGAATACAATGAACTAGTATATACCATGAAATCGAGGTGCTAAAGGTGGTTCATAGACACGAAGCGCAAGCCGTAAAATAGTGTGCGTGTGCCTCCTCTCATTCAGTCCATGGAATGTCTGCTGGATGGCGGTGCTTCTATATGAGGAATGTGGGATCAAAAGATGAGAGATGGTGGTACTTGTAAAGTTGAATGAATGGACGAACGGAAACACAGACATATGGATGGACGGACGCAAGGATGGCTGCACGGATGGATGGACGCATAGACGGACGCAGGAGTGGATGCATGGACGAACTCAAGGACTGTTTGTGCGCCCACCCGTGCGTGAGCACAAACAGGCGCACGCCGGGTGGGCGGGTGGCCGCACGGGTAGTCACACAGACGCACGCATGGATGGACAGAAGCAAAAACGAATGGACGGAAGGATGCTTCACCCCACTCTGCATCATTCACTCCGTAGATATGCTGCCATTTTTTTTATTCAAGTGCAAAAAACGACTATGAGACACAAACGGGTGCCGCTATAAGGAGCTTCGCCCCTAAAAAAATTACACCTTGAAAATAGAGAACTAAAGGAATTCACGCCAGACGAGGTCCTCTCTCCAGAAATATGCACAGTTTGCACATCGCCAACTGTTCTTGCTTATGTGCAAAACATAAGCAATGGCAAAAAAAACGAAAGTAACTGAAAACTTGCACAAAAAAGTACTATTTAACGTACACCGTTGAATACAATAAAGAGAACAACATTTATGAGTAAATATTCAATCAAAGGCATCACTGTTGACACTGAAAACACTAAATTCAAATAGCAGGCAATATGCAGAATGCCACTGACAACTCTAGAAAAGTGCCAACAATGGAAACATGAGAGAGCTCGCATTCGCCGTGCCAATTATTACTACAGACACAAAAACAGGCCCGGCAGGCTGAATGACGGCATCGACTGCGTAGAGGGGATCGGACAGCCTTCGAAGCCGCGCTAAATCGCGAATTTGAATGCAAGCACCAGTTAGGAGAGGATGCTTCTTACCACGTCATTGAGTTAGCAGCTCGCGATGTCAAATGCTTACAACAACACTGCGTTGTGGTTCGAATGTGATTATTACGGGTGGGAATTCAACAGGATGTTTCTCCCACAGCATACTTTGGCGTCGGCTGCGACGTCTGCGATTGCCTGTGATTCGAGAGCAACCACTATGACTAACGCTCTGCGAAACACGTTTAGCCGCTCATTGCACTCCTCCATGATCATGATCATGCGAGGCACGAACAACGGGATGTGAAATAAACAATTCGGTAAACCCAAGATAAACGTGTGTGTAACTTCATTTAAGAAGCACGCACACGTAATTAATAATTGTAAAGGGTTCAGGGCAGCGTCAGTTTGAACGCAATGCTGAACTTCAGGGCCGCGCATTGCAGTTTGTGGGGTATAACCATTTTGTTCTGTTTTTATTTGTCGCAGAATATAAATTCGACAGATTAAGAAAACAGAGAGAGGTTCAGAAAAGGAAAAGACGCAACTTCTGCAGGGAGAGCGCACTAAAGATGTGAAGAAAAGATACGAAGGAAAAAAATGGCAGCCTATCCACGGAGTGAATGATGGAGAGCGGGGCGAAGCATTCGTCCGTCCTTTCGTTCTTGCTTCCGTCCGTCCATGCGTCTGTCTGATGACTATCAGTGCGTCCATCCGCCCGTCCGTGCGTGCGTCCCTTTGTGCGTCCGTCCCTGCGTTCGTCTATGCATCCGCCGCTGCATCCGTTCATTCGTCCATCCATGCATCTGTCTGTGTGTCGGTTCGTCCATCCATTCAACACTCCAAGTACCACCATCTTGCATCTTTTCATATTATATTCCCCATATCGAAGCACCGCCATCCAGCGGACATTTCAAGGAATAAACAAGAGTTGGCCCACGCACACTTTCTTACAGCTTGTGCTTCGGGTCTACTTCGCCCCTTTAACCACCTCGAGTTCATGATATATACTAGTTCACTGTATTCATGGCATGCACTGCGCCCCAATCCTCGCTAAACCTTTCTAAATCCAAGGCGGCTACTCCCAGCGAGTATAACGTAACAGCCTTTTCCTGTCAGATAGTGCTGAATGTATGTGCCAATGAATGCTAATGGGAAATGAGAGACAGGAGAATTCGGCTTTTACTTTCTTACGGCCTGTGCTTCGTATCTACTTCCCACATTTAACCACTTGAGTTCATGGTATATACCAGTTCATTGTATCCATGGCTCTGCGGCTTAACGCTCGCTAAACCTTTTTTAAAACTAAGGAGGTTACACCCAACGAGTATAACGTAGCAACCCTTCCTCTTCAGATAGTGCTTAATGTACATGCCAATGGCTGCTAATGGGGATCGCAGCGAGCGCTTCAACTAAAAGCCGAATGCTCCTGTCTCTCATTCCCCCTTAGCAGCCATTAGCATGTACATTGAGCACTATCTTTTATTGTTCAAGAATGCACAGAAAAAATCTCTCACCGACATCACCTTGGAGGTCAAAATGTTTTACTCGTTACAAACTACAAGGGCTACAAGGGACAAATACGTACCGCAATAAGAAGCTTCGCCCCTAAAAATAGCGTTCATAACCAAGGAGCTGGCGGGGGGTTTCTATAGCCAGTCGTCTAGTCTAGTGTCGTCAAGGAAGCAAAGAACCGCCTGAAGACCTGGGTAGGGTGTCGAGAAAGAAAAAAAAGGTTCTGCTGTGTAGCCGTGTGGAAACTGCGGTGACGGAGTGCGGCGACCAAGACGCCGCGTTGTGTGCGAAGCGCTAGGCAAACACACAAGGTGCTGGATGGTTTTATCCGCCCAGCACGCAGTGCACGCAGGGGTTGAGGCTCTGCCAAGTCGATGATGCTGGGCTGCAGGCCAGGAGCAGCCGATGCGTAAGCGAAATAGCAGGCACTACTCCCGCCTGGTGATACCCCTGTCAAGCAGCCGAGTTGGTGGTGTCATCATTTAACCATATGGTGTGGTAGCGCCAATTTACGGGGACGAAGAGGACCCTATGGTGTGGTGCGCTACCACACCATATGGTTAAATGATGTCTCACCAACTAGCCCAGCTCTCTACCCCACTGGTGGTGTCATCTTTGCTTCACGATCGTCATTGTGGCAGCGTAGCAACAGCATCCTCAATGTGAGCCCCAAAAAGTACGAGGCGGCCACGGTACGGCACATAAGAATGACGAAGTCATTTGCTTCTTTCACCAAGCCTTCAGCTTGCTTGTTTTCCTGGATTCCCACATGAGATGGCACCTAGTGCAGAGAAACATCAATGCCACTGGCAAGGAGACTGTGTAGTTTGGTTACGAGAACCTGAGTTGCAAAGCCTGCCCGTTCTAGCTTTGTGAAGGCCAGAAACGCTGCTCTTGAGTCGCACGCGACCACCATGGTGCGCGTTGGGAAGTTTGCTGCCAGGAAGTTAGCTACCAGGTCGAGACCAGCCGTCTCTGCAGTGGTAGAGGAGGCCGCAAAAGGCAGACGGCAAGAGGCCCTCCAACCAAGAGCTGGCATAACGCAGGAACCTGTGGCCGAGCCTGCGTCTTAGATGACGGAGCCATCCGTGTACGCAAAAAGCCTTTCAGCCAGCTATTCCTCTATCTTAGAGGCAAATGCCTGCTTGAGTGCGCAAATGGATGAGCGACGCTTGGAGAGCCCTCCCAAACATTAAGAAAACAACACCCCGTTCATATATGGCAACATTCTTTTTGCACCCTTGCTTTTGCTAAAATATTTGGAATGAAGGCTACTCTTAGCGCAGCACTCATCATCACCCTGAAATTTACGTGCAGCAAAGATGAATCTGTGTGTGACACAGCATTGTCAATTTGAGGCTACTCTAGCGCTTCATAGTAAAAGCAAGTCCAGTTATGTGGTTGAACGTGGTTACACAAAGTTTATCGATTGCAATTCTACCACAAGAACATAAACAAAAACCGCCAATGAACTTGAATGCTGCCACCGCCTACGGTGGGGCTGTTTGATATTTGTTTGGTAGTTTCTTATAGATTGTATATGTGCATGTGTGTGAAAGTACATTTAGATATAAACTTTGCTATGGAGCTTAGAATGTACTGGCTAGTGTGCCGTTCGCCAGCTCTTCAATGGAGGATGGAGGCACCGATTTGGATGAATGCCTGCGTTGGCCAAGGGGGGCACTGCCAAGCAGGTGGGTGTCGAAAGCATGTGTCGTCTGCTTCGAACAGCTGATTTGTTCGGTCGCGTAGATTTCTATGGTCGTGTTTTCAGTGTTATTACCGGGCTAAGTGTTGATCGTGCCGTTGAGTGAGTGGTTCTTGTTTGCTTGTGCCTGTCACAACGGGATTTATGAGGTGAACGATAGATTGTCGAAGCCAAAGTGATCAAAGAAAGGGACCTGTTTTGTACCGTTCTGTACCACTGTTTAGCGCCCGAACAAACAGCGATTATCATTATTCATGGCCCAAGCAGATGAAGCACGTCTCACGGTAAGGAACAGAGGGGGAACGATGGTGGACAGGAGACTGACAGCGACTGCCGTGGCTTGTGAGAAACATAATTATGGCTGTTTTATCGAGTGCGTGTTCACCTCCACCATAAACGGCGTTGTCAACAAGATCCCCCAAGACAAACCGTACCTCAAAGCTGATGCAGTGCCCAACATTTCGCGTGAACATCCTGAGCACCTTGTTCCCAAATTGCCAACGAAACGAACAAAAGGATATTTGCGCCTTCAGCATGTAGACATTCTAGCAAAGCAGTTCCGCAACGTCAAATGGATTGCCTTGGAAGTGATCTCTGTCAATGGAAAATAGTTCTTAGAATAAGTCTTCGGTTCCTGAAGAGTGTGCCACACTTCGGGGATAAGAAACAGAAAGCATGCGAAACACTCAAGCTCAGCATCCACAGTGCACGAATAAGGACCCATTCTGCGACCTCAATAATCCTGTCACTTAGCCGAAAGTACTGTATCTACTTGTAGAAACAGCAGCGTATGCGTACTGTGAAAGGGAAGCGTATGGTTTGTCTACACTTGTTCATAAAGAAAATATAATACTTTGAAAAGCCTTTGCCCAACCGGCAATCAATAGCCGCAACAGTATATATCAGACGACGAGAGAAATAAAGCAAATCATCACACGTAGTGATTAGGCGAAATCCATCGTCAAAGAATTTTCAGTGGCAGCTCTTTGTGGTGTTTGAAGCGCAAAGCTAGTTTCCTCGAAACAGAGTTCATTGAGAGGCATGCCTTTTATTTGAAAAGTGCCTATTAACAGTGCAGTTAGACGTTAAGACACGTTTTTTGCAAGTACCATAGAGTTTTGGTTCAAATCCAGACCTGTAAGGAAAAGAAAAAGGCAAAGAAAAGCACAAAAGATGATGCAAATAGAAGCACATTAAGAACATTTCTCACAATCAGTTGAGAATCAAGAAGAGACCTCTCAGCACAAAAACAAACATGTGTTACGTATAAAAGCGCACGACGAGACAGTTAGCGAAGAGGCATTCGAAAGTAAAGTTAGGTTCCTTCCCATAAAACATCGACTCGCTGTCAAAAGCTGCTTCATTGCCACATGAAGGATATCACATAAGAGAAGCATGCAGTACAACAATGAATAAATCATAAAATGCGTCATGATGAAGATGCGAAGCTCGAATTGTACGAATATCTGCGCAAAGAAGACATCAAGGCGCTGCCTAGGAGAACATGCTTGCGAAGACCACCAGTGTCTCTGGGGTAGCTTTTTCCTCGGGCCCAAAATTTTGATGCCCTCAATGAGACCCCAAAGAGCATGAATGCTTACAGTCGGTCAGAGTTCTGTTGAGGCGTTCGGTTAAGCCATTTGACTGAGGGTGATACGCCGTTGTTCTTCTGTGATCGGTATTTGTCATGTGCATCAGGCATTGCATTAGGTCTGCAGTAAATGCGGTACCTCGATCCGTAATAACGACGATGGGCGCACCATATCTAAGCACTATGTTGTTCACAAAGAACTTGGCGACTTCACCCGCTGTCGCACTGTATAGAGAGTCAGTCTCAGCATAACGGGTGAGATAGTCTATGGCTACGACTATCCATTTCTTGCCTGCACACGATGTCGGGAAAGGTCTCTTGCGTCTGGAGAGAGTGAACAAAATGTTTGTTTGCTGTTCTGCGCGAGGAAATTGGTGAACATCATTCTGGAGGCGCTGCGTTAGAGTGCCTCGCGCGTACAGCGGAGATGAACGAGTGCATCAGGTCACGTCACACGGGAGACATGAGCGCTATCTGGCAGTTATCTTGGAAAACGAAGCACGTGGCTCTGAGACGGGCGTGCCCACCCGTCTCCGAGGTGATAAGGTGTAGAACGCAAGAAGACCGGTAGGTGGAACCACTATGTCGTCCTATAAAAGTGTCGAAAACACTTGTCTTTCCGTGCAAGCGTTGCATTGTCAGTGCAGTGCGATAAACGCTACGGTCCTTAGAATTAGTTATGTATGCCTTTTCTAGTAAAAGACGCACATAGAGAATATATACGTGTTCTTATGGTGCCTCAGATATGCGCAATATTTGCTTTTAGGAGCGAAGCTTCTTATAGCGGCACCTGGTCGTCCCTCGGAGTTTTAATAGTAGTGTGTAAACAGTCTTACATTTTGACCTCCAAGGTGGTGCCGTTGGGAGATTTCTTCCGTGCGTTGTGGAACAATAAAAATTCGCAGCGTGCGCATTAACTAATAGCCGAATTATCCTATCATTCATCCCCCCTCAGCAGCCTTTGGCATGTACATTGAGCACTTTCTTACAAGAAAGGCTTGCTACGTTATACTCGCTGGGCGTAACCTCCTTGCTTTTAGAGAGGTTTAGCGAGCGTTGGGCCGCAGTGCCATGAATACAGTGAACTAGTATATACCATGAACTCAATATGGTTAAAGACGGGAAGTAGACCCGAAGCGCAAGCCGTAAGAAAGTGTGCGTGTGCCTCCTCTCATTCAATCCTTGGAATGTCTGCTAGATGGCGGTGCTTCTATAAGAAGAATGTATGACGAAAAGATGCGAGATGGTGGTACTTGGAGTGTTGAGAGACGCGGCTGGAGGGAGACGTTGTGCGGACGTGTTTGGCATGAGCTCCGGCCCGGTGACTGACTATCGGTGGACGCACTTTGTTTTGGACTTGCTGTCAGTGGGCTCGTCTGCAAGAGGTTGCCCTTTACCTACGGACACCACTCGTTTAGGCAAGTTTGTCCCCGTCTTCAGAGTTTTCGAGATTTTCCTATCGACTCCGCGGTGGCAAGGCTTGGCCTATCTCCTAGGCCAAGCCTGGGCCGCGTCACTGGGTGTCTGGCTTGCACCTGGTGACCGTGGGCCTTTTTGGGCTGAAGATGGAATACTACGTCGAAGGGGAGACTATAACGCCCGAAGATTTTGAAGCGGGAGAGTGGGCTCCAGTGCTGAAGGCACAGGACCGATTTAAGAAGACTCAGAAAGGCGACAACGCCAAGAGTAAGCCTTGCGAGACGCAGGCCAGCAGCGACGGGCGCAAGACGCATGGAGCGCAGCGAGTCAAGCGGGGGAAAGCACTGGTGTGGAAAAAAAATGGGAGCATATCCACGGAGTGAATGATGAGGAGTGGGGCGAAGCATTCGTCCGTCCATTCGTTCTTGCTTCCGTCCGTTCCTGCGTACGTCTGTGCAACTGTCCATGCGTCCATCCACCCGTCCATACGTGCGTCTGTTCATGCGTCCGTCCCTGCGTTTGTCCATGCATCCGTGCCGGCGTCCGTTCATGCGTCCATCCTTGCATCTGTCTGTGTGTCCGTTCGTCCATCTATTCAGCACTCCAAGTACCACCATCTCGCATTTTTTCATCATATATTCTCCATATAGAAGCACCGCCATCCAGCGGACATTTCAAGGACTAAACGGGAAGTGGCACATGCACACTTTCTTACGGCTTGCGCTTCGGGTTTACTTTCCACCTTTAACCACCTCGAGTTCATGGTATATACTAGTTCACTGTATTCATGGCTATGCGGCCCAACGCTTGCTAAACCTTTCTAAAACCAAGGAGGTTACACCCAGCGAGTATAACGTAGCAACCCTTTAATGTCTGATCGTGCTCAACTTACATGCCAATAGCTGCTAATGGGGATCGTAGCGTGCGCGTTACCTCAAAGGCCGAATGCTCCTGCCTCTCATTCCCCCTTAGCAGCCATTAACATGTGCATTGAGCACTATCTTTTATTGTTCAACAACGCACAGAAGAAATCTCTCACCGGAACCACCTTGGAGTTCAAAATCGTAAGGACCGCTATTTCGGGTATGTGCCACTGGTGGTTACGTACTACGAGAGACGCACAAGCCACGCCATAAGGAGCTTCGCCCCTAAAATGCGAAGCGTTTCTCGAGTTGCCAGCCACGGATTTGAAAGTTGTGTACAGGCCCCAGAACTGGGACTTGAGTTTTGTGACAGCGAGAGAACTCGAATGTACACTGAGAGCAGCAACGCGTCTAACGAGTGCGATTGCCGCGAAAGAAGACATTGTGCGGGTTAATGGCACAAACAACACGTTGACGGTGAGCACACCGTGCATAAATCGCAGTGGGGATATGCGACTGTGAAGACGCTGGAGCTGGGTGATCGTGACCTGCTGGTTTCGGCGTTCGTGGCGTCGTTAGAGAACTCCGTGCAGGGAGTGATTTACAATGCTTATGATGGATGCCCAGTGGAACAGTTCGTGGGGGATTCCTGAAGAAGAATGAAGGCATAGACATTCCGGACGCGAGACCTCTCAGAAAGTCAACGGCGATTCAGGTTACGTTCGGGGGAAAACGCGTACCCCGGCACGTTACTTACTGAAACTGTCTGTACGCTGTGATCCCGTATAGAAATTTAGTCGAGACCTGCTACATCGGCAGACGACTTGTACATCGGGTGGACGTTTGCTATCGTCCGAAGAGTAACCTGTGTCACCGTTGCGGGAAGGACCATCCTACCCCGCCAAAAAGAGAGCCACCCGCGTGCACGCAGGACTGCATCGTGTGCCATGGTGTGCATCACACAGGTAGCCGGAACTGCAAGTTTCGCCTGGCTCGCAAGCCACCGACAGGCAGACAGCAGAGCATCGAAAGAGAGAGCGAAGCTGGTAACGATGAGCGGTCTTCGAGGGCCGCGGAGCGGTCACCGAGGGGTAAAGAATGTACAAGCAAAAGCAGGGACCGGTTGAGTTCCTTCCCGCCATTACCAGGGCGTTGGGGCGGCCAAGATGATGCATGAGTATCCAGTCCCAACAGCTACGCACGCGACACCAACAAAAAGGTGAGCTTGTCAGGCACGGCCTTCCAGAACGAAACCGCTCGAGAGAGAGAGTTGGCAGCGCTGGTTCGGCGACAGGGAGATTTGAATAAAAGAATGGAAAACAGAATTGCAGAGATGGAACGCACACTTAGAAACGACCAACGTTCGGCAGGGGACACAGGCACCAGCAGTGCAAGGCCTACAGAAAGCGACGCAAGAGGCATCTGCTCGCGTACAGGAGATTGCAGCTATGAAAGTGGAGAATCGAGGGGCAGTGAAGAGACCACTGCCGGGGGATGAGGAAGCTAACGCAAAACGATTAGCCCAACCGTCACCAGTAGACATGCCACAACCTGTTTTTAAGGTCGTTCGTCTTAAGTCGGATGTAACAACACTTGCGGATAAAGTAGGCAAACAAGGGAAAAGACGGGATAGGTTGGAGGCTCGAGTCAAAAAGATCGAAGCTAGATTAGACACAATAGAGGAGCGTCTCGGCATGCTCTCCACTTAATTTAGGGATTTACAAACCCAGGTCATGGGTATGTTTCAGCAGCTTCATACTCTATTGGAGGCAAGACTGCCTCCCGTGGGTAGCCAAGTGCCATTAGTCAACCTGGTGCCTCATCATGGCGTCTCACCAGAAAATTGAGGTTTGGTAGTGGAACTGCAGGGGCTTTCGTCAAAAGCAGGGTAACCTGCAGTTGCACGTACAAAATCTGGACAGTGAACCAGACATAATAGCCTTACAGGAGGCTAGTGGTTCCGTAAAATTACCTGGGTTTAAGGCATTTACAGCGCCAGTAATTGACTCAAGGGGCGTATGACGCGTCTGCACAGCCGTGCTAGTCCAACGCAACATTACTGCCATTCAGCATTCTGTAGATAGCAGCAGGGAAGACTATGTCCTAATAGAGATTTTGCCTAAACGAAAGTATGAGAAGAGACTGTTTTTACTTAATGTGTATAGTTCTCCAAAAGATAAAGGATTGGGCTTGCCGCACTCCTGATTCAAACTCAGTGGTTAGCAGCTCGCACTCCCCTTATAGTGGTAGGAGATTTCGATGCGCCTCACCCGAAGGGGGGTTATATTCAAGGCAGCACAAAGGGCAATCGGCTTTGGCAAGTTGCCCAGGACCTGCGGTGGACGCTGTTAAATAATCCACGAGATCATACGAGGATAGGCAACAGCATACGCAAGAATACTTCTTCAGACCTTAAGTTTTTAGAGGCATCAGTAATGCAAAGGAGATTAATCATGGAACAAGCCCTAGGAAGTGATCACTATAACCTTTCCATGTCGTTTAGCGCTGCGAACCATAAAGTCAAAGTGAGGGGGCATAGAATTACAGATTGGACAGATGTAGGAAAAACAGAGCAGACACTGTGAACGGGAAAATTAATCACCTGGATGCATGGGTAGAGGCGCTCAAGGAGGATGTAAATAATACCACGGTAGAAGCGCCAGTCGAGCAGGAGGAGTTAACCGCTGACTCAAGACTATTACACATGCGGGAAGCGCACGCGAGTCTCTTGACAAGATGGAAGAAGCAAAAACATAATGGCGTCCTTTGCAGAAGGACTGCCAAGTTAGAACGTAAAATCGAAAATTATACAATTGATTTGCAAGTCAAGCAGTGGGGCCAGAATTGTGATTGTATGAATGGACAGTTTGGATGCAAAAAGACATGGCAGCTGTTAAGGCATCTTTTGGATCCGGCAGCAATGAAATCGGCGCAACGGGGACAAATGACTCGGTTAATGCATCAATATAAAGGCACAATTGGAGAGTTTATACAGGAACTCCGGAATCGGTACATAACTGATGGAGTAGACAGTTGTTTACCACACTACTCGGGGCTGGAAAACGCAGAACTAGATGAAGAGTTCATAATTGCGGCGAGGGAGTTTGCCATGGGGCAGCTGCGTACTACGTCTGCCACAGGTCCGGATGGGGTTAATAATAAAATGCTCAGAAACCCAGATTTCAAATCGGTTGGGGCAATCACTGACTTGATAAATGAGTATTGGGTGGCCGGAGAGATCCGAGCACAATGGAAGCATGCTATGATTATATTTATTCCTAATCCTGGCAAGAAACTCTGCTTGAAAAACCTGCGCCCCATATCGCTGACATCATGCGTGAGCAAATTGATAGAGCACGTGGTTCTGAACAGGCATCAGAATTATGCAGAGGACAAGGCCATCTTTCTCCCAACTATGATAGGTTTCAGGGCCAATTTGTCCACACAGGATGTCATGATACAGTTAAAACATGATGTAGTCGATCCCGGGCATGGCACGGGCACCAAAGCTGTATTGGGGCTTGACCTGAATAAAGCTTTCGACAATGATTCGCATGAGGCAATATTGAATAACCTATCGAAAATTGGCCCAGGGTCAGGACAATTCGATACGTCGGATCACTCTTGGAGGGCCGAACGGCAGAAATTTAAATAGGAGATATCAAATCGGACTCATTCGCGTTGCGAGGCAAAGGGACGCCGCAGGTTTCAGTTTTGTCGCCGTTTCTGTTTAACATCGCCTTAATTAAAATACCGCCGAGGCTGGAGGAGATACTGGGACTCAAACACACATTTTATGCAGATGATATTACTCTATAGGTGACGCGCATCTGGAAAAAACACTCCAATAGGCAGTTAATATAGTCGAAGAGTTGGCAGGGGAGGCGGGACTTTCATGCTTTATGCCCAAGTCCGAGCTTTTTGTGGTTCGGGACAAACCTAGAGGGCTACATGCAAGACACTATATTACGCCACTACCGTTAGAGGTGAAGGTAGGGTGTAGGCCAGGAGCTGAAGCTCAAACGATTAGAATTATTGGCCTGTATCTGCAAAATAACAGGAAGAATAGGGTGGCCCTTGAAAAGCTTAAGACCATGGTCAATGCTACTGTCAGGCTAATCAGAAGAATCGCTAACCGTAAGAGCGGGGTTAAAGAAAAAGAACTCTGTAAGCTGGTACATGCGTTTGTGCTCAGCAGGATTACTAACGCGACAACTTTTATGAAGTTGGATGCTGCAGAAAAAGTCAAGATCGAGGCTGTGACCCGGCAAGCTTACAAGGCAGCGCTTGGGTTGCCTAACAACGCGCCTACAGAAAAGCTGTTAAAACTAGGGGTTCACAACACCTGGATGAATATGTGGGAGGTGCATCTGGTGATGCAGCACGCTAAGCTTTCGACAACGAAAGCGAACATGATCAAATTGGAAACGATTGGCATTGAAGCAGAGGCTCCCAACTAAAATTCAGGTGCGGCGAGAGTTACTTAAGGCCCTCTACATAAAACCTTTGCCCAAAAATATGCATCCGATTCACCATACGCAGTGCAGGCAGGCAAGAGCCAGAGCTTTACTCGTTGAGTATGGCAAGTACAAAGTGGCAGTCTATACAGATGTTGCGGAATATAAGGACAAAGATGCTCTTTTGATTGTGGTGGTGGACAGGCAGGGACGCTTGGTCGCCTCAGGATTGGTCAAAACCCGCTCCTCAGAAACTGCAGAGGAAGCGGCAATAGCACTAGCTATAACTAACTCGCAGTTGGATTTGATTCTCAGTGATTCAAAGACAGCCATCCAAACTCTAGCGAGGGGTATAATATTGGCGACCACTGTACAATTTCTGCATGGGGCCACGGGACGAGAAATTTGTGAAATAGAAATTGTCTGGGTACCAGCACACTCTGGGAACCCTGGAAACGAGGCGGCTCACCTGAATGCCCGAGGTTTCGTGAGCCGGGTAGGTGAGCCGCCAGTTCCGGGAAGGTCCGCGAGAGATGGGCTGGTGTTTTTTCGTGACATAACAAATCATTGTAAACTAGAGTGGAGGTTTTATCCGCCCCCGCACAATGCGCTTGGCTAAGGCGAAGGAATGCGTCTGGAGAAAAGTGCAGACGCGATCTTTTTAAAACCCTTACGTGTTGAACAAAATGTACCCGGAGGAGATAAAGCCGCAATGCAAATGGTGTCAGGCTGTGGCAACATATGATCACATACTTTGGGAATGTAGCATAGTGCCGCCGCCAGTGGATATTATGCGTGATCCCTCTCTTGAGCACTGGGAGGCCGTGTTTACCAGCTCAGACCCAGTCGTCCAGTTAAGGGTCGTGGAGTGGGCCACACAGGTCTGATTAGTGGAGTTTATAGGCGCAAGGGCCAGATGTGGCCAAAGAGCGCCAGAGCGATGATAATGAACTGTACAATGTGCAGTGTAGATAAAACAGATGTGACGGGGCTGTAAATGGGCTTAAAAACAGTCGCTGTAGGTGCATAAAAATATATATATAGTAAAATTATGGCAATGACAAATGATGTGTGCAATGGAAACATAAAATGGTTTAAAAGTGATATGTATGTGAAATAAAAACTTGGCATGGAGCACCAGTGCCTCGACAGAGCCCTTAAAACAAGAGCATGGAGGCCTGGGCTCATTGAAAGCTGCTATCACAGCGGCATCCTCTGAACAGAGGATGCCGCTGTGAACCTGTTGGGCTAAAAACATTCAATGTTGGGCTAAAAACATTCAATACTAGATCCTTTAAAAAGCTTAAAACTGATTTTGCATCAAAAAGCGGCTCTTCACCGAGAAACATAATCGGATGTAGAGGAAGATTATAGCGGTATGCTAAAGCAAAATATTTCTTTCTCTCACTTTCAGCTTCAGGACACTCCAGGAGGACGTGGAGGACGGTTAGCCTCTCACCACATCTACCACAAGTAGGAGGTTCATCGCCAGTCAGCAGAAAGCTATGGGTACCATAAGTGTGTCCTATTCTGAGGCGACAGAATAGGACATCAGTTCGCCGTGTTCTTGTAGCGGAGGGCCAATAACCCAACCGCGGCTTAATCAAGTGAAGCTTAATATTTATTTCTGTGTCCCACAATCGTTGCCAGTGGTTTCGCAGTTTCTTACGTAGGAAGGGTTTTAGGTCTGTTGCAGGGACAGTAGCGGTGGAGTTCATAGCGCGCAATATGATTGAGGTGGCCTTTTCGTCAGCTAACACATTGCCCTCGATGCTTCTATGGCCAGGTAGCCAGCAAATAGTAACATGCTGGTTGGACATGTGCGCAGTACATAGGACGGAATACAGCTCAATTATTACCGGATTTCTCAATCTGAAAAGTGATCCTAATGCATTTACGACGCTTAATGTGTCTGTGAATATAATTGATTTTTGTATGTTTGATTTCCGTATATGCTTCACAGCCGACAATAGTGCATAACCCTCAGCCGTAAATATACTTGTTTCTGAGTGCAGCACACCGGATTCCGAGAAGGATGGTCCGACGGCTGCATAAGCCACCCCTGCATGCGACTTAGAGGCGTCGGTATAAAACTCTGCGCATGAGTAGTTGGACTGAAGTTGTCGGAAATGCATTTTAATATGTGCTTCTGGTGCATGTTTAGTGATCTCGGCAAAGGAAGTGTCACAATGTATGAACTGCGACTGCCACGGTGGTAAATGTTTTGTTGTGGGCATAGGACAAAGTTCTAGCAGCGGAACATCCATTTTCTCACTTAAGCTTCTCACACGCAAAGAGAAAGGCTTTCTCGCTGCGGGTCGATTATGGTAGAGGGTGGCAGCAGTCATATCGTTTATAGCTGAATAAGAAGGATGCTTTATGTTTGCGCGTACCTTTATAAAATAAGTGAAACTGCTATTGGATCACTGTAGGTGAAGTGACCACTGATTCGACTCTACATAGAGATTCTGGATTGGACTTGTCCTGAAAGCACCGGTTTCCAGTCGGATACTCAGATGGTGAACGGGGTCTAGGATTTTCAAAGCACTTCGCGTTGCGGAATGATAAATTATAGAGGCGTAATCAAGGCGCGACCAAACAAGGCTTTTGTACAAGTTCAAGAGACACTAATGTAATAAAGATCGAGAACTTGTACAAATTCCGTTTGAGTGTCAGGTTTCAACTCGAAACTCTAAAAAATATAAACCATCTACGATACCTTGCCGATTTGCATGCACGAAAAATGACATTTATGACAAGGCATGGAGAGTCTTGGGTTGTGCCGACACCCAGAATAAACTTAGGTCGACAACGCCTGCAATTTACTCTTCCTTCCCTTCTAAATTCATATTTACATAGTGGTTTTGATCTCTTCAGTTCGTCAAAGAATACTTTGCGTGCCATGTACGTTAATATGTAAGCTTAGTTTTTTTTTTTTTTTATACTCTATTTTATAATATCTTTTAGAGTCTCTTTTGTATTTGTCGATTATTGTTTATTTGCCATTACACTATGTTAATACTGTTGTTTAATGAACATTGCTGTGAAGCTGCTGCTAAGCAAAAGGGTGTCGCGGCTTTGTCAAGCTGTCTCTGACAGCTTTTTCTGCGCCTCCACTGTCTGTACCCCTACAAGGCAGAAATAAAGAATTTGAATTTGACTTCCGATCACTACCCCATGTTGTACGTGATAGGAGCTTTAGGAGGTTCATCACTTTCAGACATTTCATTTTTACATGTTTAATATGGGGAATAAACGTAAGCTTAGAATCTAAAGTGGTTCCTAGGAATTTATGCTCGCTGCTCACAGAGAGTTGGTCTCCCTTGCTCGTAATATTTGAAAGTGGCATTACCCCTCGTTTGTTGGAGAAGAGTACGCAAGTACTTTTCTGGGTGTTTATTTTAAAACTATTCTCATCCGCCCATTTAGAGAATTTATTCATTCCAAGCTGCACTTGTCGTTTGCAGATAGACATATTGCATGACTTGAAACTCATCTGCACATCATCAACATACACAGAATAAAACATCGCGCTTGGAATGACTGACTGCAGGGAGTTCATTTTTACAAGAAAGAGTGTGCAACTAAGCACGCCCCCTTGAGGAACACCAGTCTCTTGGGTAAAAGTTCTAGAGAGAGCATTTCCCACTTTTACGCGAAAGGTTCAGCTAGACAAATAACATTTAATTGTGTTTAGCATGTTCCCACGGATGTCCATGGTGACAAGATCGCGGAGAATCCCGAATCGCCATGTGGTATCGTACGCTTTCTCCAGGTCTAAGAATACCGAAAGTACAAACTGCCTATGAATAAATGCATCTCTGATGTATGTCTCTATGCGAACAAGGTGGTCTATTGTCGACCTCCCCTCTCTGAAACCACACTGAAGGGGGTTTAGTATACTGTTACTTTCTAGGAAGTGGGTTAAGTGCCGGTTATACATTTTCTCATATAGTTTGTACAAACAGCTTGTTAACGCTATTGGCCTGTAGCTGGCGGCCAAGGACGGGTCTTCGCCTTGTTTAAGTACCGGGATGACTATCGCTTCTTTCCATGACAATGGAATATATTCAGCTTCACACATGGTATTGAAGAGGGTTAGGAGCGTTTTTAGTGCTTTTGGGTGAAGATACTTGATCATTTCGTACGTTATACGATCGCCACCTGGCGCCGAGTTGTTGCAGTACGCAAGAGATGCCTCAAGTTCAGCTAATGAAAATGGGCAGTTGTAAGCCTCCCTGGAGGGACGTTTAGATTTAAGGGGTTGTCGCTCTTCGCGTTCTTTGAATCTTAAGAACGTTTCTGTGTAGTGCGATGCACTCGAGACGTATTCAAAGTGTTCGCCTAGGCAGTCCGCCTGCTCCTGCAGGCTCTCCCCTCGGCTACTTACCAAATGTAGGGGGTGTGACTCCCGGCCCATTAACTTCTTTACCCTATTCCAAACCTTCGTTTCATCGGTGTAAGAATTTATACCGGAGATGTACCTATTCCAACTTTCTTTCTTTGCAAGGCGACGCGTTCTTCTGGCTTGGGACTTAACCTGTTTGAAATTGTTGAGGTTTTCTGCCGTTGGGTAATTTCGGAGTAGTCTCCAAGCTTTATTTTGTCTATTGCGCGCTTTCCGACAATTGTCGTTCCACCATGGGATGCGACGTTTATTGGTCATTCCATTGGTTTGCTTGATACATTTCACTGCAGCGTCAATAATAAAACCTGTTAGGTATGCAACAGCATTGTCTATATTAAAATCAGCAATCTCATCTCCGTCTAAAAGTGTAATTTCTCGAAACAGTTTCCAGTTGGCTGATTTGGTGTTCCAGCGAGGAATGTCAGGCAAGCATGTATCTTCTTTTGTTAACTTTAACATAATCGGGAAGTGGTTACTCCCAAAAGGGTTCTTGAGAACGAACCACTCCAGATATGGAATTATAGCACTCGAGACAATACTCAGGTCTATAGAAGAGTATGTGTTATGTGTAGTGCTATAATACGTTGGTTCTTTTTTTGTTTAGTAGACATGCACCTGACGAAAACAGAAAGTGTTCTATTAAGCATCCTCGTGCATCTAAACGGGAGTCGCCCCATAGAGGATTGTGTGCATTTAGATCACCAACAACTATATATGGCGGAGGAAGTTCATTAATGAAGCTTTCAAATTGGGTCTTTGAAAGTTGATAGCACGGGGGAATGTAAATAGAGGTAATTGTTAGTAGCTTCCCGAACAGCACTGCTCGGACAGCAACTATCTCAAGAGAGGTTCGGAGGTTTAATTGCTTACATGCAACACTTTATAAACTATTATAGCTACACCGCCCGACGAAGCAGCAGCGTCGTCACGGTCTTTGCGGAAGATGGCATAATGCTTTAGAAAGTTTGTTTGTGTGGACTTAAGATGTGTTTCCTGAACACGCAGCACCTTTGGAGTATGTTTATTAGGAAGTTCTCTAATATCATCGAGGTTATGGAGAAGTCCTCTCACATTCCACTGTAAGATCTGTGTATCCATTTTAGATGTGTTTCGTGCTGTGTGCTCAAGGATGGAAAGTTAGCTCATGGACCCTTTCCAGGGGCCATGACACGAGATTTTTCTTTTTTGGATCGGTCGACGGAGTCGCACCGATCCTCAGGCGCTGGCTGCGCCCTCACGCTCGGTATTGTGTCCATTGCCTCTTGCGAGGCGCTGGACAGGCGCTCTTGCGAGCGCTGCATTTGTTTTAAGGGCCTCGCCTCAAAAGACGAGACCTTCGCGGCCCCCAGCCCGGAGGTTGGTGGGTCTCTCTTGGATGGCGGAGCAGCACTGGCTGCAACCGCTGAGGGGGCGAATGGCGTCACCGCTGGCTCACTACGCGTGTGCCAGACAGGCGCTGGGGGCCGTGGTGGCGCTGCCCCCTGACGCGCCACTTCGGCAAAGCTAGTTTCTGGTAGGCAGGACACCTGCCTTCGTGCCTCCCTAAATGAAATGTTTTGTTTTACCTTAATTGTGACAATTTCTTTTTCCTTTTTCCAGCACGGGCTCGACCGCGAGTATGCGGCATGTTCCCCATTACAGTTCGCACAGTGAAGAGAGTTTTCGCAGACATCTGATGTGTGCTCTTCAGCACTGCATTTCGCGCAAGTTAAGCGGCCTCGGCAGTTCTGTGAACTGTGGCCGAACCGCTGGCATTTGAAACATCGGAGGGGATTTGGTATATATGGCCTCACTTGAAGCCTGATATACCCAGCCTCTACGGAGTCGGGCAGTACACTTGAATTGAAGGTGAGTATCAGGTGCTTAGTCGGGATTTCTTTGCCATCACGCCTCATCCTAATTCGCTTCACATTGATGACATTCTGTTCGCTAAAACCCTCCAGGCGTTCAGCCTCCGTAAGCCCTAACAGGTCATCATCTGATACAACGCCACGGCTGGTGTTCATGGTTCGGTGTGGGGTTACTATTAATTTGGTATCTCCGAATTTCACTAGATTAGACAATTTTTCATACTGTTTCTGGTCACGGAGCTCCAACAGGAGGTCACCACTTGCCATTCTCGATGCTTTATATCACGGGCCAAACATTTCTGTCAAAGACTTTGAAACAAGAAAAGGGGCAATTGTTCTCACTGATTTTCTGGGTGTGTCAGCGTGGATAACATGGAATCGGGGAAAGGATACTCTCTGGTGACCGAAAAACTGGAATACTTCATCGGTGCGCCCTCTTTTCTGAGGGCGATCAGGGAGTGGGGGGAAAGAACTATCCATAAGAAAAGGTTTATTTTCGGCAGCGGCGCCAGCCACCCACCATGGAGTCCTACAAGGGGACGCTGCAGGGTCTATAAGCACAGGACCTGCAGACGCCAGCTGTACACCACCACTATGACCGAATATGGTCTATCGAAGGTAGGATAGCCACACAGGGACCTTGCCGCCAGGAACACGGAAGTCAACAGAAAAGAGTAGAGGACAGGAAAGATTTGAAGTAAGAGAAAAGACGAAGATGTGAGGGGGAGACAGGAAAAGGCGACTGCCGATTCCCCCTGGGCGGGTCAATCCGGGGGTGCCGTCTACGTGAAGCCAGGGCCAAAGGGGTGTGTTGCCTCTGCCGGGGGGCCTTAAAGGTCCAATCACCCAGCGTCAGCTCAACCCCCAGGATCCCCTTTTCCCCGGACACGGCAAAGCCACGCACGGCTAGGCGTGGGAGGGAGTAGAAACTCCCCCGTTAGCTCGGGTCCATGGTGTCGCTACACACCAAACGCCTACGTGCGCAGGCGCCCCTGCGGGTGGGCCACACAGGTCGCCGCCAGCCTTGGGTTGATGGCCATCTAACACGGAATCATCTGCAGTTGCTTTCTGACGAAATAAAGTTTTACTATCCATCTATCCGTGGAGTGTTGAATAGGTGGACAAACAGACAAACAGCCAGATGCATGGACGAACGCATGCATGGCTTCACGGACGAATGAACGCATGGACGGACGCAGGAGCGGATGCATGGACGAACGCAGGGACGGAAGCACAGATGCACATGCGGACGCACGAACAGACTCACGCACGAACGCGCGGATGGACACACGGGCAGCCACACAGACGCACGCATAGACGGACGGAAGCAAAAACGTATGGACGGAGGGATGCTTCGCTTCACTCTCCATCATTCACTCCATGGATATGCTGCCATTTTTTTAAATTGACAACCTCAGAAGTATGAACGCTGAATCTTGAGCAATATCGGGGGGCGCTGCGGATGGAGTCAGCCGTTTGGGGTACCGTGTGGTGCTGTTTAGGGTACCCAGTTCCCTTAAGGATGAACAAAGAGACAAACGTACAGACAGACAGGCAGATCACAAATTTTGCGTCGAAGATGCCCAAGACAGACTATCATCTTTAATAATAAAACTGAAAGTCGGTCCAGGGGTGCAAGGCAGGATGGCCCGAGCTTCTGTGGCAGCCGAGTTTCCTCCGAGATTGCTTGCGGTGGCCGTGCCACGAAGACAGTGCGGAGCGCATGATAGCAGCGTTGATAAAAGTGGCTACATGAACGCGCGTGGCGTTGGAAACACATGTGGGACATTTGCTGTGGTTATCAAAGAAACACCACGTGCGAGCACGTCAGCGCCACCACTCACTCAATATTTTAGCATTGCCGCGACGTTAGCGTGATTGTCGTGCTGTAATTTTGCCAACACGCGCCTCCCATAGGCGTGTTAGTGGGCGTATGTCCTCTTTCGCACAGGTTTTTTTGCTCCACCTGCAGCACGAAAATTTCCACTCTCGAAACAGCCAAGCTACACACACAGTACTCTCGTGCTGCTCCTTTTGCTTCTATCAAGTATTGCGGAAAATGTAAAAAGAGGTGGTCGCCAGGGGCGCTCGCATCATGCCAGCCACGCGGCTGTGATTGGATATGTCGTGTGCGCGGTGAAATTGAATGCAAGACAGAAGGAGGCTTAGTATAACGTACGCAGGTGTTGCGGGCGTTGCTTCGGTTGCGGGCGCCATATGAGCTTTAAAATGGTCTTTGCTCCCCCTAAGAAAAAGTCTAGGGACCTTCGCTTCGATCCCAAACCCAAATGCACGGAAGCTACACATCGCACTTCGCGGCCTCGCGATCACCGCACGCTATTTCGGATTTCATGCGGGAGGGGGGGGGGGGCTGTCAACACGAATGGCTGCTCACTTAACGAAGCATGCGCAGTGGCAGTGACCGCGCCGCAAGGGCTCGGGGTGCGCTTTCCTAAACCTCTCTAACGCCTAGTTCACACTGAAACATCCGCTTTCTACAGCGACCGAAATTTCCCTGCCACCGAAACGCAAGGTTGTTCGCACTGGATGCGCCCCGAGCCACCGAATATGCCATCTACCACCGGGCGAACGCGGGATGGATGCGCTGTCACCCGGTTGTTGTCGCGGCTCGCAAACGCTACTACGCTATCCGGTGGTGTATACTTCGATGATTCTCGTACGCAGCAAGCAAGAAAAGACAGTACTGCTTACTTTGCTGGCAAGTGGCTGTCTTGTAATGCACGAAAAGCAGAAAAAACCACCGACGCCAGCGGCGTTGGTGGGTTTGTTTTGCTCTGCAAGACCGCAACAAGCTCGGCCACGCCAACAGCAAGCTCGGTCACCTCTTCCACGAAATACGGACGCGAAGTAGGCACAGAGTAGGTTAAACTCCCGTTGGTTTCAACATTGAGTTACGTGCACTGCGGCGTAACAAGTGAGTAGGGCTTGGCCACCATTTTTCAAAGTTCCTTGACTAGCGCTCCTATTGGTCCGCGGTGACTGATTCGGCGGCAGACGCCGCAAAAATTGGTCCGAGAGCGATCGACGTGGAGAGGGCCCTTTCGGCGAATCTCACCGCCGCCGAACCGGATTCGGAACACTTTCGGCGGCCGGAATGCTCAGTGTGAACGCGGCCTTATAGTAGCCGCATGGTGACAACGTTTACTTCTTAATGCGTGTGTGCATAATCTGCATGATAAAGGTAGTACATGAACCGTGCGCTCACTGGCGTTGCGGCGTGAGCACTGCTCCTCGGCTTGAGCAAAAGTGGTGGGCGCACTCGATATTGACCGTAGATGTCTGTCAATCAAACTGATGAACGCTTGAACTCGGATACAAACTCGTTGATTCTGAGAAGGCCCGAGTCGACTGTGATGGTACCTATGTATACTGCCCGCGCCTTTTATCCCTCTTCCTTGCACGCGCTTCTCCTGAGAAGCAGACTACGTGTCACAGCGTTCAAGGGGGACGCGGACAGCGTGTCACTGGCGCGCCAGAGCACGTTGCTTGCAGTGCACTTTGGAGTGTTCCGGAACTCTTGTGCGACGCAGACAGAGTTCTCGTCGACGAGCATCGCTTGAGAGAGCTCAGCTGGGCGTTTCTTGCACAGCCAGTGTCCAGTCGTGACAGGGTGTATTTCTGCACTCAGTGGAACGACAAGCAAATGAAAGAAAATGTCTCTCGTTAGTAAACACCGCCAAACTTAGTCGACCATCCTTGACGCGATCACTGGTTCCATCTTAGCCAATGAAACGCGGCGCTTTGACAGGTGGATTTGACTTTCAAGTGCGAAGCATTTCTTAGCCAACTTCGGCTACGTCTACGACTTTTAGCTCTCCTGGCTATTTCAACAATGGTATCAATGCCAAACTTAGCCTGCACATCACGACTGTATGAAGAACATATATGACTAGTCATAACATGAAAATCATAATATTTATGTCATGAATATCATGATTTACAGTACATGGCCCTGCAGCTGTTCCGGTAAACACGTTCGCCTGGCATGTTACAAAACTGGTATGGTATGACATGCCTGCATGGCGAACACAAGCGGCAGAACCTAACATGA